>CM074718.1:20274437-20654437 GCA_037306005.1 Rhinophrynus dorsalis
TAGAGAAAGAAGAGAAAGAAGAGGAGAAAGAAAGAAAGGAGAGAAAGAAGAGAGAGAAAGAAGAGAGAGAAAGAAGAGAGAGAAAGAAGAGAGAGAAAGAAGAGAGAGAAAGGAGAGAAAGAAGAGAGAAAGGAGAGAAAGAAGAGAGAGAAAGAAGAGAGAGAAAAGAAGAAGAGAGAAAGAAGAGAAGAAGAAGAGAGAGAGAAAGAAGAGAGAGAGAAAGAAGAGAGAGAAGAAAGAGAGAGAAAGAAGAGAGAGAGAAAGAGAGAGAGAGAAAGAAGAGAGAAAGAAGAGAGAGAAGGAGAGAAAGGAGAGAAAGAGAGAGAGAAAGAAGAGAGAAAGAGAGAGAAAGAAGAGAGAAAGGAGAAGAAAGAGAAAGAAGAGAGAGAAAGAGAGAGAGAAAGAAGAGAGAGAAAGAAGAGAGAGAGAAAGAAGAGAGAAAGTAGAGAGAAAGAGAGAGAAAAAGAAGAGAGAAAGAAGAGAGAAAGGAGAGAAAGGAGAGAGAGAAAGAGAGAGAAAGAAGAGAGAAAGAAGAGAGAAGAAGAGAGAAAGAAGAGAGAAAGAAGAGAGAAAGAAGAGAGATGAGAGAAAGAGAGAAAAGGAGAGAGAAAGAGAGAAGGTGAGTGAGAAGAAGCAAGAGTGAGAGAGAGAGAGCAGAGGAGAGAGAGTGAGAGAGAGAGAGAGAGAGGAGAGAGAGAGAGAGAGGAAAGAAGGAGAGAAGAGGGAGACAGCAAGAAGAGAGGGGATAGTCTACCCATACCCAGTAAGTGTGGTTTCTCAAGAGAGCAGGTCCATATCCCACTGAGCAAAGTAATGCATCATGGGACCTGTCCCCAACATGCATTACTATACTGCTGGCAGCAAAGAGGTGTGAAGGCACGAAACAAGGACAGGAGCAGGTTAAATATGTTACTAACCTTTCTCTTTCACAGTTATTTCCGACTTCAAAAAGATTCAGAAAATACAATGGATCCTAAACCCCTCTATCCACTCTGCAGATCAGGAATGTCATAGGACCGTCATGCTGGCCTAGAATTGATTAGCGGTGTTAGCCAGCTCTGCAATGTTTCCTGCTATGATATCAGTACTGGAATCCTATACACTATATGAATCTAGTTTATCAATCCTGTGTGTGCACCAGTCTGGTTTCCTTGCAACATACTGCACTGCACTGCAATAGACAGTGCAGTACAATAGCGTTGTACTGACTGCAGGGATATCCGGTCTTATTTGCATCAGGTGGCTCTGCAGCTGAGCAAAGATCACGTTAGTATAAAATAATTGTTTTACTGAAACGGTCTTCTACGTGTGCTTGATTTGTGCTTGGTTTGTAAGCACACGTAGAAGACCGTTTCAGTTAAATAATTCTTTGTCACTAACGGGATCGCAGCTCTGCTGCAGAGCCGCATGATGAAAGTCAGACCGGATATCCCTGCAGTCAGTATAACGCTGACTTCAGGGAAGGGGGAGGGAGGGGGAACTTTGTCTTCGGTTATCTCTCAAACCATAAAGGTCTGAGAGATGAACCTGGGGGCTATTAACTTATTTTGCAAATATGTACAATATGGGGGATAGTAATAATAACGTATTACTATCCCTTTAAAAATATATTGGATATCTGCAAGATAAATAAATATATGGGGCGGAGTTAGGGAAGGTGAAATTTCCACTTTAATATTATCTGTACTGTGAAAGGACTCATTGATATACTGTATTTGCGCTGATCTTTTTTTATATTTTGTTTTGCATTTTGCAGTTTGTGATATGTGCTGCACTAGTGTGATATTTTATGACTATACATAAATTTGTTTGTGATATTTTTTAGTTTATTAAATTACCCACTAAGTTTAAGGTTTATCAAACCATTATGTGGCAAGCGAAACATCTCTTCTTTCCTGTATTTTCATAATAAAACATTACTTATCCTTTAAGGCTCAAGTATTCAGTTTCTGTGGAACCCACAGCATCAGCAGTGACATCCCCATGGAGGGGTCTAATGAATGGGGCCTCTATCGTACTAAGTGAGACCTGTAGCTGCCACACAATTGCACAGACCCAACAGCATGCTAACTAAAGACACAAACATTATTCTTTTTAAATACACTCTTCTTTATTTCTATGCTTCAATTACCTTCACCCTTTTCTTGCCAGAGGGGTGTCCTGGCATTGAAAAGCAATATGTCGGACACCCCTCTGGCAAACAAAGGGTTAGCACACTAT
The DNA here is from genome assembly GCA_037306005.1 of Rhinophrynus dorsalis. Lineage (NCBI taxonomy): Eukaryota > Metazoa > Chordata > Amphibia > Anura > Rhinophrynidae > Rhinophrynus > Rhinophrynus dorsalis. The sequence goes on from CM074718.1 coordinate 20,276,658, forward strand.
TATTTACGTACTTACAGTTTTAACTAAATGTAAACTGTCATCATGGTCCAACGGCACAATCCTAGAAGAGAAAATGGGAATGTTTCATCAACAAGTGAAAACTCTACTCTGGTGTAACTAGACCTACTACTACAACTACTACCCTAATATGGCATATCTAGACCTACTACTACAACTACTACTACTTATAACCACAACAAAAACCCTAATCTGGTGTAAGTAGACCTACTACTACTACTACTACTACTTATAACCAAAATAAAAACCCTAATCTGGTGCAATCAGACCTTACAACTATTACTACTACTAATAATAATAATCACAGCAAAAACCCCTAATCTGGGGTATCTACACCTACTAATGTGTTTAGGAGATCAGACTGTGTGGTGTGTATATAAGTGTATCACCCCGGTGTCCCTGTGTTTAAGAGATCAGATTGTGTATCACCCTAGTGTCCCTGTGTTTAGGAGATCAGATTGTGTATCACCCTGGTGTCCCTGTGTGTAGGAGATCAGACTGTGTGTGTATATAAGTGTATCACCCTGGTGTCCCTGTATTTAGGAGATCAGACTGTGTGGTGTATATATAAGTGTATCACCCTCGTGTCCCTGTGTTTAGGAGATCAGACTGTGTGGTGTGTATATAAGTGCATCACCCTGGTGTCCCTGTGTTTAGGAGATCAGACTGTGTGGTGTGTATAGAAGTGTATCACCCTGGTGTCCCTGTGTTTAGGAGATCAGACTGTGTGATGTGTATATAAGTGTATCACCCTGGTGTCCCTGTGTTTAGGAGATCAGACTGTGTGGTGTGTATATAAGTGTATCACCCTGGTGTCCCTGTGTTTAGGAGATCAGACTGTGTGGTGTGTATAGAAGTGCATCACCCTGGTGTCCCTGTGTTTAGGAGATCAGGCTGCGTGATGTGTATATAAGTGAATCACATTGCTCCACAACCATAAAACTCACATTAAGGTCTGTTTAAACGTCAGTATTTGACATTAGACTGTGTAAATAAAATACTTCTGGTTTTGCTCTAAATCATTTATTCTGTAATACAAAGATGTCAATAGATCATCAAGTCACTGAACCTGCTCTACCCATAAATTCTGCCCCCAGCACCACCAATTAAAATAAAAAAGTGCCCCCTTTTTGGCTATTTTACCTATTGGGAGCTCTGTTATATGCTTCTCTCTTTCTCATGATCACAGTGAGGAGGCGTGAGGCAGAGAATAATGACAAATATAATGTATACTGTACACTATCACAGTGAGGAGGAGAGAGGCAGAGAATAGTGACAGATATAATGTATACTATACACTATCACAGTGAGGAGGAGACAGGCAGAGAACAGTGACATATATAATGTACACTATACACTATTACAGTGAGGAGGAGAGAGGCGGAGAAAAGTGACAGATGTAATGTATACTATACACTATTACAGTGAGGAGGAGAGAGTGATAGTTATAATGTATACTATACATTATCACAGTGAGGAGGAGAGAGGCAGAGAACAGTGACATATATAATGTATACTATACAGTTTCACAGTGAGGAGGAGACAGGCAGAGAACAGTGACATATATAATGTATACTGTACACTATCACAGTGAGGAGGAGAGAGGCAGAGAACAGTGACAGATATAATGTATACTATACACTATCACAGTGAGGAGGAGAGAGGCAGAGAACAGTGACAGATGTAATGTATACTATACACTATCACAGTGAGGAGGAGAGAGGCAGAGAACAGTGACAGATATAATGTATACTATACACTATCACAGTGAGGAGGAGAGAGGCAGAGAACAGTGACAGATATAATGTATACTATACACTATCACAGTGAGGAGGAGAGAGGCAGAGAACAGAGACAGATATAATGTATACTATACACTATCACAGTGAGGAGGAGAGAGGCAGAGAACAGTGACAGATATAATGTATACTATACACTATCACAGTGAGGAGGAGAGAGGCAGAGAACAGTGACAGATGTAATGTATACTATACACTATTACAGTGAGGAAGAGAGAGGCAGAGAACAGAGACAGATATAATGTATATTATACACTATCACAGTGAGGAGGAGAGAGGCAGAGAACAGTGACAGATATAATGTATACTATACACTATCACAGTGAGGAGGAGACAGGCAGAGAATAGTGACAGATATAATGTATACTATACACTATCACAGTGAGGAGGAGAGAGGCAGAGAACAGTGACAGATGTAATGTATACTATACACTATTACAGTGAGGAAGAGAGAGGCAGAGAACAGAGACAGATATAATGTATACTATACACTATTACAGTGAGGAGGAGAGAGTAATAGATATAATGTATACTGTACACTATCACAGTGAGGAGGAGAGAGGCAGAGAACAGTGACAGATATAATGTATACTATACACTATCACAGTGAGGAGGAGAGAGGCAGAGAACAGTGACAGATATAATGTATACTATACACTATCACAGTGAGGAGGAGAGAGGCAGAGAACAGTGACAGATATAATGTATACTATACACTATCACAGTGAGGAGGAAAGGGGAAGAGAACAGTGACAGATGTAATGTATATTATACACTATCACAGTGAGGAGGAAAGGGGAAGAGAACAGTGACAGATATAATGTATACTATACACTATCACAGTGAGGAGGAGAGAGGCAGAGAACAGTGACAGATATAATGTATACTATACACTATCACAGTGAGGAGGAGAGAGGCAGAGAACAGTGACAGATATAATGTATACTATACACTATCACAGTGAGGAGGAGAGAGGGGCAGAGAACAGTGACAGATATAATGTATACTATACACTATCACAGTGAGGAGGAGAGAGGCAGAGAACAGTGACAGATATAATGTATACTATACACTATCACAGTGAGGAGGAGAGAGGCAGAGAACAGTGACAGATATAATGTATACTATACACTATCACAGTGAGGAGGAGAGAGGCAGAGAACAGTGACAGATATAATGTACACTATACACTATCACAGTGAGGAGGAGAGAGGCAGAGAACAGTGACAGATGTAATGTATACTATACACTATCACAGTGAGGAGGAGAGAGGCAGAGAACAGTGACAGATATAATGTACATTATACACTATCACAGTGAGGAGGAGAGAGGCAGAGAACAGTGACAGATGTAATGTATACTATACACTATTACAGTGAGGAGGAGAGAGTAATAGATATAATGTATACTGTACACTATCACAGTGAGGAGGAAAGGGGAAGAGAACAGTGACAGATATAATGTATACTATACACTATCACAGTGAGGAGGAGAGAGGCAGAGAACAGTGACAGATGTAATGTATACTATACACTATCACAGTGAGGAGGAGAGAGGCAGAGAACAGAGACAGATATAATGTATACTATACACTATTACAGTGAGGAGGAGAGAGTAACAGATATAATGTATACTATACACTATCACAGTGAGGAGGAGAGAGGCAGAGAACAGTGACAGATGTAATGTATACTATACACTATCACAGTGAGGAGGAGAGAGGCAGAGAACAGAGACAGATATAATGTATACTATACACTATTACAGTGAGGAGGAGAGAGTGACAGATATAATGTATACTATACACTATCACAGTGAGGAGGAAAGGGGAAGAGAACAGTGACAGATGTAATGTATACTATACACTATCACAGTGAGGAGGAGAGAGGCAGAGAACAGTGACAGATATAATGTATACTATACACTATCACAGTGAGGAGGAGAGAGGCAGAGAACAGTGACAGATGTAATGTATACTATACACTATCACAGTGAGGAGGAGAGAGGCAGAGAACAGTGACAGATGTAATGTATACTATACACTATCACAGTGAGGAGGAGAGAGGCAGAGAACAGTGACAGATGTAATGTATACTATACACTATCACAGTGAGGAGGAGAGAGGCAGAGAACAGTGACAGATGTAATGTATACTATACACTATTACAGTGAGGAGGAGAGAGGCAGAGAACAGAGACAGATATAATGTATACTATACACTATCACAGTGAGGAGGAGAGAGGCAGAGAACAGTGACAGATATAATGTATACTATACACTATCACAGTGAGGAGGAGAGAGGCAGAGAACAGTGACAGATGTAATGTATACTATACACTATCACAGTGAGGAGGAGAGAGGCAGAGAACAGTGACAGATGTAATGTATACTATACACTATCACAGTGAGGAGGAGAGAGGCAGAGAACAGTGACAGATACAATGTACACTATACACTATCACAGTGAGGAGGAGAGAGGCAGAGAACAGTGATAGAGATAATGTAGACTATACACTATCACAGTGAGGAGGAGAGAGGCAGAGAACAGTGACAGATATAATGTATACTATACACTATCACAGTGAGGAGGAGAGAGGCAGAGAACAGTGACAGATATAATGTATACTATACACCATCACAGTGAGGAGGAGAGAGGCAGAGAACAGTGACAGATGTAATGTATACTATACACTATTACAGTGAGGAGGAGAGAGGCAGAGAACAGAGACAGATATAATGTATACTATACACTATCACAGTGAGGAGGAGAGAGTAACAGATATAATGTATACTATACACTATCACAGTGAGGAGGAGAGAGTAACAGATATAATGTATACTATACACTATCACAGTGAGGAGGAAAGGGGAAGAGAACAGTGACAGATGTAATGTATATTATACACTATCACAGTGAGGAGGAGAGAGGAAGAGAATAGTGATAATGGAAATGTATATTTACATTCCCTTTTCTCATGTGGCTTTGTAGCAGCAATCACATGTACAGAGCCACTGGAGAAAGGTTGAAAGGGACTGCTCGGGTTCTTGAGCACTCTGTTCCAGCCTCCCTGTAATGATCACAAGGCGCCCTGAGGCACACTGCAATCATTAATTCTTCATGTGCCAGGAAAACGCTTTCACAATAACGTATTTGTTACAAAGTGACCATTCCACTCCAGTACTGAAGACAGCTACCCAGCATCTCTGTTAGTCACAATCCCAAGAACCACAGAAATATCCAGTGATAACAACGTACCTTCCCAGACTATTCACAGCTTCAATCTGAAATGTCACTTTAGACCTAAGAGGAAAATAAAGCTGTTAGTCACATCAATCTGTTCATCCGGCTCTGATACTTTTTGAGTGCCACGTTTTCTGACATTGACTGGGTTAACCCTTTGCATGCCAGAAAGGTATCCAACGCATTGTTTTGCACTGTGCTGGTTACCTCTCTGGCATTCAAAGGGTTACATTTAAGGATAGGTTTACATTTTGGCATGTGTGACAAATTCCACATATTAAACTTTTTACACTGTGCACCACACCTCTCTGGTCTTTTAAGGGTTAATAACTGCTAGGATCTTAAGTTGACCCGAGCAGCCCAGCCCACAAGCTGTCGTGGAACTACAACTGACATCACCAATAGCCAGCGATTGGTTGGGTGAGGATAATCAGCATCTGGAGGGACAATATTGATTTCCCTGCTCTATAGTAATAGTCTGCCAACAGCAGGTTCATAACCCCTTAACGACCCTTGACGGTCATGGCACATCATGGGTTGTTTTGTGTTAACGACCCATGACATGCCAGAACTGTCATGGAATTCCGGGCTCCACGCGCGTCTGCACGCCATTCGGGGAGCCCGGAACCGGGGGAAAAAAAAAAAAAACCAGGTCCGTGGTCCTTAAGTGCCGGCCACATCCTTAAGGGGTAAAAAGAGGTATTCAAAAAGGAAAATACAAACTCTAGAGTAAACCAAGAGCACCATGTGGGTTAACCTTCTGAGTGCCAGAGGGGTGAGAAATGTATTGCTCCCCCCCCCCCGGCACTTGATTATAGCATTTTGCGTATAGATTTTTGTGTATAGCATATAACTTTTTGTGCATTCTGTTTTGCATATAGCGATTTGAGTACACCTTATTGTGTATAGCATAAATTGTATTCGCGTAGCGTTTGCGTATTGTGTAGAACTTTTCGTACATATCATATACTGTTTTGCGTATAGGGTATTGCGTTTTGTACCTAGAAGAACTGATGCTGTTTTGAAGGCAAAGGGTGGTCACACCAAATATTGATTTGATTTACATTAGATTTGCCTACTGTTCACTCACTATGTATTTTGTTAATTGATAAAAATAAACTATTAATATTATATCTTTGTAAGTGTTCTTACTTTACAGCATTTTTTCACATCTGTTATGACTTTTGCACAGTACTGTGTGTGTATATTTTATTATATATATATATATATATATATATATATATATATATATATATATATATATATATATATATATATATAATATGAGTGGGAATCTAGGAATTTTTATTTTGTCCCCTATGGAGCAGTAGGTTTCCTCAGTTTCTATAAATATGGGCCTCCGTTCTTTACTGTGGCATTTTTAAAATAAAAGTGGAGTAATTCTGGGGCAAACAACTGTACCATAAGGTAGATCTTTAACCAGTTAAGGACCACATGACATGCTATGACCATCAATCAGTTTTTACTTTTAAAGGGATAGTAATGTTTCATAATAAAAGCAGCTCTAATATATCATCATAGTATTTGGACTTTGCAGAGTGTTATTTCAATTCTGTCAGAGTTGTAGTTCAGGAGTAATTCAATGACAAAGTATCCCCCTCCCTCCCCTTTTACTGATGTAACACTGTTCAGCCAGATCAGAAGGGAGGTGCCCAGGTAGATTGAAGATAATAAAGATAAGGGAAAAACCTGAAAAACTTGTCAAGGGGGGCAGGGCTTTCATTGTTCTCATAGGAAGAAGATTGTCCCCTTCTGTTATCTGTCTGGTCTATGGACTGCATTCCACATCTGAGAAGAGATGGCTTACACTAGGTAAAAGGGACGGGAGGGGAAACTTTCCTTGTGAATATCTCTCAAACCATAAAGGTTTGAGAGATGAGACTTATATCGTTCTTCGTGTTTTTTTAATGCCTACAAAATAAAATAAAGAGAAAACGAAGTATTACTATCCCTTTAAGGACCATGGACTGCCATGGCATAGTACTTTTTACTTACAGTGCTGCTGCAGGAACGCTGTATGTAAAAGCAGGGTCTGAAATTGACAGAAACTTGGCACGCTGGTACATATAACAGGTCACAGTACTGGCGGGTCAGCAAAGATCAAAGCGGTCCTTAAGGGACGGTAAGTTCACTGGACTGCTGGTCTTTAAGGGTTAAGAAAAAAAATGAAAAACACAGCCCCCACCTACTTACAGACTGATGAAGTGCCAGGACCATCATCGGTGGATGTGTGTTAAGGACCAGTGATGGTCATGGAATTCTGGCATGGCAGTACGACTGCATGCCGCTTTGCCTTCCCAGAATTCAATGCACAAAAAAGAAAAAGTGCTGTGATCTTCTTAAGTCCACCTACCTCTGGTTCGGGTGGTCATTAAGGGGTTAATTAATACATATACCCAACGAAGGGTCAATTTTGTGACACTGTATTTTATTTATTTAATTTTAATCTTTCAATGCTATGGAGGTATCCAGTGCTGGGAGATTTTTTCAGTCAAATGTTACAGTTCAAACTTGTGTTTTTGCTTGGTTTGGTTTGCTTTTACTTTAAACTGCAACACTTCACTATGGTCACCAGGTGGTGCTATTCCCATCTTTAAAAAAAAAAAAAAAAAAAAAAAAAAAAACATTTAGCAAGACTGTGCTTTAAAAACTTTTGGAAGGAGAACCTCCCAGCTTGGAGTAACTTTTCATTCAACAGAAAAAGCTCTGTAAAATATATTTTTTTGCAAAAACGTTTACTGGTCTTTAAGGCTATTTTTAAACAACTAAGATTTTGGACAGACCTTAAAGAGGACTTCATCTGCACAAGGTTGAAGGAGTCCAGTGAGGCCCAGAAACTCTGTTCTGCCGCTTCCCTTGCCTGTTAGAGAGGAATAAACCAGAGATCCTCATTACAACCTGTCCGCCATCTATACTGAGACATACTGCCATCAGTCAAGAGATCATATTGTAAAACACGGAATTGGTAACTGTGACAGCAGAAACCACAGGGAACATTCTAGGTGCCTTAAAGGGATAGTAACACTTCGTTTTAACTTTATTTTATTTTGTAGGCATTAAAAAAACATGAAGAACGATATAAGTCTTATCTCTCAAACCTTTATGGTTTAAGAGATATTCACAAGCAAAGTTTCCCCTCCCGCCCCTTTTACCTAGTGTAAGCCATCTCTTCTCAGATGTTGAATCCAGTCCATAGACCAGACAGATAACAGCAGGGGACAATCTTATTCCTATGAGAACAATGAAATCCCTGCCCCCCTAGACAAGTTTTTCAGCTTTTTCCCTTATCTTAATTGAAGATTGTCCCTCTCTGCAGTCTACCTGGGCACCTCCCTTCTGATCTGGATGAGCAGTGTTACATCAGTAAAAGGGGCAGGAGGGCATATACTTTGTTTGTGAATATCTCTTAAACCATAAAGGTTTGAGAGATAAGACTTATATCATTCTTCATGTTTTTTTAACGCCTACAAAATAAAATAAAGTTAAAATGAAGTATCCCTTTAAGCAGAAAGCAAAAGATGTGCGATTCTGGGCCAAACCAACTGCTCCATAGGAGGCTAACAGAATTATCCAAATTTCCGGGGACTTAGAGGACTTCCTAGCATTCAAGGGGTTGAAAGCTCCATTTAAGTCAGTGGGAGTTTTAATGACCAGAGCGGTGTAGTTTGCAATGCATTCTATCCCTCTTAAGGCAGTGGTTCTCAACATTTTTTTTGCTCAAGGCACCCCTAACATGCAATATGGAACCTTCTGGGCACCCTTAACATGTTTAATGTAATTTATCAATTGCATAATAAAGGGTACAATTCATAAATATACAGATATTATTAGGTCTCATTATCATGACCATAAAGATAAACACATTTCCATATTTCTTCATTTAAAAGACAATATTCACATTTTTTTTTCAGTCTTCATAGAAAACATGGGGTACCTTAATACCCTAACCTGACATCCATGGAACACCAAAGTGCCACGGCACCCTGGTTGAGAATCACTGCCTTAATGGGTTAATGCCCACCCCCTTTCGCTGTGCAGAATGGAGCAGTTGGTTTACTCTAGAACTGTATACACAAAGATGAAGGCGGCCGTAACGAGAATATGCGTACTGCAGGGCTTAAGGCCAGTTCTAGGAAAACCAGAGAGGACAGAGACGTTATTGGGTTTTAACCCTTTGAGTGCCAGAAAGGTATCCAACGCATTGCAAAGCAATGTGTTGGATACCCCTCTGGGGCTCAAAGGGTTACATTAGCTAACATCAGCGGTTTGTATTTGCTCACAGTTGACACTTTATCCCAAACACACAGAGGCCAGTTCAGTAATTTCAATGGTTTAGGGATATTGTTTGTTTTCTCACCACATTTTATTACAACTTAACGTATTTCATTACTATTAGACGGTGCCTTATATTTAACTGGCAGTGATTTTATTTCAAAATCTTAAAAAAAAAAATTATCCCGTGTGCATTTGACAAAGGTAGATTTTAAAAACAAAAAAATCTGGGATAGTGACAATCAACACTGCAGTAAGAGTAATATTAATTATAGTCCAACAACAATTATTCAGGTTTAAAGGATAGTAATGTTTCATAATAAAAGCAGCTCTAATTAATCATCATAGTATTTGGACTTTGGAGAGTGTTATTTCAATTCTGTCAGAGTTGTAGTTCAAGAGTAATTGAATGATAAAGTATCCCCTCCTGCCCCTTTTATTGACGTAACACTGCTCAGCCAGATCAGAAGGGAGGTGTCCAGGTAGACTGCAGAGAGGGACAATCTTCAATTAAGATAAGGGAAAAACCTGAAAAGCCAGTCAAGGGGGGCAGGGCTTTCATTGTTGTCATAGGAAGAAGATTGTCCCCTTCTGTTATCTGTCTGGTCTATGGACTGCATTCCACATCTGAGAAGAGATGGCTTACACTAGGTAAAAGGGGCGGGAGGGGAAACTTTGCTTGTGAATATCTCATAAACCATAAAGGTTTGAGAGATAAGACATTTCATTCTTCATGTTTTTTTAATGCCTACAAAATAAAGATAAAATGAAGTATTACTATGACTTTAATGTCTGTCTGACGTATGTTGTATACAGACACTCAAACAGAATGTCACAGACAGAGACCTTGATTAGTTTAGGATGACTATAAACGTCGGTCTCCTCCATGACAAAGCCTGCAGGGCTCCGTATTGTAATAATTCCATCTGACTATACTTTCCAGCTGGTAAATTTAGTATCAATAAACGGTATCTGCAAGTTCTGAGACCACACACTTCCCCTACCAGTTTCATATCTACCCACCCTACAGGTTTCACACAGTAAACCAGCTTTGCTACAGTACAAGCATTTTTACATTCACATTTTGGATTCCTACCTTCGTTACACTAGAAGATTTGGAGTAGCTTGCAATACCGGCAAGAACAGCTTCCACCACCGCAGTGTAAATCTGCGAAAGAACAGCACTGGAAAGGAACAACGGTATATTAGGCCGGGATCCACTGACATCTTATAGTGGATAGACATTTTATGATTATTATATATACAGCCACAGTATATGTCATTTTTCTCATATGTATTTATTGCTTAGTATCTTCGGTTTCTTTTACTTGTGGATGTCCATTTTAGTCCACACTTCTTCACAACAGACATACATTTGAACGGTCTGTGTAAGAAATGCTACAGAGAAAATCTCCAGCCTGGTTATTTAGAACAATGCAAGAGGATCAATTTGTCTGAAGTGAAAGGGATCAGCTATAGACTACAGAGTTCAAATTCCAATATGTGAAGTCAATCTAAAATGGAGAACAGCACATACAGGCAAACTGCATACACTAGAGAGCTGTATGTACTAATGACCTAGGTGAATCCTGTTAAAACTCAGTGGCATGCTGGACACCACTTTAGCACTCAAAGATTTAAGGACCAAAGGGGTGTTCAAGTTTTCCCTTAAAGGTAGAAAAAAAATGAGGAGCCACTAATTCCCCTTTAACCCTTGGAGTGCCAGGGGGGTGCGCAATTACACACCCCTCTGACAATCAAAGCGTTAAAGGGATAGTAATGTTTCACAATAAAAGCAGCTTCAATTAATCTCCATAGTATTTGGGCCATGGAGAGGGTTATTTCACTACTGTCAGAGTTGTAGTTCAAGAGTAATTGAATGATAAAGTATCCCCCTCCCGCCCCTTTTACTGATGTAACACTGTTCACCTCAGAGCAGCAGGGAGGTGTCCAGGTAGATCGCAGAGAGGGACAATCTTCAGTGAGCATAAGGGGAAAAAGCTGAAAAACCTGTCAAGGGGGCAGGATTTTCCTTATGATCACGGTAAGAAGGTTGTCCCTTACTGTGACCTGTCCGGTCAAGAGACCAGATTCCACATCTGAGGGGAGGTGGCTTACACTAGGTAAAAGGGGCGGGAGGGGGATACTATCATTCAATTACTGTTGTACTACAACTCTGACAGTACGGATATAACACTCTCCATGGTCTGAATACTATGAGGATTAATTGGAGTTGTTTTTACTGTGAAACATTACTATCTCTTTAAAACGAGAAGTTGAAATATAGAAATGTGCCAGGACATGCCCTGCTCTAGTAGGGACAGATAAGCTGGTTCAACAGACTAGGCTAGAATATGATGTGATTTTATCAGGTGAGATTCCACCCCACACAATAATAAACACAGAACAAAGAACTGAAAGTAGAACTGCAGTAAGAATGTTTCCAAGGACAATAACCTTATCGTGCAGATTAGTACAGGGAGCATTTAGTTATATACCCTGCAATGGAATGTGTGTGATAAGATTTCCTTGTACTAATATAGCACTAATAATAAAGGCTCTTTACAGTCCTACTGCCTATGACGTTCATATGAGAACGAGCTGTATGTAAGTCATGCAGTCACTCTCACAGGATCATCCTGACAGCCAATTGCGGTCACTTCCCTGACACCAGACTGGTTCTCCAGCTGATCAACCCCACTGCACAATACAACTGCAGGTTCTCCTCTTGGACTGTTCCCACAGGAGCAGACCTGAAGAGTCAGGAACAATCCCTTTATAGTTGTTCTTTAATGGAGAATTAACACCTAATAATAAACCTAACTTCTCTTACTATGGCCAGGAATTACAATTAGCCTCTATGCATTTTTGCCCTTGTTCAGGAGACAGCATATTCAAATCAGTCCCTGATGTCATCTCTATGGCATGACGACCGCTAGCAGGATCACAGAACATGGACTCCAGTTCCTGCAACTGCAGCGCTTCACGCCCTGCCATACAGCAGCGCTTCACTCCCTGCCATACAGCAGCGCTTCACGCTCATCAAAGGCTTAGGATTAACATGCACAGGAAATGGATTTTGCATCCTGCTAACAATGGTCATGTCCTTCTCCATTACTATAAAAAAATGTAGTAGGGTTTTTCCTGTTGAGTACAATAAGAGTACTCCAACTGCGAGAATGGATTTGATTTAAATCAAGTAAATTTAAATCATGATATAAACTTTTGAGTGCGAGACAGGTACACAACGCATTGCTCTGCAATGCTCTGAGTACCAGTCTCGCACTCAAAGGGTTATATCACTAGTCAGTAAGACTCAATTTAAATCATGATTTTTAAATGTAAAGACTAATTCTTGCTCGTAGTTATAGTCTTTAATATTTGCAACCAGATAAGAGTTCATATTTAGATCAATAACCTTAGAGCCTGGAACAGATGTATTTCACTCCAAATAATCTTGAAACCTAGCACTTATGGGTAATGTGTTTATTGTTTGTACATAAGATTTGCAAAACAACAATGGGATTAAGGTCTTTTCCTGGACATTGTTTATTTTATACCATTTTACTGTGGAAAAAGTGCAGGTTATCTCAGCTTGGATAACTTGGATTAATTGAACTAGTTTACCAAAAATGTAAATATTGCATGAACATACAGCCTCGTGCTACATAACTAAGCTCTATTTCATTATGAATAACCTTTAAACTATAATGTATCTTAAATAGAAAACTATATTTAGATATAGTTTTCCTCCAAAAGCATTTCATTAAAATAAAAAAATCCATTTCCTTTTTTTTTTTTTTTTTTTTTTTTACAGTAACAGTGCCCTCTAGTGGTTAGATTCCTTAGTTATTCTATTGCATTCCCTGGGAGAGGTGAGCTACTGACAAACAGTTCTTCACAGAATGTGATAGAAACTGTTGTGTCATTTCCTGTCAGTTTAAGGAAGTAATTGCACTGTAATTCACCTCCTTATCTGAACTGTTATAATTTTAGAACATAACTGACAGCATAGGAAGCACATTTGTTTTACTCAACAGGAAAAGCTCTGTATCATACATGTTTTATAAAAAGTCTACTATCAGAGGGGATATTAGGATTTTATGGCTACAGGAAGGTATGTGGGGGGATTATTATTATTAGAAGGTATTAGTTCCCCTTTAAAGAAATTACATTTATTTGTCCCCTTTGGTGCCTAATATGAATCAATGAAAATCTTGTTACTCAAAGAGCAGTTGTTGCGGCTCTGCTCAAGTGCACTGGTTCCATGGGGGTTTCAGACAGGAGTCTCCGCTAACACAGTGCCTGTCGCCGATTTCTCCCTAGTCATCAGAATACAGCGTGGGATCAGACATGTCACTTATTAAGTATTAACCCACAAGCTATTGGATCAGGTCAGCGATGGTCAGAGACACACTATCTCTTAGTTAATTTCGTTTTTCAGGGTTTACTTTGCCTTTAAAGGGATAGCAATACTTCGTTTTAACTTTATTTTATTTTGTAGGCATTAAAAAAACATGAAGAATGATATAAGTCTTATCTCTCAAACCTTTATGGTTTAAGAGATATTCACAAGCAAAGTTTCCCCTCCCGCCCTTTTTACCTAGTGTAAGCCATCTCTTCTCAGATGTGAATCTGGTTGTAAAACCAGACAGATAACAGAAGGGGACAATTTTCTTTGTATGAAAACAATGAAAGCCCTTCCCCCCCTTGACAGGTTTTTCAGCTTTTTCCCTTATCTTAATTGAAGATTGTCCCTCTCTGCAGTCTACCTGGGCGCCTCCCTTCTGATCTGACTGAACGGGGGGGGGGGGGGGGGGGGGGACTTTGCTTGTCAATATCTCTTAAACCATAAAGGTTTGAGAGATAAGACATATCACTCTTCGTGTTTTTTTAATGCCTACAAAATAAAATAAAGTTAAAACGAAGTATTACTATCCCTTTAAGAACATAAATACCGGTGTCTAAGCACATTACAAAACAATGCACTGGACACTCTCTGATTCTCAGAGTGTTTTACGTTTGACCAATGCTCATCATGTAGAAGGCAGATCCATTTTACTATTAGGATAAACAGATAACCTGAAAACAGCTTGTACATGAGGTGCACAGAACGTAAACCTTGCGTGCTCCTGACACTACAAATCTCCAAACCTTGCATTGCTTATCGACCGTAATCACTTTCTGAAAAATTTGCATTGCATAGCCCAGTTATAGTATTAAGAGAAAAAGGGTACTTACACGTGTTCATTTTTCTTTTGCGTTTCATTATCGTTTCCTGCAGAAAACCAAATTTTATGTTTAAAAAAGGATTTTAGTCTTACCTGTTAAATCCATTTCTCTTAGTCCATACAGGTTACTGGTAACTCTGGGTAGGTGATCCGCCCCTTTAACTAGGCAGGAACAATTCTAGAAGTGAATGCAGGGGGTGAAGTTTACCTTCCCTCTTTGGGTGCAGCTAGCCAATCAGCTCCAGTAAGATTTGAGACACTACTGACTAGATAGTAAAAGGGAAAGAAGATGCCTATGAGCATGACCCCGAATGACCCCCACGGTCCCTTGACAGGGTGAGAGACCAGTAACCTGTATGGACTAAGAGAAAAGGATTTAACAGGTAAGACCAAAATCCTCTTTTCTCTGTCGCCCAATACAGGGTACTAGCAATACTTGCTATTATTCCTGATGTCAAGGTTTTCTTCCGGGGCGTTGCTCATAGTTGCTCAACCATTGAGTTTCCCAGAGGCGGGAAGTAAGGCAAGGACCAGGTGCAAGGCCCCCCAAAGTCACCAGAGCAGATATGAACCATCAGATCAGAGATAGCGTAACAAAAACAACTGAAGTGTCAACGGACATTGAAAATGGGTAACACCATCCCAGGAACTGTTACACAGCACACTGAACTAGAGCCACCATGGCTCAAAAGTGAAGGAAGCACCAAAGAAAATCCTAGATAGGCAAGACTGCCTCCAGGATCTTCCTCCCAAAACTGGCATGAGCCAATGCCAGCACATCAACACGGTAATGCTTTGAAAAGGTGAGCACAGAAGACCAAGTGGCAGCCTTGAACAACTGATCAGCAGAGTCCTGATTCTTGTAAGCCCAAGAAGCCCCAATAGATCTTGTAGAATGAGCCGTGACCCGAAAGGGAACAGGCTTCTTCCTTAGTTCGTAAGCCTTACGAAAAGTGAACTTGATCCAAGACGCAATAGTCACTTTGGATGCAGGTCTCCCTGCCCTGGGGTCCTCAGGAATGACAAACAGCGCATCAGACTGTCTAATAGACTTAAAACGATGTACATAAAACTTGAGACAACGCACCACATCCAACAAGTGGAGATCCCTCTCTTTGTCAGAGGTAGGGTCAGGGCAGAAATAAGGCACCACAATCTCCTAATTAATGTGGAACTCTGAGACCACCTTCGGGAGAAACTCCTGAGAAGTGCGAAGCACCGCCTTGTCCTTGTGAAACACCAAAAAGGATGGTTTACAGGACAGAGCATGTAACTCCGCGACACGGCGAACAGACACGATCGAAAGGAGAAAGGCCATTTTCCACATCAGCAGGTGTAGAGGAATAGTAGCCAAGGACTCAAAGGGAGTGCGCTGAAGGACACCCAAAACCAAGTTAAGATCCCACTGAGGAGCGGGAGTCTTGAAAACAGGACGACTGAGCAACGCCCCGGAAAAAAACCTTGACATCAGGAAGAATAGCAATGCACCTCTGAAAGAAAACAGAGAGAGAAGAAGTCTGAACCTTAAGGGAGCTCAAACTGAGGCCCTTATCCACACCGTCCTGCAAGAAAGCCAGGACCGTAGGCAGATCAAAATCCTGGGAAAGGTCTCTATCAGCACACCAAGATGGAAAGGTAGACCAGACACGATGGCAGGCCTTAGAAGAAACAGGTTTGCGGGCACTAAGCATAGTAGCCACCATACAAGAAGAAAAACCTTTCTTCAGTATTGAGGATTCAATTTCCAAGCCGTCAAAGCTAGACGATGAACATCCTCCTTACACAGGTAACCCTTTAACCTGGACGGCAAGGGTTACCAGAAGATCCGGGAACCAAGCCTGTCGAGGCCAGTATGGAGCAGTCAGAATGACTGGACAGAGCTCCAGTATCAATTTCCGTAACACCATGTGCAACATGGGGAGGGGAGGAAATAACCAAGGAATGGATGTGGCATCCACCGCTAGAGGATCCCTCCAGCAAGAGCAGAACCTCCCAGTTGTGTGTTGTCGCCATCAGGTCGATGTAAGGAAGACCCCACTTCTGAACAATGAGGGAGAACACCTCTGGGTGCAGTTCCCACTCTCCGCTGTCCACTGTGTGTCGACTGAGGAAGTCTGCCATGAAGTTGTCTACGCTGGGAATGTGCAGTGCGGATATGGCAGGAACGTGTTCTTCTGCCCAGGACCTCTAACCAAGCAGCAAGACTTCTTGTTCCGCCCTGCTTGTTGATGTAAGCAATGGCCGTGGCGTTGTCAGACTGGACCCAGGCTAGGCATTCTTCCAGCTGGGGTGTCCAGTGGAAAAGGGCATGAAATATCGCCCAAAGCTCCAACACGTTGATGGGAAGGAAAGATTCCTCTGGAGACCACCGACCCTGAGCACTCATGTGACCCAGGACCACTCCCCAGCCAGAGAGGCTGGAATCCGTTGTCACCGTGGTCCAGAAAGATACCAGGAAGGACTTGCCCTTCAGCAGATTGGAGAGGTCGAGCCACCATGACAAACTCAGCTCCACATAAGAGGGAGGGATACTGACAGCTTCAGAAGGTCCAGCTGACCCCTGCACACCTGGATCACAAACATCTAGAGTTCCCTGGCCTGGCCCCAAGCTCTAAAGGATTAGACATTCTCACAGTGTTAAAACGTTTACAGTATAAGGAATCACCCAAATACAGTGCGTAAGATTAAAATTTCTCCCCAGAAATTGCTAAAATGTACTTATCTGGCAGGCGAAGGGTTAATCGCCAGAGGAGAGAAGAAGAGTCCAAGCCCTGCCTTAACCCTAAAGGGTTAAGCTACCACAGAAACTTGCTCCAAAGCATCCAACAGACATACAGATAAACCCAATGAGTGCAGAAGCGTGCAACAGGAACTCCAAAGGAAAACCCCTGTGCGGAGGGACACTGAGGACATGAGGACCTGCAGCACTCAAAGGGTTGCTCACCTTTCCTGCAGATCTTCTGTCTTCAGATTACCATGAATTAAGAAGAAGCCTCAGTGGGCAACTCTTGAGGAAAGAACTTGAACACAAGATTTTCCACACAAGGCTTAAGGGCCACAAAAAAGCACCTGGATACTGAGCTAGCCACATCTAAGGGCATTGTCAGTTATGGTAATCCGCCTAAAGGCGGTATTACATATCTAACAGAAAAATAAAAAAATAGCTAAAACGATAGCAGAACTGTTCTCTTGCCTGTGTCTTCACCAAGGAACAATTCTTACTGGAGCTGATTGGCTAGCTGCAGCCAAGGACGGAGGTTAGGCTCCACCCTCTGCATTCCCTTCTAGAATTGTTCCTGCCTATTTAAAGGGGTGGATCGCCTATCCAAAGTTGCCAGTAACCTGTATTGGACGACAGAGAAATATAGATTACTAGAAGGTTTATAAAAATATATTCACTTCATTTACAATACAATAAAACACACTTTTTCAGGCCTTCAATAAAGGATCCTAACTTCAATCTTAAAGTAGAGGAGTTGTGGAGAAAACCTATTCCACTACAGGCGAGATCAAATAATTCCTGCAGAATTAACCCCTTGAATGAGAGATCTCCAAAGCACTGTTTCACAATTGCACTGGGGATTTCTTTTGCATTCAAGGTGTTAAAATTCCCATTTAATTCAACGGGAATCTTGGGAAAATTTCATTCTCCCCTATAAAGTAGTTCATTTGTCACAGTATTTTTCCCACTGTTCTGGGTGCTAGGGAAATGTGTACCCACGTGGCACGGAAAGGGTTACAGTGTTATAGACAGTCTATTACCTAAAAGGTGTGTATCCTCTTTGCACCCTCTAGTCGGTTTATATTTGAAAATCAAAGGTCCCTAAAGTGACTTTTTTTTTTTTTAATTATAAATTTATACCTGTGCACCGTTTAAAGGGAAACTATGTTATACCAAATTTGCTTATAGGGGAGCAGGCAAAGGGCCTTATCCAGAATGCAAAGGAAGAACTAAAGGGGATGTACAAAGGGTACACAGTTGTGCCAGAGGCCCGGCAGATATGGGGACCCGTCTGCTCCAGGGTCCAATACGTTTAGCTACTCCCTTGGGAGAATATCTGTGTGTTAGGGGACCAAAATAATGTTTGCTCCAGCGCACTCCAAACACTGCTTATACGCTGGTGCCAGAAAGCTACTAATGAGCAAATCTGGAGCAAACCAACTGCATTACAGGGGACAAACGACAGCTTCCAATTATGAAATGGGGCATTTAAATTAGGCATAACAAAACAAAGAAATCTACTTATGGGGCAGAAAACATACAGTGAGAAAATATCAACTCACCAATAAGAGTGAATACAGTCAGATTTTACTGTACGTGCACTCACCCACAATTTCCAGATCCTGTTCTGGGGGTATAAACGTACCTACGTAAGGTGTGTGAGTGCTTCCAAAAAAGTACGTCCTGGAACAAGCCAATGGCCCTTTAGGAGAGACGCACTGCGCTACCTGTTTAATGGAACCAGAGAGAAAATCGTACTTCTGATTAAGGAAATAAGAGCCTCGAGCTTCCAAACATCCCAGAGTATCAAATCACATACTGCAATGTAAACGCTAAGGAAAACAAAGTCATGGTACATCTAATCCTTAACCCTATGACTACCAGAGAGGTGGCCAATGCATTGCAAATCAATAAGGCAGTGGTTCTCAATTTGTTTTCTCTCAAGGCACCCCTAACACCCAATCTTGAGTTTGAACCCCATAAGGACCAACCACGTAGTTAAAGAGGTGAAGATTGACAGACTGCAGTACAGAGCTGTTAAAGGGATAGTAATACCTGAAAGTAAGTTTATTTTATATTGTAGCCCTTAAAAAAACATGAAAAATGATATAAGTCTTATCTCCCAAACCTTTATGGTTTGGGAGATATTCAGAAGTAAAGTTTCCCCTGGAGTGATGTCATTGCTCCACCCTTCAGATTTGGAATCCGGTCCCGGGACCGGCTGTGCCTCTCCAGAAGTGCTGAGATCACCATGTTTAAAAAGAATTTCTTAATTGGAATGGTCTACAAAGTGTGCTTTCAAGCCAGGCACACTTTGTACACAGTTCCAATGAAGTAGTTCTTTTCAAAGATCGTGATCTCGGCACTGCTAAAGAGCTGCCGGTTGCTATGTGGACCGAATTCCAAATCTGTCCACTAGATGGCAGACTTGGCTGAAACAGCAAGGAAAAGTGAACTATACTATATTTTACATATGAATATCTCCCAAACCATAAAGGTTTGGGAGATAAGACGTATATCTTCTTTCATGGTTTAAGGGCTACAATATAAAATAAACTTATTTTCAGGTATTACTATCCCTTTAAATATCGGGATATCTTGCATTTAAAAAAAAAAAAAAAAAAAAAAAAAAAACACACAGATTACAGATTAACTCAAAAGGAACATTACAATGAATGGCCAGAAAATCCCAATGGCGCCTGTGAATTTACCCTTGTTCTTTAAATCAGTCCTGGAAGGCAGTTCCCTAGAAACGGACATGAACTTTACTATAAGGACCAAGAAAAGCATGCTTCGCCCACTGTGCAAAGTAATCCAAAACCTTTAAAGACCAGAAAGGGGTGTGCGTCACTCATTGTTCGCCTCTTGACCTTAACCCTTTGAGTTCCAGATGTGTGCTCAATGCATTGCTCTGCAATGTGTTAGAAACCCCCTTTGCTCAGTAAAGGGTTAAATAAGCTCATTCTCACTGACTATTTCAGTATGTAAAATTGCCAGCAACCGTCATGCTGGCTCTGTGGACACGATATCCAGGACTGATGAAAGAATTCCGCTCTTTAAAGGGATAGTAATACTTAAAATTTAAAAAATATAGGTTAAAAGGTTTATCCCCCTGAGTAAAACAAGGGTACTCCCACTGCTAAGAGATATGTAATTAAAAAATTATAACAGCTCAAACTTGAATTTTTTTAGGTGCAATATCACAGTGGCCTGAAAATTTACAGTGGCGCTGTTGCTACACCATCCTATGGACTGCTCTGGTCTGTAAACCATAAATCTCCATAGGATGGTGTAGCAACAGCGCCACAGGTGATATTGCACCTAAAAAATTCAAGTTTGAGCTGTTATAATTTTTTAATAAAATATATCTCAGCAGTGGGAGTACCATTGATTTATTCGGGGACATAAACCCTACAACATATATTTTTTTTACATCTTAAGTATTACCATCCCTTTAACCCCTTAGGGACCCTTGACGTACCAGGACCGTCAAGGGTAAACTTGCTTGAAAGACCCTTGACGGTCCTGGTACGTCACGTACTTTTTACTTACAGCGCTCTACCGGGAGCGCTGTAAGTAAAAATGGGGCATGAAATAGACCGCTCCAAGATCGGAGCGATCTGTTTCAAGCCCCATAGTGACGCGCCGATACACGTGACAGGTCACGTGTACCGGCGCGTCCAAGTGCCCCTATGCGGACGTTATGGGACGGAAATGTCCCATAACGTCCGGTCGTTAAGGGGTTAACAAAAAGGTGTTCATTCCCCTTTAATCTCTTGGATGATAGGTTTCCAGTGCATCGCAAGGCGTTAAATGCTCCATTTCAATCTATTTTATTTCTTATACACAGTTTCTTTTTTTTCCAAAATTTGTTCCACTTAAAGGGAAAGTAATGTTTTGTTACTAAAGTACAATTGAGTCTTGTTCATACATTTCCATAATGATGCGTAGCAGTATAACCTTCTAAAACTTTGCAGTTATACCTTTATTTTATAATAAAGTTTCCCCCTCCTGCCCCTTTTACTTACCTCAGCAAGCTGGTCCGGATGGAGAGTGATGAGGGACAATCTTCTTACAGCATAAGGAAAAACTGTCCTCCTTCCTCTAGGGGGCAGGGTCTCCCTTATACTGAAGGAAAGAAGACTCTACCTTGCACCAATCGTCTGGTCTAGGGACCAGATTGCAGGTCTGAGGGGAAGCTGCGTGAGGTAAGAAAAAGGGGCTGGGGGTACTTGAATATAAAATAAAGGTAAAACGGCAAAGTTTTAGAAAGTTATACTGCTACATATTATAAAAACTTGATTGTACTTTAGTAACAGAACATTACTATCCCTTTAAGATATGCCCCAAGAGGTTTTGCTAAAGCACCTGGCAACGTACCTCAGTGTTCCCAACAGGAAAAGTCAGGGTTGCCGTGTACACTATAATGCGGGAAAGGTGGTGGCACTGTGTTAGCCAGTACAGTAGATGGTATTTAATTTTGTAACCAAACACACAAGAGTGATGCCTTTTAATGGCTAACTTGAGAACATGGAAAGTGCAAGCCTTCAGGAATCTATGGTCCCTTCTCCAGGAATGGGTTAACCCATGCCTGAACAAAGGGCCTGATGAAAGGACCTTGGTGTCCTAAAGGCTTGCACTTTGTATATTCTTGGTCAGTCATTAAACAGCAACACCTTTATATCACTCTTGTGAGTACATTGAATCTCTGAGCACAATCTAGATAACTTCTATAGCACTGACGTGTATTCACAGGTAATGCATATTATACCATGTGCTTGGCTGTGCTTCCCCCAGGACCAGTGTTTCTGACCAGATGGCCTTCAGATGGAAAGATGAAGTTGCCCGGTTTCAGGTTCTCTCTCGTGGAGTGGCTGCCGAACAGGACGAATGGCTGCCTGCAGGGACTAGAGCAGGATCACAAAATAAACAGGATGAAGGGACTAGAACAGGATCACAAAATAAACAGGATGAAGGGCTACCTGCAGGGACTAGAGCAGGATCACAAAATAAACAGGATGAAGGGACTAGAACAGGATCACAAAATAAACAGGATGAAGGGCTGCCTGCAGGGACTAGAACAGGATCACAAAATAAACAGGATGAAGGGCTGCCTGCAGGGACTAGAACAGGATCACAAAATAAACAGGACGAAGCGCTACCTGCAGGGAAGTTTATAATCTTGTGTCTCTCAAACTATACAAGTTTGAGAGATAGGAGTGGTTTCAATCATTTTTTTTTTTTTATTGACAATATTTAAGTTTGTAAAATTGATCCATTACTCTCTCTTTTAGGTGGTTAATAAAGATCAGGAAAGGAGTGCACATACACTGGTAAATGAACTGGACAGCACGTGGGTGTGGCCAACAAAACAGGCGACCCTCAAAGATGCTCTAGGAAGTTGTCTAACCTGCCTAATGGGAAATTTACCCGTACTGTTTGCCTTGCACAAATGTATTACAGGGCTTTATATTTCAGCTAAATGTCTCCTGATGTAAAAATTGTGCCACAATCTAACCTTGCCAGAGGTGCTACATAATGCTCTGGCACACAAATTGTTATACCCAAATAAAGGTATAGAAACTAAAAGGCATTTTATAGTGACAACTCTCTACTGACTTAACACACTGAGTGCCAGCGAAGCATTGCCTTGGATGCTCCTCTGGCACTCAAAGGGTTAAAGTGGAACGGTCACTTAGAATCAAACAGGTGATTTTGAAAGCACTTTTTAATTAAAATCCTAGTCTGAGATACTTAGCTTTATTGGTCAGTACTGGCTGGCAGGGAGAGGCAGTTGGGAGGGAGAGCAACATGGAATGTTGGCATCAGCCAGGAGTGCTAATCAGCCCTGCCTACTGTGTATAAACAAACAAATACATAATGTCCTAACCCTCTGAGTGCCAAATCACCCCCATCTGGCACTCAAAGGCTTAAAGGGATAGTAATACTTCGTTTTAACTTTATTTTATTTTGTAGGCATTAAAAAAACATGAAGAATGATATAAGTCTTATCTCTCAAACCTTTATGGTTTAAGAGATATTCACAAGCAAAGTTTCCCCCTCCCGCCCCTTTTACCTAGTGTAAGCCATCTCTTCTCAGATGTGGAATCCAGTCCATAGACCAGACAGATAACAGCAGGGGACAATCTTCTTCCTATGAGAACAATGAAAGCCCTTCCCCCCTTGACAAGTTTTTCAGGTTTTTCCCTTATCTTAATTGAAGATTGTCCCTCTCTGCAATCTACCTGGGCACCTCCCTTCTGATCTGGTTGAACGGGGGGGGGATACTTTGTTTGTGAACATCTCTTAAACCATAAAGGTTTCAGAGATAAGACTTATATCATTCTTCATGTTTTTTTAATGCCTACAAAATAAAATAAAGTTAAAATGAAGTATTACTATCCCTTTAAATAAAAAATGGCTACGAGTAAAAGATGACATTGAAAGCTCTTTCAATATCATCTGTTCCAGAGTGACGTTCCCACTTTAATCCTCCACTACACAGTCCGGTAACAAGAATTACCTGTTCTCTGCAATATGGCTGGAAAGCATTCCATGGCTGAAATAACTTCTGAAAGGCTAAAGATAGATTTGGAAGTAAAAATAGCAAGCATTAGATTTGGATTTACTAGTATTTCTTTCACAATTAACTGGTTATTTTTTTAACAAAATTTAGAATTAAAAAAAAAAAAAAAAAAAAAAAAAAAAAAACACACAAACTAGAGGATACTTAACCCTTTGAGTGCCAGAGGGGTACGCAACACATTGCTCTGCAATGCGATGCGTACTCCTCTGACACTCAAAGGGTTAACCACGCAGATCTCTTCCCAGCTTTGTTAGCAATGCCATTTTTAGTGCAACTAGGGAACAAATAAAGATTTACAAATTCTACACGGATTCTAGCTGCTTTTACGCCATATCTCAATAACGGTCAGAATTATCAATGACAATCGTACAATTGTAGTGCACAAAATGTATTTTTAAATATGCACAATTGCTATTCATTGCCAGAGAGGTTTTATGGACATAATAAATGGCATTATTTTAATGAGCTTTTCCAGCCCATAGTTGCCTGTAATTACTCCAAGTACTGGAGCCAATGAAAATGAAAGACGCTCAGCATATTGGAATGTTGCATTGTCCAGGCTCCACGCGGTTAATAGTAGTGGGCGGGGCTAACCTCTAATCAAATGGACTCTGGATACATCCCAGTTCTTGAGGTCCACAGCAGTGGCGGACCTAGTGACTGAAGGCCCTGGTACAAAACAATTTTTGGGCTCCCAATTCAATGCAAACTACTAAGAAAAAAAAAAAAATCCTAAACATTTTCTAATCATTAAAATGTAAAATGGCCCCCTGAAGCTGCCTGGACCAGGTGCTTTGCACCTGTAGTTTGGTCCTTGGTCCCCACCCCATCACTGCAGGCGATCCCTTCTAAATACAGGGCCTTGAGGATAACAGAAAAACACTTTATATTAAAAACTCTATCCATCATATGGTAAGATATAATAGATAGGACTTGCCTAAACAGGGGGTGTCTCGGCAGGCAAGCTTAGACATATTCTGACCAAACTATGAGACTAACTTTTAATCGTGTGAGTAAAGTATTTATTATGTACTAGTGTAAAAGCCAGTGTACATAGGCCAAGGTCTGGTGAGGTAAAGAGGCTGGTCCTGCTCTTCGTACTGTCGCTACCTCACTGGCGGCGCACACGATGCAGTCATGCACTGTACAGACTGCCCGAACGCACAGAATGCTCCCAGCACTCCGTGCTCCCAGCACTCACTGTGCATTCAGGCAGTCTCTACTGCGCATGACTGCATCGGACAAACATTCTGCCCTTTTATATTATAGGATTTTATATTCTAGGATGCTATGCACAGGGTTCACATTATGTCATTTGTATGAAGCAGAGTAGAATTGTCATGTTTGATTTAAACAGGGCTTTATAATTCATTTCTTCTCAAGGAGTTGGACCTCTAGCATGTAAAGGGTTAATATACCATTTTAAACATTGAGGATTTTTTATGCTCTGAAGAAGCTGCTATGCCCCAAAATTGCTCCACTTTTCTTCTGTATGATGAACAGTAGCACATCGCATGTCAGACAGGATAATGAGGCACGTGGGAGTCAAACACAGGAGTGTCTCATCAGCATATTCACCCACACGTGTATAATCAATGAGATATCACAAAGAACAATGTGTCAAGAAGTGCCCCCCGCCTGGAAGGTGTGGGATTGCACAAGATTCTAAATCACACACAGCCTGTGTAACATCATGATGCAATTCCTTCTGTGTAAAAACTGGAACAATCCATAGAACTGGAGCAATTCTGGAGCATATTAACCAAGTCAATAGGACATAAATATTACCAAGGTGTTGGAGACCTCATAGCATTCAAAGACTTAAAAGCTTCATTTAAATTAAGGAGAATTTGGTGACTGTTTGTGTCCAATGGCGCAGCTGATAAGTCCCATAATTGATCCAGTTCTTAACCACTTTAGAACCAGAGCGGTGTTCAGCACATTATGCCTCCCCCTGACATAAGCCAACAGAAAGTCCAAACCTCTCCTGCTTGAGACTCCGACAGCTCCAGGATAAATGGAATTTCAGTTTCAAAATGGGAGAACAAGTTGGTCCACTGGTGTTCAAACGTCAGCAAATCCTGTAAAGAGCACAAGAGAGATTCACTGAAATCACATTTTACTGGCTCTCTGAGGCTAATGCACTAAGAAAGGGGTGCAACTCTGCAGCCTGCCATGTACATCCTAGGGAACAATCATTCCCAAAATGTCCAATATTTTAAAAGGGGCTTTTAACCCATGAATGTTAAAGGGGTCTCCAGAGACCTCTCTACCCCCCATGTAGTAACTGAGCCAAGAGAGAAGCTCTGTAATGTGAGAGGGTCAAGCTCTCAGTTATGAAGAGTGAAATTCCCATATATGATGTACTGATCACAAGAACAATACAATACTAATGCTCTATGCAGCTAAAATGATAAAGAAGTAAACTATTACATTTAAGTGGGTAATTATGTGAACTGTCATGTGTTTGACACCTCGCTAGCATTCAAATGGTTACAATCCCAGACAATGCATAAAATCCAATTAATAAACAGGAGAGTTGTAAAGTGAATAAGAATTAAAAAAAAAAACAGGCTGTACAGTCTAACATATATAACAGGCAAAGCCCTATGGTTTCTTGGGACAAAGTCCTTGACAGCAAAATCATCATTGAAAAGTAGGAAGCCATTCGGCAAGCTTCAGCCTGAATGCCCATCTGCATTATGTTCAACCTTTGCTAAACTTTATGCACTGTCCGGAAACAAAAAGGAATGTATGTTGGAAGAAAGTGGTCAAAAGGATTCAGACACAAGGGTAGAACAACCAAGATCTTCTGGGTCTTGCCACCAGGAGTGGTTATACAATGCAAATATATTGGGATAATGTCTTAATTCCACTCATATGACTTACTGTGTCCCAGGAGATCCATTGATACCCTAGCCAATGTGACCTCAACACAGATCAAACGTTTATATCAAATCAGCATAACTTCTAAAGGGTCATTGCAGAACAATGTTATTATCCATATTAGGGATGGGAAACATTGCAGTACTTCAAGATGTTGGTCTCCAAGATGCCTAAGAGGGGATCTTGTTGCAATGTACAAGTATATGTGTGGTCAATACAAGGATCTCTTTGGAAAGCTTTTCATTACAAGGGCTGATCAAATAACTAGGGGTCATCCCTTATGAATAAAGGAAAGGAGGTTTGAACTTCAGTAGAGGAACTTTTTTTCTTTTTACTAAGTTCTGTTAAATTGTGGATTTTTTGGCCCGAGCATGCGGTAATGACTTCTACAATGCAGGGTTATAGCGTGTATCAGCAGGTGAAACAGGAAGTTCTGGTAAATAAAATAACAGCCATCTTGGAGTCAGAAAGGATTACTGTAAAATCTCATGTATAATACGCAGGTGCAAATTATACCCAAGATTTAACAAACAAATCTAAGTTCCTATGTATAACATGCACCCCAAAAACATAAGCTCCCATTGTCCTTTTCCAACTGCTTCCTCTACTGCTGCGCACCCTAAAAATGAATATACGAGCCCCCACTGTCCTTCTCTACCCACCTCCACAACTGTAACCCTGAGGAGACAGCCTGTGGATCCGCTCAGCGGACGGCATGCTTGCCTTTGCCGCCGGCTTCCTCTACTGAGGCTCTCCCTTCAAGATACTTGGCACATTACAAATTGGCAAAGTGCCCTGTCAGGACCTTAGAAGAGTCTGCACATTGAAACCTGAAGGTCCTTGACGGTTATGCTCCCCAAGCAACACAAAATCTGTGCACATTGGTCAGCTTCATAAAGTCTTGCAGATACATAATAAAGACTAACAACTAGAAACCTCCTGTTTCCTTTCCCTAACCCACCTCCTTCTTAAGATTTTATTTTTTTTTGTATTTAGAGAGAGTTGATTGCATGTAAGCAACGGATAGATGTCTGACATCATTCACCCACTCCCATTTCCACCTGAATTCTAAAACCATTTAGATAAAGTTTTAAAAATCAGTAAAGTTTTATTACGAAAAACATATTATATGACTTTTCTTTCTGAGTAAAATACACCTTCTTCTACTGTTATAAGAAATGTGTTGTTATAGTCGATTGGTGGAGGTGATACTAACACAGGGCTTATAATTTTGAGTCCTTTGCTACTAGCCAGACCTGAAAAGTTACTCGCCACTGAAAGCCATAACATACCCACCAGGGCTGAATTTCTACTCGCCAGGGCTAAATTTTCACTCGCCATTGGCTAGTGGAAATTTTGAGCCCTGTACTAACACATTCTATGGAGAACTGTAGTCAGTGACTCACCTCTCCCACAGAATGTAACGTAATAACTGTCATGTGCTAGAGCTGTTCCTATCACATTCTATACAGAACTGTAGTCAGTGACTCACCTCTCCCATAGAATGTAACATAATAACTGTCATGTGTTAGAGCTGTTCCTATCACATTCTATACAGAACTGTAGTCAGTGACTCACCTTTCCCATAGAATGTAACATAACTGTCATGTGTTAGATCTGTTACTATCACACTCTATACAGAACTGTAGTCAGTGACTCACCTCTCCCATAGAATGTAACATAATAACTGTCATGTGCTAGAGCTGTTACTATTACATTCTATATAGAACTGTAGTCAGTGACTCACCTCTCCAATAGAATGAAATGGAACAGTCTGGAGGGAAACTCCTATAATATATTTATCTCTTTCATATAAAAGTTTACTGCTCCTTTAATAATAATAATTAAAAAATCCATATGTCAGTCTATGCAAGTTGATGCGTTTACCTCCATTAAAAGTGCCTCCAATGAAACTTGGTCTATTTTGCTGTAAGTCCTCCAAAGTAATTCACTGACATCCATTAGCTGTAAAATAAATGTGTACGATAGATGTCAGACCAGATACACGCAAACCAGAAGATATCAAACATCTATTAGCTGTGATTATCATTCACTTTAAGCCCTTTCCACTACAAAAATGCTCCCTGTCCTGTGCAATGTGTTGCATGCAATGTTCCCGTTAAGGTGAACAGCATGCCACAACACACCATAGAATAATGATCTAGCGCATCGGCTCTTACCCATACACATTAGGCCCCAACAGAGCAGGAGAGCTAGGGCCAGGAATCTTCAGTATCCTTCAAACACCAACACTGGCTTATTACCACCAAGTGTCCATGTTGCCCCCACCCACCTACTCATTTTGTGAGACAAAGAAGAAAGTACACAGGGAAAGACAGAAAAAGAACACAGTATGAGACAGAAGACAGATGCTACTGTTCAGAACAAGAACAAAGCACTCTCCATACCTGGGAACTATTATGGTTTGACCCAGAGACCTAACACCACAAGGTCTTAAAGGGGATCTATCACCCCAATACAAGTTTGTCTTAAATGTTAGATTATATAGAGATTATGTGAAGTACTTTATGAATTTCTTTTTTTAAAACACTATTTGGACAAAATTTAAGGATTGATTGCCCTGCACCCTATTTCCGGACAGACTGCAGTTACCAGCTCTGTACCCCAGTCTATCACTCTGCCTCTGCTCCCCTCCCTTTATCCAGCCTCGTCATTGGCCAGAGACAGCTCCAGCTTACATGCAGAAAGCCTCTGTCGTCAGAGGAGGCTGGATCAATGGTGAGGATCAGAGGCAGAGTGACAGACTGCGGTACAGGGCTGGTAACCACAGTCTGTCTGTAAGTAGGGTGCAGGGCAATCAATCATTACATTTCAGCCAAATAGCATCTTAAAAAAAAGACAATTAATAAAGTATTCTACATAATCGCTATATAACCTAACATGTAAGACAATCTTGTATGGGGTGAAAGGTCTAATTCTCAAGAGTGAGAGTCCAGTGTTTCTGGATACAAGATCTGCAGCAATAACCTGCTTGTTTATTCTTTAAAGGGATAGTAACACTTCGTTTTAACTTTATTTTATTTTGTAGGCATTAAAAAAACATGAAGAATGATATAAGTCTTATCTCTCAAACATTTATGGTTTATGAGATATTCACAAGCAAAGTTCCCCTCCCCGCCCCTTTTACCTAGTGTAAGACATCTCTTCTCAGATGTGAGTCTGGTTGTATGACAGTACAGATAACAGAAGGGGACAATTTTCTTTGTATGAAAACAATGAAAGCCCTTCCCCCCTTGACAAGATTTTCAGCTTTTTCCATTATCTTAATTGAAGATTGTCCCTCTCTGCAGTCTACCTGGGCATCTCCCTTCTGATCTGGTTGAACAGGGGGGGGATACTTTGTTTGTGAATATCTCTTAAACCATAAAGGTTTCAGAGATAAGACTTATATCATTCTTCATGTTTTTTTAATGCCTACAAAATAAAATAAAGTTAAAATGAAGTATTACTATCCCTTTAACCTGGAGGAATTCTACCAGAAAGGCAGAGGGAGAAGTCCAGCTTTTCTTGTATGTGTACAGGCAGCAATATCGCCAAAATGAGGGATACGAAGGATTCATTGGGGGAGATTCACTAAGGTGTGATAAAGAGGTGATAACGCTGAGATAACTTCTCCAGGGATATCACTTCTCCAGTTCCTTTGTTATTCTATGGTGCCTATGCACTAACACCTCCAAAGCTGGTGAAATATTAATGCATTGACTCCGTAGAACAGGGCTTAAAAGTTGAAGTCCTTTGCTACTAACCAGATCTGAAAAGTTACTCGCCACTGCAAGCCATAACATACCCACCAGGGCTGAATTTCTACTCATCAGGGCTAAATTTTCACTCGCCATTGGCTAGTGGAGAGTGGAAATTTTGAGCCTTGTGCCTTGCCATAGAATAACACAGGACACAGGAGAAGTGATATCACTGGAGAAGTCATCATCACGCCTTAGTGCATGACCCCCGTTGACAACTAACTGAATCACCTCTGGGTTACACTAAAAAGAGAATGCCTAGAAGCCACATTCCTCTGGCACTCAAAGGGTTAACATTTACAAAGTCTCAGTGTCAGGTCACTTTGGACGTTTCCACGTATGGAGTTACCTGTAAGGCTAATATATAGCGACATGGCTAGTGCACAGTGATACACTTGATAATAAAGTGGTTTGTCAAACGTAAGATAATCTCTAAGAAAAGTCACAAAGAGGTTTGTCATATGTAGTTATTGTTATTACAGTGACCTGTTAATTAAAGTAAGAGTACTGCACCGAATGCATACCTCATGTTTCATTGTGAAGAATCCTCCTCCTCCTATGCCTTCCAGCGCAAACGCCTGTACGATTGGCCACTTCTCCACTATGAACATGTCAAACATCTGTAGGTGACCTGAAAACACACACAGGCATGGCTCACAAGAGGTTTGCGTGTAAGTGAGGAATCCAACCCATTACTCTGCAATGCACTAGATACTTCTCTGGCACCAAAGGGTTAAAACGACTGCTTGACACAGTCACACAGGCTAATGACGAGCAATTCTGGAGCAAACCACGACACCACAGTGTGTAAACAAAAGTGCCCGCTGATTTAAATGAGGCTTTTAACCTCATGGATGACAGAGAAGCCTCAAACACATTAAGAAGCAGTATTAGACCTCTCTTGCATTGAGGGGGTTAAAATCTTCATTTAAATCAAAGGGAATTTGTAGAATTTCCATTTGCTCCTAATGGTGCGGCGGTTCATTCCCCTAGAACTGTCTCACTATCGCTTCCTGGCTGCTTTTTAACACAAGTATCAGTATGAATACAGCATTCACATAACAAGGCTGAACTCAATGCCTTTCTTACCAAACAGTTCACTAAACGAGGATCGCTCAATGCACTGGGCCCAAGTAACAAAAAGTTTTGTTGGAGGGAAATCAAATTTCCATGTGTGTTTGGCTACCTCAGCAATGCAGAGGTTAATATAATAAAATCATATTTATAGGACTATATAAAGTTCATTTAGAGGTGAGAACCTTAGATATATGATTTGGCCCTATTTAAAAATTTTTATTTTACCTCTCATTGGGCGATACAGTGATCATGGAGTTATAGTTCCCACCACTAGGAGGCTAAGCACTTCATAAAGCTTAGCAACCTGGCTCTGCCCTTAATTTTTCTAACCCACAGATAACCTAGCAACTTTTCTTTTCTTATGGGTTGCTGGTCAGTCTTTACCACCATCTGGGGTAGATATGAGCTCTCAGCCACTCACACCCCCAAAGCGATAGGTCCCATGATCCCTTGTTCCTGACAAAGGGAAAACATACCATCCCCTGAGGCTTAAACATTGGTGACAATCTGTATACATTTGTGCTGTATGTTGTGTGTTTTAGGTCATTCATAACGAATACAGCTCTGCAGCATTGGCTCTCTGGAAGATAATCCCCATGGATACCATGGAGACTGTATGGGTATGTACGGTGTTCTTTTTGCAAGGGGATTCAAGTTATGCCTAAGTACAGTCTCTTTTGTCTCTATCAGATTTTTTTTATGTAAGCCTTTTCAACTCTTGCAGTATTAAGGTCACCTTTATCATAAGTGCAGAGAGATGCAGACACCTACATTTTAAAACAAGAAGTGTAATGCAGAGGTATCAGCCGCTATATCCTTGCTGTGCAGTCTCAGACTCTTAGCATTGCTGCACAATGCGGTATTTGATAACACTAGATTTATCTATTTTATTTCCTGCATGTGCATGCAGTCATCCGATACTGAGACTGACGGGTGACTGACCAGTATACTCCAATAGTTCCAGCATGTGAACCAGATATACTTGAAGTACAATTATACCCTGCAAATAGTCTGGTATGTGCTCTCCCCGCAATACATCTACCATATCATTTAGTATATGCTACGAGACTGGTGAGTGCTTACAAGCAGACACCGTTTCGGTATAGGGGAACATGGTGGTGTAGTTTCTCTACTGCCAGTCAGTGGGTGGTCTGCTCGAAGTATATTTCTTTTCCCTTGTGCTCTGCTACTCATCATCCTTCTTTTCGCCCTAATCCAAAGGACAAGGAAAGACTTTTTTTGAGCAATCGGTATATGGTGCATTCTCTAGAGCAGTGGTTCTCAACTCCTGCCCTCAGGACCCACTAACAGGCCAGGACTTAGGGATTTCTCTGCTAGGTGTGGTGATCAGAGGCTCGTTCACATTGATTAACTCACCTGTGCTCTAACAAGGAAATCGTGTGATCAGAGGCTCATTCACATTGATTAACTCACCTGTGCCCTAACAAGGAAATCATGTGATCAGAGGCGCATTCACATTGATTAACTCACCTGTGCTCTAACAAGGAAATCATGTGATCAGAGGCTCATTCACATTGATTAACTAACCTGTGCTCTAACAAGGAAATCATGTGATCAGAGGCTCATTCACATTGATTAACTCACCTGTGCCCTAACAAGGAAATCATGTGATCAGAGGCGCATTCACATTGATTAACTCACCTGTGTTCTAACAAGGAAATCGTGTGATCAGAGGCCCATTCACACTGATTAACTCACCTGTGCCCTAACAAGGAAATCATGTGATCAGAGGCGCATTCACATTGATTAACTCACCTGTGCTCTAACAAGGAAATCATGTGATCAGAGGCGCATTCACATTGATTAACTCACCTGTGCTCTAACAAGGAAATCATGTGATCAGAGGCTCAGTCACACTGATTAACTCACCTGTGCGCTAACAAGGAAATCGTGTGATCAGAGGCGCATTCACAGTGATTAACTCACCTGTGCTCTAACAAGGAAATCATCAAATCCTGGCCTGTTAGTGGGTCCTGAGGACAGGAGTTGAGAACCACTGCCCTAGAGCAATGATTTTCAACTCTAGTGCCTGGCAAACACAAACATGTCGTTGTTTAAGGCGATCCAAAAGTAAAGGGATAGCAATGGCATAATAAAAATGCAGCTCCAATTGATCCTCATATAACGAGGATCATGAAGTACTGTACTTCAATAGTTTATGATTTTTAGTTCAAGAGTAAATCAATTCTAAAGCATCCCCCTCCAGCCCCTTTTACCTACCCTTAGCCGCCTCCACACAGATATGGAATCCAGTCATGTGACTGTACAGAGGGCAGCGAGGGACAATCTTCATCCACTGAGTATAAGGAAAACCCTACCACCCCCCTATGACGAGTGGTGGTAGGATTTTTTTTTTTAAAGCTCAATGACAATTATCCCCCGCTGCGCTCCACCCAGCCACTTCAGAGAGGCAGCGTGATGTTAGGAAAAGGAGAGGGGGGGATCCTTTACAATTTATTTACTCTTGAACTACAAGACATAAACTATTGAAATACAGCTCTACATGATCCTCGTTATATGAGGATCAGTCAAAGCTGCATTTTTATTCTGCCATTACTATCCCTTTAAACACAGGTAATGCAATCAAAATGACTGCCTCTGATTACCAGCCTATGAACAAGCAGGAATTAATACAAAAAAAAGAGTGACCTGTTGGTGTATCCTGAGGAATAATGTTGAGAACCACTGATCTAGAGACGTCAGTTGACAGAACAAAGTCCTACTGTAGATCTTAATCTCTTCAGATTTTTCACAACAATCACAAGAAGGGTCTTGCTGCCTCCAAGACATTGACCAGCACAGAAACTAATCATCATAAACTGCCACAATGTGCCACTAACAAAAAGATCAAGCCGACAGGAAGTGACTCGGCAGTTTCTATCATATTGTATGGAGACAT
This sequence comes from Rhinophrynus dorsalis, assembly GCA_037306005.1. Classification (NCBI taxonomy): domain Eukaryota; kingdom Metazoa; phylum Chordata; class Amphibia; order Anura; family Rhinophrynidae; genus Rhinophrynus; species Rhinophrynus dorsalis. The sequence continues at coordinate 20,311,192 of CM074718.1, forward strand.
GTTGTCAGTGACGCACTTCACCCACAGAATGTAAAAGAATATCTACATGAAAGCAGACCACTAGATGGCAGGTAAATGTAAAAAAAAAATAAATAAATAAACTATAGTTTAAACAGTTAGAACTCTGGAAATATGTCCTAGTAATGGGAGCACCTTGTTTTGCTCAGCAGGAAAAGCCCTACTGTATATGCTTTAATATACTGCTCCTTTAACCTCTCTGGCACGCAAAGAGTTAAAAAAACCACAACAGACACATACACAGCAATTGGTTTGCGCCACACCTTTTGCTTTCTGCATTAGTCCCTAAATACAGACATACAAACTCCTTGTACAGATTACATTTATTTTAATATCCTATATTAGTTGAAGAGTCCGTTACACGTGCCACAGTGCCAGTGCCAGCCAGTCACGGGGCAGTCATGCGCAGTACAGACGGCCCGCTCCGTGGCTGAAACAGAGCTGGAAGCTCCGACAGCTCTGTATCAGCCGTGGAGCGAGCCGTCACTACTGTGCATGACTGCGTCGTAAGACACATTTTAGTAATTATACAGGATTATATATATAGGATAATAATTCGCTAAAAAGTTTGTCACACCGCAGTAGAGACGGCTGCATGTGCTACAGTCATGTACAGTACAGTCTGCCTGCTCCAAGGCCGATACGGAGCGGGGAGCTCCGAATTCAGACCGGGTCTTCTCTTCACTTGGTCCCAGGAAGGTGCGCAGAGGGGACTACGGTCTGAATTCGGAGCGCCCTGCTCCGTATAAGCCGTGGCACGTAAAGGCAGTCAGTATTGCGCATGACTGCAGCGCTGCCAGTGTTGGCCTGTGTACACAGGCTTTAAAACTAGTATATCCTATATAATAATTTGCTACAAAGTTTGTAACGACGCAGCCATGCGCAGTCAGAGCGTCCAGCTCTATATCAGCCGCCGCACAGGCAGTCTCTACTGGGCATGACTGCACAGCGACCGCCCGCCACTGTGGCCCATGTACACAGGCTCTTCTACTAGTGTATATATAATAAAGACATTAGAACATCCAACGTTATGTGAAAGTTCACCTCTGGAGCTGTACGGAATTCCTATCCGACCACAGTCACGGACCATGTTGACAAAGCTGGCTATCTTGAACTCTTCTGCACCTTCTTCATCTTCATACTGCAAAAACAAACCAAAAGATCATAAACCTTCCAGCTGCGTGTGCAGATATATGAAGCCATCAAGGGCTTGAGGGGTTTTTTGTTTTATTTTTTTAAATCTAAAAATAATTTAGCAAGTTAGTGTTTGTTAAGGTATTATCAAGTTTAAACTTTAAACTCTCCTGGGGTAGAAAGTGGCACTGAGTTACCTGCACAAGGAGGACAGGGGAAGGGGGAGATATTCCATTGTCCACCAGTTGTCACGACACCACATATACACTGTATGATACCCCAGCCTTGGTCTACTGTCCCACTGGTAGTCACGACACCACATATACACTGTATGATACCCCAGCCTTCTTCTACTGTCCCACTGGTAGTCACGACACCACATATACACTGTATGACACCCCAGCCTTCTTCTACTGTCCCACTGGTAGTCACGACACCACATATACACTGTATGACACCCCAGCCTTCTTCTACTGTCCCACTGGTAGTCACGACACCACATATACACTGTATGACACCCCAGCCTTCTTCTACTGTCTTCTACTGTCCCTACTGTCCCACTGGTAGTCACGACACCACATATACACTGTATGACACCCCAGCCTTCTTCTACTGTCCCACTGGTAGTCACCACACCACATATACACTGTATGACACCCCAGCCTTCTTCTACTGTCCCACTGGTAGTCACCACACCACATATACACTGTATGACACCCCAGCCTTCTTCTACTGTCCCACTGGTAGCCAAAGAACCACATATAAACTACATACGACACACCAGCCATGTCCTACTTGTATCCACAGAACCACATACACAGAACACACCAGCCTTGTTCTACTGTCCCACTGACAGCCACAAAACCAAATACACTACAGAGGACACACCAGCCTTGTTCTACTGTCCCACTGACAGCCACAAAACCAAATACACTACAGAGGACACACCAGCCTTGTTCTACTGTCCCACTGACAGACAAAAAACCAAATACACTACAGAGGACACACCAGCCTTGTTCTACTGTCCCACTGACAGACACAAAACCAAATACACTACAGAGGACACACCAGCCTTGTTCTACTGTCCCACTGACAGCCACAAAACCAAATACACTACAGAGGACACACCAGCCTTGTTCTACTGTCCCACTGACAGACAAAAAACCAAACACATTACATAGGTTACACCAGCCTTGTTCTACTGTCCCACTGACAGACACAGAACCACATATATACCGTATGACACCACAGCATGGCTCCACTGCAGAGTAATGTTGCCTACATTCCAGTACTCAAAGGGTGAAAGCAGAACTAATCATTTTATAATGACTGGATGATTTTGAAAGAGGTTTCAGAATCACCTATATTTACGTTAGCCATTCTTTATTCAAAACTACAGTTTAGGAGGAATTTAGCTTTATTTATGCACATTACGCAATACTAACTAGCAGTCTTGTGCATCAGATACGAACAGTACACCCCCCGCCTCACAACTGCCACTTCTACCAGGTAGTACTGGCTAATCAATGTCAATGTTTTAGGAACAGTCATTTTTGCCATACAGTGCAGTTGGTTTACTCCCAGATGAATGATGTACCTCTTAGTTGAGTACTAGTAGTATCAAACAGAGAGAAGACAACTGTCCTGTGACTAAGAGATCCCTGCAGCAGACCTAAGCCAACCAATGGCAGAGCTGGACAGCACCGAGACTGATGTACTAACACAAAGCAGAGCAATTCTGGAAGCAATCAGCTGACTCACAATGAACAAATGCACTTTCCTATTGGCTTTAATGGGGTGTTTAACCAGTTGAGTGCCATAAGTTTGCAACACATTGCTGTGCAATGCCTTGTGTAGACCCTTGACATTAAAAATGTTAACCCCTTCAGTTATAGAGGGATCACCTTCTCATTAACCTCTTAGTGACAGCCGCGTGCGTACGCGGCTGTCACCTTAACGCCCGTGGTACATTTTTTTTTTTTTTTTTATAAACAAGTCCGGAGTTCCCGAGCGGCCCGCACAGAGATCCGGACTTCCCAGGTACGTCCTCTGTCACTAAGTGACAGTTTCTGCGGGACGTGCCTGGTAAGTTATTTGTCGTTAAGGGGATAAAAATCAATTCTCTGAAGACCTTTTAATGATCATTTTTATTTTCAGTCTATGCTGCAGAATTCTACCACTCAGTCGTCATGCATACTGCCACTATTTACATGTCAGGGTGCAACTGATGAAACTGAAATGCTATTGTGTCTTGTGTTACCTAGTGTGGAACACTTCCGTATATATAAACCTGTCTGGAAGCTTTACAGGGCAGGACACCCATTAAGTGGAAGTGTGTACACAGCCTGTGTCAAAGCACAGCAAGGAAACAATGTTCTAAACACAGAAGACTTAGCCTAGGTACAAACCTCAATCTCCGTCATGCAATGGATATACAAGTTCCTCCAACAGCCCACGTGTGGCAGCAGGTAAGTGTAATTCACAGGATTACAGTACAGGTGGACGCTGTCTGACTTTATCAGGATTATAACATCTGCAGTGAAATAAAATAGTTATTATTAGCTCGGCTGTGCCTGTTGAATCGTAGAGGAACCTAAGTCTGTAAATGGGACATTAATAAGGTGCAATTCTGGAGCAAACCAACTGCACCATAAAGAACAAATCATTTCTGAACTTCCCAATTATTTAAAGGGGAACTAAATCCTAGGAATAAACTGCTCTTAATTTGTTTAACACATTGAGGGTTATGCCCTAAGGTGTGATAAAGAGGTGATTAAGTGGAAATAACTCCTCCAGTGATATCACTTCTCCAGTTCCTATGTTATTCTATGGAGCCATTGCAATAAGATTTCTCCCACTTGAAAAACCTTACTGCATAGAATCACATAGGAAGAGGAGAAGTGAAGTCCTCTTTATCTCACCTTAGTGTATCTCCCCCACTGACTTACATAGGTAGGTGTCCTTCATACTGCATTTTATATATATATATATATATATATATATATATATATATATATATATATATATATATATATATATATATATATATATATATACATATATATATATATATATATATATATATATATATATATATACTAGCAATGTGGGACGGCGTTGCCCGTCATGTTATGACCGTTGGGCGCACGTGTGTGAAATGCAGACACACTGATAAACACAGACATATGCAGCATACAGGCAGACACATACCATACATCCCAAGTGTCCCTCTTTCGGAGGGACAGTCCCTCTGAGTGCCGGATCCCTCTGTCCCTCTTTTTAGGAGGTCAGACTGTGTGCAGGGCCGGCTCCACCTATAGGCGAGGTAAGCGCCGGCCTAGGGCGCACACGTACTGGGGGCGCGGGCATGCAGCGGAGAAGAGCTGCGCCCACACACCACGCCGGGAACCACAACACAATCAGGTCTGCGTTGCTACAGCGCTCCCTCATTGGGTTGGATCTTTAGTAATGCAGAGCGCGCTGGGAGTCATGATCTTCCGCCGCGCTCTGCATTACTGAAGAGAAGACTGCGCGGGAGATACAGGTATGTGATGGGGGGCAAGTTGGAGCTGAGGGGGCATAGTGGAGCTGAGGGGGCAAGTTGGAGCAGATGTGGGGCAAAGTGGAGATGATGGGGGCAAGTTGGAGCTGTTAGGGGAAAGCTGGAGCTGAGGGGGCATAGTGGAGCTGGTGGGGGCAAGTTGGAGATGATGGGGTCAAAGTGGAGCTGATGAGGGTCAAAGTGGAGCCGAGGGGGGGCAAGTTGGAGCCGAGGGGGGGCAAATGGAGCTGAGGGGGGGCAAATGGAGCTGGTGGGGCAAGTTGGAGCGGATGGGGGGGCAAGTTGGAGCTGCTGGGGGCATAGTGGAGCTGCTGGGGGCATAGTGGAGCTGATAGTGGAAAGTTGGAGCTGAGAGGGCATAGTGGAGCTGGTGGGGGCAAGTTGGAGCGGATGGGGGCAAAGTGGAGCTGATGGGGGTAAGTTGGAGAGGATGGGGGGCAAAGTGGAGCTGATGGGGGTAAGTTGGAGCTGAGGGGGTAAAGTGAAGCTGAGGGGGCAAAATGGAGCTGGTGGGGGCACGTTGGAGCTGATGGGGGCAAGTTGGAGTTGATGGGGGCAAGTTGGAGTTGATAGGGGCAAAGTGGAGCTGGTGGGCCAAAGTGAAGCTGATAAGGGGCAAGTTGGAGCTGGTGGGGGGCATCTCTTACAGGCATCTCCAGAACAGGGGCAGAGTGGCTCAGGGGGCAGAGAGAGGACAATCATGAAAAGAGGTTGGGTATAAGTAGGCAGGGTATAAAGGGGTGGGACACAAGGGGCGGAGCGAAATGGGCGGCAAAATTAGGTTTTGCCTAGGGTGGCAAAAATCCTTGCACCAGCCCTGACTGTGTGGTGTGTATTACTTTGCTCTACAGCAATAAAGCAATAAACTTCAGTATATGTGTTTATACATTAGTCTGTGCAAATAAAATACTTTGGTCTTGAACTAAATCATTTATTCAGTTACATAAATAGCCAGTAATAGGTCATGAAATAACTTAAAAATTCTTACTAATGCCCCGCCCACCAGCCACACCCCCAATAATATTACCTAAAACTAACGTGTCCCTCTTTGGCCCTGTGAAATGTTGGGAGGTATGCACATACACACAGTGAGCGGCAGAGACATGCAAAAGACATGTACACACAGACACACTGGAGATGCACATATGGACACACATATGTAACAGAGATGTACACACACAGACACGCAACATATATGAGCAGAAACACATGTGCTCATGAGTTGTGTACCCCTCTGGCACTGAAAGGGTTAAGGTATAGAGAGGCATGTGAGAGTTAAATAGCAGTGGGAAGTGTGTTCATACCTGGGAACACTGACTTGTGAAGTCCCTAGAGGGGACTGATGTGGTGCTGATGTGGAGAGACAAATGGGGCAATCTGGGTTAAAAGTGGGTGGGGCTTAATCACGAGTAGGGGGCGGGGCTTAACATAAATGTGAAAAAGTGTTAGTAATAGGCTGGGGAAGGAGGAGAAGTGGGAGGGAAATGCAAGTTTACAGTGTGAGGGGTTTGAACACACTCCATGAGGGGTAAAACTTGATACAGAACCCTGTGGCAGTCAGTGGGTTAAGTGTGAATCTGATGGCTGTCTGTCCTGTGTCTTGCATGGCAAATGGTGACAGTGAAGAAGTAATTCAGCAATGAGGGCCTACCTTAACCCTTTGAGTGCCATTTTGTTCCCCTGCTGATGCAGCACCGTTCAGTGGCTTTACTACAGGTCCTGCTGAGGCCACTGGGAGTCAAGGTGAGTGACTGTGTGTCAGCCATCTTTCTTTCTGGCTTTGTGTGTGTGTGTGTATGGGTGTTTGGTGCTGTGTGAGTGAGGCATGTGTGTGTTATACCTGGGATTTTGTACTTGTGGAGTCCCTCATGTGGTGCTGATGTGGAGAGAGCAATGGGGCAATCTGGGTTAAAAGGGGGCGGGGCTTAATCGAGAGAAGGGGCGGGGCTTAACATAAATATGGAAAAGTGTTAGTAATAGGCTGGGGAAGGAGGAGAAGTGGGAGGGAAATGCAAGTTTACAGTGTGAGGAGTTTGAACACACTCCCTGAGGGGTAAAACTTGATACACAACCCTGTGGCAGTCAGTGGGTTAAGTGTGAATCTGATGGCTGTCTGTCCTGTGTCTTGCATGGCAAATGAAGACAGTGAAGAAATAATTGAGCAATGAGGACCTACCTTAACCCTTTGAGTGCAATTTTGTTCCTCTGGTGCTGCACTACAGGTCCTGCTGAGGCCTCTGGGAGTCAGGGTGAGTGACTGTGTGTGTGTGTCAGCCATATGTATTTCTGGCTTTGTGTGTGTATGTGGTGCTGTGTGTGTAAGTGGGGGCATGTCTGCTTGGTGCTGTGTGAGTGGGGCATGTGTGTGTGTGTGTGGTGCATGTGTGTGTGTTTGTGTGGTGCTGTGTGAGTGGGGCATGTGTGTGTGTGGTGGTCTGTGTGTGTGAGTGGGGCATGTGTGTGTGTTTGTGTGGTGCTGTGTGAGTGGGGCATGTGTGTTTGTCTGTGGTGTAGGAGCAAGTGGCGGCCATATTGTTTTTTTCTGACTTTGATAGTGGTGGGTGGGCTGCATAGTGGGGGCGGGCCAACTCCCTGCATGATTGAATCACCCAATGGGAACAGTAACTCCTCCTTAATACCACCCCTGGGTGTGTTTTGGCAGGCACAAAGTCTTCTTTTATATATATATATATATATATATATATATATATATATATATATATATATATATATATATATATATATATATATATATATATATATATACATATATATATACACACACACACACACACACTAGTTGAAGAGCCCGGTACACAGGCCACAGTGCCACTGCCAGCTGGTTGCGGGGCAGTCATGCGCAGTAGAGACTGCCCGCGCCGCGGCTGATACACCACGGCGCGGGCAGTCGCTACAGCACATGACTGCAGCACGTGCAGCAGTCTCTATTGCGCATGACTTTGTCACTACACACGTTTTAGCGAATTATTATATAGGATGATGGTACAGCACACTCGCTTAATAAAAGTACAACTTGCCTGGGTGCCAGCCTTGATATGGATGTAGATATATTGCGGAAAAAAATGCACTCACATGACTTCTTGGTGAATTAATGTGAGGATTTAGTTGAATTGAGGTTTCGGACCCAATTCAGGCCTTTCTCAAGAATCTTGAGAAAGGCCTAAATTGGGGCCGAAACGTTGATTCAAATAAATCAGCACATTTATTCACCAAGAAGTCCTGCGAGTGTGGTTTTCTTCTCAACATAATTCTATACAGGGCTCAAAATTTCTACTCTCCACTAGCCAATGGCGAGTGAAAATTCAGCCCTGGTGAGTAGAAATTCAGCCCTGGTGGGTATGTTATGGCTTGCAGTGGCGAGTAACTTTTCAGGTCTGGCTGGTTAAGGTATAACTCTCATTTAACACTTTGCATACCAGAGAAATTGCCATTACATTGCTTTTGCAATGCTTTCGCTACTCCTCTGGTACTCAAACTGTTAAATGGGGTTTTGTAATCTCATGATGCTACAGTGTTCTGACGCATACTAGGAAGCAATGCCTCGGAGATCTCTAGCATTCACTGGGTTAAATCATTGTGAATCTTCATTCTCTCTCTAGCTAGACTGCTACACAGCAAGCTCCACATTCTTATACTTAACCCTTTGAGTGTCAGAGTAGTATGCAATGCATTATTTTGCAATGTGTTACTTGCCCCTCTGGTAGTCAGAGGGTTAATACAGTCCACAGTTTTTGCTCATTCTCAGTCTTGTCACAAGAAAAATGCACCTAGTAATCTGCTGCATAACCATACACAACACATTGCAAAGCAAAGCAATGAGTTGCGTACCCCTCTGGCACTCATAGGGTTAATAGAGGTTATTTCCGAGCATCTCACCGTCTAAGACTTCTTCAGGAAACCCAGTTCGCTCAAAGTCAGAATTTCTTTGGCTGTACAAGTCAAACAGCAGGTAATTTGCAAGCTCTCTGCATCCTTCATTATACCGGCTGTCAATGCCTGAAAAGAGATAAAACGGAAAATGTACTAGAACGATTACATCATTTACATCCTATCACATGGCGGGTAACCGTGTCTCTACAACGGCAGTTGGGCTGCAACACCCTTTTAAAAATGATTGGAGTGGTAGCCTAATAACAGTTGTAAACCCATAGGTTATCCACATCTGCAACAGCAAAAAATAGCAAAACACAGAATATACACAACGTAGGTCTATCTTGTGTTTAATACTCTATGTGTTGTCCATTCCCCTGGCATGCAAAGGGTTAACACATCAGGTCAGTACTTAAAGGGATAGTAACACTTCGTTTTAACTTTATTTTATTTTGTAGGCATTAAAAAAACATGAAGAATGATATAAGTCTTATCTCTCAAACCTTTATGGTTTATGAGATATTCACAAGCAAAGTTCCCCTCCCCGCCCCTTTTTCCTAGTGTAAGCCATCTCTTCTCAGATGTGGATCAGGTTGTATGACAGTACAGATAACAGAAGGGGACAATTTTCTTTGTATGAAAACAATGAAAGCCCTTCCCCCCTTGAAAAGTTTTTCAGCTTTTTCCATTATCTTAATTGAAGATTGTCCCTCTCTGCAGTCTACCTGGGCACCTCCCTTCTGATCTGGTTGAACAGGGGGGGGATACTTTGTTTGTGAATATCTCTTAAACCATAAAGGTTTCAGAGATAAGACTTATATCATTCTTCATGTTTTTTTAATGCCTACAAAATAAAATAAAGTTAAAATGAAGTATTACTATCCCTTTAAGAGTCAATGATCATACATCTCTGCTCTATCTGCAAGCTTACACACATACACCATTATGTTTTGGTCACCACAACCAACAATCCAAACACAGATCAGATTGCCTGCATATGGCCTGTGAGTGTGAGAGGAGGAAATGTATCAAACTGATTGAGAAAAGTAAAAATAAATAAATAAATAAAAATACATAAAATTAATAAAAACAGTTCAGTTGGCTCAGGCTGTACTCAAGCTGCCCATAGCAATCTGGCTGTTTTCACTAGACTGCATATTTTCAAATTACCAAATCGATTAATGTATGGATGGGGACCTTTAGTGTTAAGTTGCCACTGTACAGTTGGAATCTGACTCCTCTCAGTCGTGATGTTGCTATCGCAGGAAACCAGAAGGGTCAAAGGCCACCAGAACAGAGAACTGACAGAGGAAACCGCACAGCACTGGTCCAACAGAACAGAGAACGGACAGAGGAAACAGCACAGCACTGGTCCAACAGAACAGAGAACTGACAGAGGAAACCGCACAGCACTGGTCCAACAGAACAGAGAACCGACAGAGGAAACAGCACAGCACTGGTCCAACAGGACAGAGAACGGACAGAGGAAACAGCACAGCACTGGTCCAACAGAACAGAGAACGGACAGAGGAAACAGCACAGCACTGGTCCAACAGAACAGAGAACTGACAGAGGAAACAGCACAGCACTGGTCCAACAGAACAGAGAACGGACAGAGGAAACAGCACAGCACTGGTCCAACAGAACAGAGAACGGACAGAGGAAACAGCACAGCACTGGTCCAACAGGACAGAGAACCGACAGAGGAAACAGCGCAGCACTGGTCCAACAGGACAGAGAACCGACAGAGGAAACAGCGCAGCACTGGTCCAACAGAACAGAGAACGGACAGAGGAAACAGCACAGCACTGGTCCAACAGAACAGAGAACGGACAGAGGAAACAGCACAGCACTGGTCCAACAGGACAGAGAACGGACAGAGGAAACAGCACAGCAGTGGTCCAACAGGACAGAGAACTGACAGAGGAAACAGCACAGCACTGGTCCAACAGAACAGAGAACGGACAGAGGAAACAGCACAGCACTGGTCCAACAGGACAGAGAACCGACAGAGGAAACAGCGCAGCACTGGTCCAACAGAACAGAGAACCGACAGAGGAAACAGCACAGCACTGGTCCAACAGAACAGAGAACCGACAGAGGAAACAGCACAGCACTGGTCCAACAGAACAGAGAACTGGCAGAGGAAACAGCACAGCAGTGGTCCAACAGAACAGAGAACTGACAGAGGAAACAGCACAGCAGTGGTCCAACAGAACAGAGAACGGACAGAGGAAACAGCACAGCACTGGTCCAACAGAACAGAGAACCGACAGAGGAAACAGCACAGCACTGGTCCAACAGAACAGAGAACTGGCAGAGGAAACAGCACAGCACTGGTCCAACAGAACAGAGAACTGACAGAGGAAGCAGCACAGCAGTGGTCCAACAGGACAGAGGAAACAGCACAGCACTGGTCCAACAGAACAGAGAACTGACAGAGGGCACAGCACTGGTCCAACAGAACAGAGAACTGACAGAGGAAACAGCACAGAACTGGTCCAACAGGACAGAGGAAACAGCACAGCACTGGTCCAACAGAACAGAGAACTGACAGAGGAAACAGCACAGAACTGGTCCAACAGGACAGAGGAAACAGCACAGCAGTGGTCCAACAGAACAGAGAACTGACAGAGGAAACAGCACAGCAGTGGTCCAACAGAACAGAGAACTGACAGAGGAAACAGCACAGCAGTGGTCCAACAGAACAGAGAACTGACAGAGGAAACAGCACAGCAGTGGTCCAACAGAACAGAGAACTGACAGAGGAAACAGCACAGCACTGGTCCAACAGAACAGAGAACTGACAGAGGAAACAGCACAGCACTGGTCCAACAGAACAGAGAACTGACAGAGGAAACAGCACAGCAGTGGTCCAACAGAACAGAGAACTGACAGAGGAAACAGCACAGCACTGGTCCAACAGAACAGAGAACTGACAGAGGAAACAGCACAGCAGTGGTCCAACAGAACAGAGAACTGACAGAGGAAACAGCACAGCAGTGGTCCAACAGAACAGAGGAAACAGCACAGCACTGGTCCAACAGAACAGAGAACTGACAGAGGAAACAGCACAGCAGTGGTCCAACAGAACAGAGAACTGACAGAGGAAACAGCACAGCACTGGTCCAACAGAACAGAGAACTGACAGAGGAAACAGCACAGCAGTGGTCCAACAGAACAGAGAACTGACAGAGGAAACAGCACAGCACTGGTCCAACAGAACAGAGAACTGACAGAGGAAACAGCACAGCAGTGGTCCAACAGAACAGAGAACTGACAGAGGAAACAGCACAGCAGTGGTCCAACAGAACAGAGGAAACAGCACAGCACTGGTCCAACAGAACAGAGAACTGACAGAGGAAACAGCACAGAACTGGTCCAACAGGACAGAGGAAACAGCACAGCAGTGGTCCAACAGAACAGAGAACTGACAGAGGAAACAGCACAGCAGTGGTCCAACAGAACAGAGAACTGACAGAGGAAACAGCACAGCACTGGTCCAACAGAACAGAGAACTGACAGAGGAAACAGCACAGCAGTGGTCCAACAGAACAGAGGAAACAGCGCAGCACTGGTCCAACAGAACAGAGAACTGACAGAGGAAACAGCACAGCAGTGGTCCAACAGAACAGAGAACTGACAGAGGAAACAGCACAGCAGTGGTCCAACAGAACAGAGGAAACAGCACAGCACTGGTCCAACAGAACAGAGAACTGACAGAGGAAACAGCACAGCACTGGTCCAACAGGACAGAGGAAACAGCACAGCAGTGGTCCAACAGAACAGAGAACTGACAGAGGAAACAGCACAGAACTGGTCCAACAGAACAGAGGAAACAGCACAGCACTGGTCCAACAGAACAGAGAACTGACAAAGGAAACAGCACAGCACTGGTCCAACAGAACAGAGAACTGACAGAGGAAACAGCACAGCACTGGTCCAACAGGACAGAGAACTGACAGAGGAAACAGCACAGCACTGGTCCAACAGGACAGAGAACTGACAGAGGAAACAGCACAGCAGTGGTCCAACAGAACAGAGAACTGACAGAGGAAACAGCACAGCAGTGGTCCAACAGAACAGAGGAAACAGCACAGCACTGGTCCAACAGAACAGAGAACTGACAGAGGAAACAGCACAGCACTGGTCCAACAGGACAGAGAACTGACAGAGGAAACAGCACAGCACTGGTCCAACAGGACAGAGAACTGACAGAGGAAACAGCACAGCAGTGGTCCAACAGAACAGAGAACTGACAGAGGAAACAGCACAGCAGTGGTCCAACAGAACAGAGGAAACAGCACAGCACTGGTCCAACAGAACAGAGAACGGATAATGGCACATTCAACATGTCCCTGCAATGAAAAGGGTGATATCAGTATCTCGCCCCGCATCAAAAGGGGCAAGATTCTGATATCACGGCCTTAAGCACCGCACATTTTAATAGTTCAGTTTGAAAAGGGATAGTAATACTTAAAATGTAAAAAAAATATATGTTGTAGGGTTTATCCCCCTGAATAAAACAAGAGTACTCCCACTGCTGAAAGGTGTTTCATTCAAAAGTTATTAATTTTCAAAGTTTAACTTTTTAGGTGCAATATCACAGTGGCCTGAAATTGTACAGTGGCGCTGTTGCTACATCATCCTATGGAGATTTATGGTCCCGGGACCAGAGCTGTCCATTGGATGGTGTAGCAACAGCGCCACTGTACAATTTCAGGCCACTGTGATATTGCACCTAAAAAATTCAACTTTGAAAATTAATAACTTTTGAATGAAACACCATTCAGCAGTGAGAGTACTCTTGTTTTACTCAGGGGGATAAACCCTACAACATATTTTGTTTTTACATTTTAAGTATTACTATCCCTTTAACATACACGCTTTTAAATGAAATAATCCAATACGCTCTTACACAAAAGCGAGTAGGAATCACACATCCAACCACTGCTAGTGCTTACATCCATGTATGTTAACCCTTTGAGTGCGAGAGGGGTTCCAGAGCAAGTGTATCCCTCTCATGCTCAAAGAGTTAACATACATGGACAGAAGTGGTTGGATGTGATTCCTACACGCACTGTGTTTAAGATCGGTACTGAATCATTTAATTAAAAACGTTGTACTGAATCGCATGTGCAGTGTGTAGGTTATCATTTTCAAAGCAAAATATTAAAATGTGACGCTTAAGCCTGCGATATCAGAATCTCGCCATTTTGATGCGGGTGAGATTCTGATATCACCCTTTTCATTGCAGTGACGCGTTTAATGCTTCGTTTTCCTTGTCGCCCAATAGTGGTTGACCTTGCCAAAGGATACCGTATCACACACCCCACCTGAATAGCAGGTGGAAAGCAATGTGACTGGACTTTAACGGAATTCAAGAAAAAAATATAACATTTTATTTGTTTAATAAGCTGCATTTGTTTTAACCCAGACTTACTCACACATATGACCTTTTAAGACCTTTTTTAATTAAGTAAAATGTTATTTAAATTAATGTTGTTGTAACCAAACACAATGTTGCTAAGATGTACTTGCTGTGGATGAAGGACTTTGTTGAAGTGTAAGAGCCACAACTAAACAGATGCAGGAATTTCCCCAAGGTCCATCTTCCAAGCTGACTGAGAACCATTCTTCAACAGTTCAATAACAGTTGTAGGCCTCTTTTACAATCCTGTTTCCCATGAGAAAGAAGCCTAAAAATGTTATTGATCTATTGAAGAGTAATTCTCAGTCAGCTCAGAAAATGGACACTGAGGAAATTCCTGAATCTATTTGCCATTTAGTCTCGTCTACGCACATGAACAAAATACCGTTTCATTCAAAGCACGTTCATCTTAAATGATGTTATTTAAAGGAATGTTGTTGCAACCAAACATTTTACTAGCATCAAGGGGTCATCTGTGGAACAATTTTCCAGGAAACCAACCGCTACATAGTGGACAAAAAAAATGTAATATTAACCTTTTGAGTGCCAGAGGGGTAAGCAACGTATTGCAGAGCAATGCGTTGTGTACCCCTCTGGCACTCAAAGGGTTAAAGGTTTATTTTTCTTGAATGCGAGAGAAGTCCACAAAGCGTTCTAGAATTATCATGCGTATTGAAAATTAATATTTGTTCTCTGGTGTGCAGTTGGACTGCCCAAAAATTGCTCCACTCTTGTACCTAAATTTACAACCAACACTTTTCACACATAAACCTCATTCACAAACCTTCACACATAAACCTCATTCACAAACCTAAAATGCAGAGGATTCCATCGGGGATGGATTTGCTGTTTTTGGTCAGGATTTCTTGTACTTTTCTTAAGCGACTGCAGCTGAAAATAGAAAAGAGGGAAATATTTCAGATTCTGGTTTTAAAATACGTCCAGGAGTAAAACGACATGAAGTTCCGGATTAGATGAAAATATTTTAGTGAAGTAGTTCTCAAACGATATCATGTTTCAAGGGTGAAACAAGGGTACTCCCATTGCTGAAAGGTGTTTTATTCAAAAGTTATTATAGCTGAAACTTGAAATTTTTTTAGGTGCAATATCTCAAAGGCTTAAAATGGTACAGTGGCACTGTTTAATCATCCTGTCAATCGCTCTAGTCAGTTGACCATAAATCTCCATAGGGTGGTGTAGCAACAGCGCCACTGTACAATTTCATGTTACAGTGATACTGCGCTAAAAAATATACATAGTTATGAGCTGTAATAACTTTTGAATAAAACACCTTTTAAAAGTGGGAGTCCTCTTGTTTTACTGAGGGGGATAAACCCAACATTTTTTTTTTTTTTTTTTTTTTTTTTTAATTTAATTTAATTATTCCTATCCCTTTCAACTAAAATCAATACAGAAATCCAATAGTCAAATCCATTAACCCCTCAAGTGCTAGAGAAGTCTCCAATGCATAGGAAACCAGTGAGTTGGATACCTCTGTTGTACACAAAGGGTTAAGGTGAAACATTGAACATATAAGGGAAGGGGGATAGAGTATGTTCTGATGCAAACTAACAAAGACTTCACTTACATTTCTGCGGAGCCCCTTCTGACTTTCCAAGGAAACCCCACATAACACAGCTTAAGAACCTCTCTTTTAACCCTTTGAGTGCCAGAGTGGTACGGAATGCATTGGTTTGCAATGCATTCTGTACCACATTGGCATTCAAAGGGTTAAAGGGATAGTAATACTTCCTTTTATCTTTATTTTATTTTGTAGGCATAAAAAAACATGAAGAACGATATAAATCTTATCTCTCAAACCTTTATGGTTTGAGAGATATTCACAAGCAAAGTTTTCCCTCCCGCCCCTTTTACCTAGTGTAAGCCATCTCTTCTCAGATGTGGAATCCAGTCCATAGACCAGACAGATAACAGAAGGGGACAATCTTCTTCCTATGAGAACAATGAAAGCCCTGCACCCCTTGACAAGTTTTTCAGCTTTTTCCTTTATCTTAATTGAACATTGTCCCTCTCTGCAGTCTACCTGGGCACCTCCCTTCTGCTCTGGCTGAGCAGTGTTACATCAGTAAAAGGGGCGGGAGGGGGATACTTTGTCATTGAATTACTCTTGAACTACAACTCTGACAGAATTGAAATAACACTCTCCAAAGTCCAAATACTATGATGATTAATTAGAGCTGCTTTTATTATGAAACATTTCTATCACTTTAAAAGAGATAAGCACATAACAGTAACACCCTTATCTTGTAAGTGTCTGTGAGGTGAACCTGTGCCATGTTACCACTATCTGGAGAGATACTAATCACTTGTTCATACAATGCTGATAACAGTCACAAGCACTTCAATGGCTTGTTGACATCACTTTCCCAGCAAAGCAAACAAATCATTTGTCAGATTGGTATACAGTCTGTGGCCATGTGGCTGTTGATGAAGGGCTGCAAATTATCCATACCTTCACCTTTAAGATAAATTATGGCCTTGGAACACGGTTTTAAATGAACACTAACATCTCCTAATAGACCTCACTCATATTAAAGGGAAAAATGTAGGGTCAGAACAAGTTAACATTAGGTAACAGAACAGCTCGTGCACAGGAACGCAGTAAAGATGCAGTAAAGAGTGTCTGCACAGCGGCCTATGAGACCACATTTCATATGAGAGCTGGTGGAGGTTGCAGTCCTCACTGCAGTCTCCAATTAAATGGACGACCCACATGGATGCCAGCTAGTAATACTGTCTAGCACTCCCACAGGCTGGCTACAAGGCACACCTCTCCTGCGTCTGGATCTGCAGTGCAACGCAGATGTTAAAGGAGCAGTAAACTTTTTTTTATGAAAACACATTTTATAGAGCATTTCCTGCTGAATAAAACAAGGTCACTCCCATCGCTGTCAGATGTTTTATTCAAAATTTATAGCAGTTTAAATAACCAGGAAGTGAATTTACTGTGTTTACTTCCTGATAGTTCTAACTGACAGGAAGTGACAGGCAGTTTCTATCACATTCTATGGAGAACTGTATGTCTCTGACTTTCCTCTCCATTAGAATCTAACAGGAAATCTAATTAGAATTTGACCACTAGAGGGCACTGCTAATGTAAAAACACATAGGTTTAAATTGTAATAACTCTGGAAATATAAATCTCTCAGCAGTGGGAGTACCCTTATTTTACTCAATACGAAAATCCTTTCAATATATATACTGCTCCTTTAAGTGAATATAAATTTGTGTCGGACTGTAGGAAGTGGCTGAAGCTGTCCTGTTGCTCAAAGTCCTAAGAGTTCAAATATGAAAAAAAAAATCATAAGCAAATATACCCTACTGCTTTATAGGTGGACAGGTTCCCAAGACCAATTTACAGATATACACAACAATATCCAGAGCTATATATTTCTCTGTATAGAAAAGAGTACCTCAGCTGAAAAATGCTTATCCCACAATGTTAAAAGAGGATTTTAGTCTTACCTGATAAAGGGATAGTAATACTTAATTATTACTATCCCTATATTAAAGTAATATTAAAAATACGTGTATTGCCCCCAGTGTCATCCATCAAACCTTTATGGCTTGAGAGATAATCGATCCTAAAAGTTGCCCTCTACCCCCCCCTTCCCCGTAGTCAACATTCTAGCTGACTGCAGGGAAGCAAGTCGTACGACTTTCAGGTGGCTCTCCAGCACAGCCAGGATCCAGTTAATAAAAAAGAAAACTTCCACTGAAATGGTCTTCTACGTGTGCTTGGTTTGTGGTTGGTTTGCAAGCACACTTAGAAGACCGTTTTGGTGAAATATTTTTTTTTTTTATTAAGACGATTGCGGCTCTGTTGCAGAGCCGCCTGATGATCCTAAGACCGGATTTCCCTTCAGTCAGCTACAATGCTGACTTCGGGGAAGGGGGAGGGAGAGGGCAACTTTAGGAGCGATCATCTCTCAAACCATAAAGGTTTGAGAGATGACATTGGGGGGAAATAATTATTACTAATATATTAAAAATAAATGTAAGTATTACTATCCCTTTAAATCCTTTTCTCTTAGTCCATACAGGATACTGGTAACTTTGGGCAGGCGATCCTCTCCTTTAATTAGGCAGGAACAATTCTAGAAGTGAATGCAGGGGGTGGAGTCAACCTTCCCTCATTGGCTGCAGCTAGCCAATCAGCTCCAGTAAGACACTAACTATTGCCTAGATAGTAGAAGGGAAAGAAGACTCCTGTGAGCATGACCCCAAAGGACCCCCACAATCTGCCACAGGAGAGCCAAGCATGTCCCTTGACAGGGTGAGAGACCAGTAACCTGTATGGGCTAAGAGAAAAGGATTTAACAGGTAAGACTAAAATCCTCTTTTCTCTGTCGTCCAATACAGGTTACTGGTAACTTTGGGATAACCTGGAGACAGGAGCATCCACTTTGGGAGGATGAACCCACTGAGCAAGAGCTGCCTCAGAGAAGGGATAAAGTTTGGCAAATTTCTTGGAAACAGAAGGTTTCCTGTCCGGAGACTTCCACTCATCAGACACAAGGCGGTCAAGAGTGGGGTTAGGTGGAACACAAGTATAGGGCTTTTTAGGCTCCTGAAATACATCAGAGAGATCTGAAGAAACCTCCTGAACGAAGGGAATGTTTACGGTAGTCAAGACCACTCTGATCAAGCCCTCAGCTGAGGGATCAGGATCAGCCTCAAAGGGGTGCCGAAAAAAATGAGAGGCGCCCACAGCAGAACATTCCTCAACATCCGAGTCCACCAACAGTTTCTCCTCAGAGGAATCTGATACATCAGGTACTCCTTGCGGTTTCGGCAGGGAAGATCTGACTGAGGAAGGGGTCTGCCATGAGTGGAAGACCCCCTGTAACTGGGATGGAAAGAGTTGCAACGTAGACCGGAGGACCCTAGTAGCAGCCTTGAACTCTTGCACCTAAACTGGCTATAATGCATGGCTGGAGGTCCATGGGAGACTCAGGGAGATCAGAACATGCTGGGCATAAATTACCTGAGAATTCTCTAGGCAACCCTGTATGACATGAGGAGCAATGTGTAATAGGGGATACAGAGACCCCAGCATCCTTAGTCTTAAGTCTGGCCCCAAGCCCCAAAAGTGTAGACATTGTCACAGTGTCAAAACCTTTAAAGTATAAGGAATCACCCAAATACAGTGTGCAAGATTAAAATTTCACTAATCTGACAGACAAGGGTTAATCTCCAGAGTAGAGAAGGAGAGTCAAAGCCCTGCGTAGGATACTCATTCAGTAAAAGGCACAAAATGGCTGCCGGGGCAGGAGCAGACCCAAAAAACACTGAACCCAGTAGGGAAAGTGACAATAAACCCCCAAAAGATGCAAAACCAGCAGCTAAAGGGTTAAGTTACCACAGAAACTTGCTCCATAACACCCAACAGACATACAGATAGACCCAATGAGTGTAGGAGTGTGCAATAGGAACTCCAAAGGTAAACACCTGTGCGGAGGGAACTGTGGGACATGTGGACCTACAGCACTCAAAGGGCTGCTCACCATTCCTGCAGATCTTCTGTCTTCAGATTACCATGTATTAAGAAGAAGCCTCGGTGGGCAACTCCTGAGGAAAGAACTTGAACCCAAGATTTTCCCCCCAGGGTTTAAGGTCCACAAAAAGCACCTGGTCACTGAGCTAGCCACATCTAAGGGCATTGTCAGTTATGGTAATCTGCCTAATGGTTGTATTCCATTTCTAACAGAAAAATAAAAAATTAGCTATAACTATAGCAGAACGGTTCTCTTGCCTGTGTCTTCACCAAGGAACAAATCTTACTGGAGCTGATTGGCTAGCTGCAGCTAAGGAGGGAAGGTAGGCTCCACCCCCTGCATTCACTTCTAGAATTGTTCCTGCCTAATTAAAGGGGCGGATCGCCTACACAAAGTTACCAGTAACCTGTATTGGATGGCAGCGAAAAGAAGATTAAAGCTATTTTATCTTAAAGGGTCAGTAATGTCCCATAAAAAATGTTTAGAGTTTCGTAGAGATTACAAA
The DNA here is from genome assembly GCA_037306005.1 of Rhinophrynus dorsalis. Lineage (NCBI taxonomy): Eukaryota > Metazoa > Chordata > Amphibia > Anura > Rhinophrynidae > Rhinophrynus > Rhinophrynus dorsalis. The sequence continues at coordinate 20,331,252 of CM074718.1, forward strand.
AATAAACGATATCCCACAAATACTCTCTCTCAAACCGCTATGGTTTGAGAGATATCCTCTGTTAAAGTGTACCTTCTCCTGACGTCAGCTGACAGCAGGTGTTCCTGGATCAGGGACCAAAAAGCGGCTCTTCAGCAGGAAAAGAGGAACTTTAGTGGAGGATATCTCTCAAACCACAGCGGTCTGAGAGATAAGATTTGTGGCATTTAGCTTATTTTTTTAATCTCTACAAAACTATAAGCATTTTTTATGGGACATTACTCTCCCTTTAAACATCACAATTAGGTCTGAGGGGTTCAGAAGTCAAGGAGAAATGTATAAAATACAATAAAATCCCAAACAAAAAAGAAAAAAATACACAATAAATATCACATATGCCTCATATTATACTTCCAGAGGCAACACTGACAAAAGATCCCTGATGAGGGACAAGAGAAACCATCAATTACCGGTGCTCCCTGCCTAAGCACTATGAATGATCACCCCTCAGGAAAACTCTGAACTGAAGACCAAGCACAGACACTGAGATGCCACACTCCAAAGGCAATAGTGAGAAATATCCTAAGAGTGTCCTTCTATTAAAATGATAGTAATGCTTCACAAAAAAGCAGCTTAATCTTTATAGTATTTGGGCCGTTGAGAATGTTATTTCAGTACTGTCAGAGTTGTAGTACAAGAGTAATTGAATGATGAAGTATCCCCCTCCCGCCCCTTTTACCTAGTATAACACTGTTCACCTCAGATGTGAAATCTGGTCCACAGACCGGACAGATCACAGTAAGGGACAATCTTCTTAATGTGATCATAAGGAAAACCCCGCCTCCTTGACAGGTTTTTAAGGTTTTTCCTTATGATCACTGAAGATTGTCCCTCTCTGTGATCCATCCGGACAGTCTTGCTGCTCTGAGGTGAGCAGTGTTACATCAGTAAAAGGGGAGAGAGGGGGATACTTTATCATTCAATTACTCTTGTACTACAACTCTGACAGTAATGAAATAACACTATCCATGGCCCAAATACTATGAAGATTAATTGGAGCTGCTTTTATTGTGAAACATTACTAACCCTTTAAAGGGATAGTAATACCTAAAATGTAAAAAAAAATATGTTGTAGGGTTTATCCCCCTGAGTAAAACAAGAGTACTCCCACTGCTGAAAGATGTTTAATTCAAAAGTTATTAATTTTCAAAGTTGAATTTTTTAGGTGCAATATCACAGTGGCCTGAAATTGTAGAGTGGCGCTGTTGCTACACCATCCTATGGAGATTTATGGTCCTGAGACCAGAGCTCTCCATAGGATCGTGTAGCAACAGCGCCACTCTACAATTTCAGGCCACTGTGATATTGCACCTAAAAAATTCAACTTTGAAAATGAATAACTTTTGAATGAAACATCTTTCAGCAGTGGGAGTACTCTTGTTTTACTCAGGGGGATAAACCCTACAACATATTTTTATTTACATTTTAGGTATTACTATCCCTTTAAATTAAGAGCCACCTGTTTCAAAGGTGCAGTTCTCCAAGATGCCAGTGGCATCAAAAGTCAGTATCCGAATGTACAAATAGCAAGAAAGACAACCTGTCACAACAGCTGTTGGAGACTACAATTCCCAACCAAATGTTCTGCCAAAGGTTACCTACATATGGTCTAGAGAGCCATAAAGTAACTTACAAGAATACGGCGATAAAATGTTTCCAGGAAACGCAGGCAGGTGGTCAATATAAAAACACTATTTTGAAGGCACAGAGACTCCAAAACAGCATTTTTTCCTACTTGCTGAATTTCATACAGTCCCTTACTGTACTCCCTGCAGCATGCGGAGGAGGGATATACAGAGACCCCTCTATAGTATCAATAACTTTCCCAGCTAATCACTGTGGTGTGAGTCACACTTCCATGATACATCTCTGAAATTCTTCTTGTAGATGGAAATTTTATGGCAGCACGGAGGCTTCATATTATGCATTATCCTTCCTCACTGCCCCCTCAGCAGCAAAGGAAACTTTATTAAAATAACAGTTTAACAGAAGAAAAACTTGCTAGTATGACACTCCTCCCTCCCAACAAATCACCAGTCCTTAATCCTGTAAAACTGGGATACAGCCTTGACTTTCCCGCTTTCCCTTGCTGCTCCCCTCAGAGAAAAGTCACCTTTACTAGTTCTCTTGTTTACTTGTGTATCTTGGATTATTTGGCCTCTGACCGACTGGCCTGCTGGGGTGTGTTCCACTCTTTGTGTTCCAGTCAGTCATTGCCTATATATATTTATACTGTACTTGTATACAGTTGTATATCTTGGTTTGTTTGGCCTCTGACAGACTGGCCTGCTGGGGTTTAATCATTACGACTCTTAAATAAGCCCTTACAAAACCAAAGGTGACTAGTACACTAGAATTAAGTGGCTCTTAGTCTGTTCAACAGAAGGACTAACCTAGGTAGGAGTCCATCATACAGCAGTCAGGTGTATCTATATAATTACTGTGTGTAACAGAAGCACTTACCTAGGTAGGAGTCCATCATACAGCAGTCAGGGGTATCCATATAATTACTGTGTGTAACAGAAAGACTTACCTAGGTAGGAGTCCATTATACAGCAGTCAGGTGTATCTATACAATTACTGTGTGTAACAGAAGCACTTACCTAGGTATGAGTCCGTTATACAGCAGTCAGGTATATCTATATAATTACTGTGTGTAACAGAAGCACTTACCTAGGTAGGGGTCCATCATACAGCAGTCAGGTGTATCTATACAATTACTGTGTGTAACAGAAGCACTTACCTAGGTAGGGGTCCATCATGCAGCAGTCATCTGTCATCTGCAGGTGGACTTACTGCTATATGAAGCACACCTACGTGAGTAAGTCAATCTGTTGAATTAAGATAAGCTTATTCCGAATGTACAGTTCCCTAAGTGTACTGATATTAAGATTAAGATTGTGCTCTGTCAAATTACATTTTAGAACTCAGATGGAACAGAAGACCAAAAAGACCAGTGCAGTGATTCTCAGCTCCAGTCCTGTTTACAAACCAACAGGTCAGGTTTAAAGGATATCCTTAAAGGGATAGTAATGTTTCAAAATAAAAGCAGCTCCAATTAATCTTCATAGTATTTGGGCCTTGGAGAGTGTTATTTCAATACTGTCAGAGTTGTGGTTCAAGAGTAACTCAATGATAAAGTATCCCCCTCCTGCCCCTTTTACTGATGTAACACTGCTCACCTCAGAACAGAAAAGTGGTGTCCAGATGGCTTGCAGAGAGGAATAATCTTCAATTAGGGAAAAACCTGTCAAGGGGGCAGGGTTTTCATTGTTCTCACAGTAAGAAGATTGTCCTTTGCTATGAGCTGTCTGGTCTTAAGACCAGATTCCACAGCTGTGGGGAGGCTGCTTACACTAGGTAAAAGGGGCGGGAGGGGGGATACTTTATCATTCAATTACTCTTGTACTACAACTCTGACAGTACTGAAATAACACTCTCCATGGCCCAAATACTATCATGATTAATTGGAGCTGCTTTTATTTTGAAACATTACTATCCCTTTAATGAAGCACGGGTAAATCCAAAAGACTGAACCACTGATTACTAACCTGTGATCAACGAAAGATATCCTGAAACCATGAACTAATGTAACATACGCCACTTCACACCATGAGAGCAGTGTAACATGTTTGAATTAGTGATTTACATCTTATCACAGAATGTTCTCTGATCGCGTTATCCTGTGCTTTCCAGCAGTGCATATTATAAATGTAACTATCATATAACAGTTCCCTAAGGGGAGGTTTGTTCATATGGGAGCAGAGTTGCCAGTTACCCCAGGGCTGCATTATGTAGCCTAAAAGCGAATTGAGGGATCATAGAACTGTCCCCTGTGACTGTTTCCTGGTCTCACTGAAAGCAATGGAAGCCAGATACCTGGAACTGTTGGGTTTTACTTGCAGGCAATATACATGCACCATACTACTGAATTGAAAGAAATATTAAAGGGATAGTAATGTTTCATAATAAAAGCAGCTCTAATTAATCATCATAGTATTTGGACTTTGGAGAGTGTTATCTCAGTTCTGTCAGAGTTTTAGTACAAGAGTAATTCAATGACAAAGTATCCCCCTTCCGCCCCTTTTACTGATGTAACACTGCTCAGCCAGATCAGAAGGGAGGTGCCCAGGTAAGACTGCAGAGAGGGACAATCTTCAATTAAGATAAGGGAAAACCTGAAAAACTTGTCAAGGGGTGCAGGGCTTTCATTGTTCTCATAGGAAGAAGATTGTCCCCTTCTGTTATCTGTTTGGTCTATGGACTGGATTCCACATCTGAGAAGAGATGGCTTACACTAGGTAAAAGGGGCAGGAGGGGAAACTTTGCTTGTGAATATCTCTCAAACCATAAAGGTTTGAGAGATAAGACTTGTATCGTTCTTCATGTTTTTTTAATGCCTACAAAATAAAATAAAGATAAAAGGAAGTATTACTATCCCTTTACAGTTTACCATTACCAGAATTTAATTCTAATTTTTGCCATTTAAAGGGGCTCATAGATTGAAAAATATATACTTTTTTTACAGTAATATGCCACTGGGAAGCTTATCCCTGACACCTATGTGGTCTGATAATCCTAAAAATAATTTAATATTTCCAATAGTATATGAATTTCTACAGGGCATGTAAATTCAAATGCTTCCTTCTGCCTTTTGTCTTTTAACCCCAGCCTCGCCCAAAATAAAGTTGAAAGATCAGCAGGAGATGAAAGGGATGGATAGAATTTGAACATCTAAAAGCAACGGTGTAGAAGAAACACAGAAAAGACTATTCCTTCACAGAGACCACATTTGTTTTCTCCCACTGATGTGCTTCAGTGCTTAGTACACTTTGGCTCCTAGGTGGCACTGTACCTTTAAAAGTGAGTGCTCTTGGTCTAACCCAACCTATTAGTTACACAAAATGTATTATTCCTATTCCCTAATTCACAGGAAGGGGATCTGACCAATGGCAACCCTAGCTGGAGATCATGCAAGAGAGACACTTTCCTGTGTGTGAGTGCTGTAACAAAGTTCTGGGTACTACCTACAATACAGATAGTGCTCAGGACTCCTTCACAAATAAACTGAAAGACTCACCACAGGCTCAGTGTCACAAGACCACAAGGTTTAATGCAAATGCAGAGAAGGGAACTAAAACAGAACCGGGGAATAAAATACCTGCAAGTTTGACCTCAGTGGTGGAAAAACTGCTTGAAGGGGTAAATAAGGGATTAAATTCAGGATTACACTGTGAAAAATAAAATTATTAGCAGGATTCAAGATGGTTTTAGGAGGACTATATATTGCCAAACAAATCTTTTAATGTTTTTTGAAGAATTAAATAGAAATCCAGATAACGGTGAAGCAGTTGATGTAGTTATATTTAAATTTTGCAAATGCATTTGATACAGTGACACACAGGAGGCTGGTGTATAAAATAAGGAAATTGGAGGGCCAGGGGATAACCTTAACAGATAGAAAATTGGTTGAAGGACAGTGAACAGTGGCAGATTGGGAAAACAAATGGCATACGAAGTTTAATGTGGGAAGTGTATGAACTTAATAGAAGCATTTTAGGGGACTCGTTAGAGAAAGACCTGGGAATCCTTGTAAACTACAAACCTGGAAACAGTGACCAGTGTCAAATAGCAGCAGCGAAAGCAAACAAAGTCCTGTCTTTCATGAAAAGGGGTAATGACACAAGAGTGGATAACACTGTTTTGCCATTGTACAAATGACTGGAAAGACCACACCTCGAATATGCAGTGAAGTTTTGGGCACCAGTTCTGGAAAAGGATATTCTAAAACTGGAGGGAGTGCAGAGAAGAGCAACAAAATTAAAGGAATGGGCTAGAAGTATGAAAAACTTCTAGACAAATTTGTTTTATTTACTGTAGAAAAAAAGACGAATAAAAGGGGATATCTTGTTACACTGTATGTACGTGTGGTCAATACAAGTGATCTCTCTGGTAAGCTTTTCATTTCAACGACTGATCAAATAACTAGGGGCTGCCCCTTAAGATTAGAGGAAAGGAGGTTTAACTTCTGCAGAAAAATGTCTTGCCCCAGAATGTGGTAATGGCAGATACAATGGATACTTTTAAAGGGAAAGTAATGCTTGCAATTGAGTCTTCTTTATTGTAAATCTAACACTTTGTGCTATGTTTAGCAACTTATATTTCTGTTGTTCTCAAGGTAATAAAATGTAGAAAGGTCCCCCCCCCCTTTGTGGCCGCCTCCCACTGAATCTGCAATCCGGTCGTGGGACTGGACGGATGCAGCGAGGGATAAACTTCAGTCAGTCAGTAAGTACAAGGAAAACCCCGCCAACTTGATGGAGGAAGTCAGGATTTTCCATTTGCTTACTGAAGATTGTCCCTCGCTGCATCCGTCCTGACCAGACACAGAGGCAGCGTGATGCGGCCAGAAGGGGCTGGAGGCGGATCCTTCTACATTTAATATCTTGAGAACCACATAAAAGTAAGCTGATAAATATAGAGCAATATGTTATATTTACAATAAAGAAGACTCGCTGATCTACTTAATTGCAAACATTACTATCCTTTAGATTAGATGATTTCTAGTAGAAGGGAACATGAAGGATTATACCATGTATCAGTAGGTAAAACAGGAAGTTCCGGTAAACAGAGTAATAATACCCATTTAGGAACTGGGAAGGCTTATATAATTCTCATTTTCTTGGTTATACTGTACTAAATGTTGAACGTGATGGACCATCTCCCTCCCCCCTTCAACCTAAACTGTGTAACAACAAGCAGCAATTAAAATAAATATTATGAAAATTAAATGTACGTGTCCTCTTCTTCACTAGAATCTCCTAAATTAAAGGGGATGCATCGCCCCTCTACAAGTTAGCCTGTATAGTTTCATTATATAGTGAATATGTGTAAATGTTTATTTTTTTTATATATTTTTTTTAAAGCTCTAGTTTGTTGAAATTTAAAGGGATAGTAATACTTCGTTTTAACTTATATTTTTTTGTAGGCATTAAAAAAACATGAAGAACGATATAAGTCTTATCTCTCAAACCTTTATGGTTTGAGAGATATTCACAAGCAAAGTCCCCCCCCCCGTTCAGCCAGATCAGAAGGGAGGTGCTCAGGTGGACTGCAGAGAGGGACAATCTTCAATTAAGATAAGGGAAAAACCTGAAAAACTTGTCAAGGGGGGCAGGGTTTTCATTGTTCTCATAGGAAGAAGATTGTCCCCTTCTGTTATCTGTCTGGTCTATGGACTGCATTCCACATCTGAGAAGAGATGGCTTACACTAGGTAAAAGGGGCGGGAGGGGAAACTTCGCTTGTGAATATCACTCAAACCATAAAGGTTTGAGAGATAAGACTTATATCGTTCTTCATGTTTTTTTAATGCCTACAAAATAAAATAAAGTTAAAACGAAGTATTACTAACCCTTTAAGTAATAAACGCTGCCCTGCCCCTACTTCCATGCAGACTGCAGTTTACCAGCTCTGTACCACAGTCCATCACTGTGCCTCTGCCCCACTCCCTCTATCCAGCCTCCTCCAATGACGGAGGCTTCTGTCTCTAAGCTGGAGCGCTCTCATTGGCAGAGATCGACACCTAGCCAATTAGAGCACTCCATCTTTCAGACAGAAAGCCTCCGTCATTGGAGGAGGCTGGATAGAGGGAGGGGAGGAGAGGTAGAGTGACAGATTGCGGTACAGAGCAGGTAACCGCAGTCTATGCGGAAATAGGTACAGGGCAGCATTTATTCCTTCAATTTTGACGAACTAGAGCTTTAAAAAAAATAAATAATAAACATTTACACACATTCACTATGTGATGAAATTACACAGGCTAACCTGTACAGGGGTGATACATCCCCTTCAAATCTCAAGAACCTTTTAAGGCTATTTTCAATCATGTTTTTATGAACGTTTATGCCAGGAGGGGGCAATCACTTTCCTGCAGTCGTGGCTGGCTTACAATTCCCATGACCCTCAGTCACCTAGCTTGAGGACAATGTTAATTTTAGTAATAAACATTCTGTGTGTTCTTTCAGCCCAAGCTGTACTGGGACATCAGAGACAATCCAACTAAGAACACTCATTTAGATCATTGTTACAGATACCTACTGGTTCTACTTGTATGAATATCTTGGCACAACCAACCAGATGCCATTCTCGGTGTATGGAGCTCACTTATACAATTATTCCAGTTATGACTGGAATACAATGAGTACTTAATTAGCCATAAAACAGTACTCATTAACAGTATATGATTAAAGAGATTATGAACATGTTAATTTCAAACAGTTGCCAGATAATAGGTGATTTGTCATGTTGAGAGACAGAGTTATAATTTTTATGGTGACAGAATATCACACACTAAAAATCATGTTGGTTCATAGTATATCCTTAATGTGATAAAGATGTCACCATCCTAGCACTCACAGGGTTAATCGATGATGATGAGCTTTTCTGCACAACATATTCTATGAAATAAAGGTTAAAGGGATAGTAATACTTTATTATTACTATCCCCCATATTGTACATATTTGGAAAATATAGCCCCCAGGTTCATCTCTCAGACCTTTATGGTATGAGAGATAACCGAAGGCAAAGTTCCCCCCTCCCTCCCCCTTCCCCGAAGTCAGCGCTGTACTGACTGCAGGGATATCCGGTGTGACTTTCATCAGGTGGCTCTGTAGCAGAGCAGAGATCACGTTAGTGACAAAGAATTATTTCACTTCTACATGTGCATATAAACAAAGCACAAACCAAGCACATGTACAAGACCATTTCAGTGAAATAATAATTCTTCACTAACGCGATCTCGGCTCAGCTGCAGAGCCGCAAAGCCTGTCGTACGACTGACTTCCCCTGCAGTCAGAACAACACTGACTTCAGGGAAGGGGGAGGGAGGGGGGAACTTTGCCTTCGGTTATCTCTCAAACCATAAAGGTCTGAGAGATGAATTTGGGGGCTATTAAATTATTTTACAAATATCTACAATATGGAGGATGGTAATAATAAAGTATTACTATCCCTTTAAGTGCGTATTACAAGTGTTATAAAACATTAAGTGAATCTCACGAGAGGTGTGCAGATGAGTGATGTTGCTCTCCCAAAATCACAGACAATACCCCATCAGACACCTGTAATGGAGAGCTTCTGGAGCAAACCAACTACACCATAGGATAAAAATATTAAGGTTCCTACTGATTTTAAAGGGGCTTTAAAGTAAAAGTACCCTCTCATTTTAACTTCACATTTTCTGCAAACAGCAGCATTATATTGGATCCAGGGAGTTTTCTGTCTGACAGAGGAATTACAGATATTCATATTCTCCCTGCAGCACGCTGGCCTGTAGGCTGCAGAGGCAGCTTTTCTACATTGTTGCACAGTCTTTTTTACATTATTGCATGCTGCTTTCGGTCCCACAAAACAGTTCGCTATGGGTCAGTGGCATAAAAATGAAAAAGGGTTGTACAGATCTTTCATATGGGGACACTGCCGGGATGCACTTTTGCAGCTGCTGCTGATTAGCCAACCTACACAGACATCAGCCAACAATGTATGGCTGAAACCAATGTAGGCCAGTCACAATCACCTTCCCTCTCCACCAGGGACAAGTTTGCATCCCAGGCATCCCTAGGCAAGGCACTCTAGATGCCCTTAGCTCCGCCCATGACCATACCCACTCCTCACATGAATCCACCCTCAGTCATATCCAACATTTTCAGGCACAGAAAATATCCTTTCCCTAGAACAGTGATTCTCAACCAGGGTGCCGCGGACCTCAGATTAGTGTGCCCCATATTTTTTATGTAGACTGACAAAAAAATGTAAATATTGTCTTTTAAATGTAGAAATATGGAAATTGTTATGCACATTATGTTTATTTGTGTTACTCTGATTGTGAGACATAATAATATCTGTGTATTTATGAATTGTAACCTTCATTATGCTCTTGATAAATCACATTAAATATGTTAGGGGTGCCACGAAAATCCCAGATTGTGTGTTAGGGGTGCCTTAAGTAAAAAAAAGGTTGAGAACCACTGCCCTAGAACAAGCAAGAATGAACATGGCTTTACCCCCCTTGGTCATGCTTTGGAGATCTCTCTGTAACATGCAAGAGGTTTACTAAAAGCCTGTAAAGGGGTGTAAAACTGGGACATTCAAGTGATTAAAAGACCCCATTAAATCAGTAGCGATTGTGGGAATTTTAATTCATCCCCTATCCAGCTCAAGGTCCTAGGATAATAAAAATAAACTGCAAATAAACGACAGAGCCAAAACACTTCACAATCTAAAGACAAAATCCAATATGTACCATACACAAGTATCCCCAAGAGGCATACACGGATACCAACAGCTTTTAACCCTTTGAGTGCCAGAGACGTAATGCATTGGATACCTCTCTCAGTCACTCAAAGGGTTAAGGAACGTCATGTGCAATAAATATCGGCTCTTGTATTTAGGACCTATAATGCAGATTGCCTTTACCTTTTCTGCACATTGTACACCTTTTCTATGCTATTCCTTTTTACTTCTAGTGGGAGATACACTAAGTGGTGATAAAGAGGTGACCTCTCCAGTGATATCACTTCTCCAGTTCCTATGTTAGTATAAGAAGCCAATGCACTAAGAGCTCTCTCCAACTTCTTAGTGCGTAACCCCCCCTTAGTGTTTTTCCTGAACTAGTGCTGACCTTTAGATTTAGATCACAAACTACTCTGATACCGCATGTTTCCTTGTAATAAAGTTTAAACAGAATAGATGTAATTATTTCCCAAGAAGTGATTCACATAGGTGACTTTAAAATAGGGATGGGCAATGCGACGCCCTCTAGCTGATGCCAGACGACCACATGTTGCCCATCAATGGTCTAAAAGTATCAATATTTTCAACAGAATCAATGGATTGCTGCAACATCTTGCAACAAAATGGCAACAACAAATTCACCCATAAGAACTAGGCCTTACTAACAGGACAAGGTTCTTTCAAATGGGCAACAGAAATATAGCCACCTCTCTTGATGCCCAAGTAGATCAGCCATTGATTGGAGATTGACATGAGCATCAAAACGTCCAGCATGGCTTGTGTGAAAGGTCTGTCAGTAGCCTAATAGGCCACTGTCCATACAAGCCATGTTGCAGATTTAATGCATTCCACAATGAAAGGCACCATAGTCAGGTATTCTACCGTTCACCATGGGAGACAGCAACACAACATCGTTGCAATGGTGTTGTCCATGTGAAAAGGACCTTAGGGGCTCAAGCTGGGGCTGCAGCAGACTCGCATCAGTTCTCACCTACAAAACATTAGACGTAAGCGTTCGAAAACTCAGACAAGTATTAGTTTTAGAGTAGACCTCAGCAGGGTCAGTGCTCTACATGGAGAGGAATAAGTAGCTGTTAACCCCTTAAGGGCCAGTGATTAGTCAGAACCGTCACTGTAGTCCTTGCCCAAAGGACTGTGGGGACAGCCCTGGCACGTCATGTATTTTTTACTCAGAGCAATCCTGTGGGAGCACGGCGAGTAGTAGCGGGGTCTGAAACTGACTGCTCCAAGACCAGAGATGTCCCTCTCAAACCCAGTTCGGGACGCCGGCACGTCAAACTTCGTTAAAGGGAAACCAACCCCAGGACCGCTGGTCCTTAAGGAGTTAATGTAACACAATGAGTTACCAGGCAGGTGTCCTTCATACAGCAGTCAGACATATCAATTTACATGTTTTGAATCTGAACTCTGCTGGAGTCTACAACTGAAAAGGGGAATATTAATGTAGGGCTGCAACTAACGATTATTTTGATAATCGATTAGTTGGCCGATTATTTTTTCGATTAATCGATTAATCAGATAAAAAAATGCTAATTTTTCATTATTTAAACTGATTTAATGAACAGTGTTAAAAACAAACAGCAGAATAAAAAACTTTACACATTAACATGTGTCATTGTTATAATTTTACTATGGGGGTCTATGCACCTCTTTCTCCCCCCTTGCACTTCTCTCTCTCCCCCTTGTGCCTCTATTTCTCCCCCCTTGTACTTCTCTCTCCCCCCCTTGTGCCTCTATTTCTCCCCCCTTGTGCCTCTATTTCTCCCCCCTTGTACTTCTCTCTCCCCCCCTTGTGCCTCTATTTCTCCCCCCTTGTGCCTCTATTTCTCCCCCCTTGTACTTCTCTCCCCCCTTGTGCCTCTATTTCTCCCCCTTGTACTTCTCTCCCCCCCTTGTGCCTCTATTTCTCCCCCCTTGTACTTCTCTCTCCCCCCCTTGTGCCTCTATTTCTCCCCCCTTGTACTTCTCTCTCCCCCCCTTGTGCCTCTATTTCTCCCCCCCTTGTACTTCTCTCTCTCCCCCTTGTGCCTCTATTTCTCCCCCCTTGTGTCTCTATTTCTCCCCCTTGTACTTCTCTCCCCCCCCTTGTGCCTCTATTTCTCCCCCCTTGTGCCTCTATTTCTCCCCCTTGTACTTCTCTCCCCCCCCTTGTGCCTCTATTTCTCCCCCTTGTACTTCTCTCCCCCCCCTTGTGCCTCTATTTCTCCCCCTTGTACTTCTCTCCCCCCCCTTGTGCCTCTATTTCTCCCCCTTGTACTTCTCCCCCCCCCTTGTGCCTCTATTTCTCCCCCTTGTACTTCTCCCCCCCCTTGTGCCTCTATTTCTCCCCCTTGTACTTCTCCCCCCCCTTGTACTTCTCTCCCCCCCTTGTGCCTCTATTTCTCCCCCTTGTACTTCTCTCCCCCTCTTGTGCCTCTATTTCTCCCCCTTGTACTTCTCTCCCCCTCTTGTGCCTCTATTTCTCCCCCTTGTACTTCTCTCTCCCCCTTGTGCCTCTTTCACCCCCATGTACTTCTTTCTCTCCCCCTTTTGCCTCTCTCTCTCCCCCTTTTGCCTTTCACCCCCATGTACTCTCTCTCTCCCCCTTGTGCCTCTTTCACCCCCATGTACTTCTCTCTCTCCCCCTTGTGCCTCTTTCACCCCCATGTACTTCTCTCTCTCCCCCTTGTGCCTCTTTCACCCCCATGTACTTCTCTCTCTCCCCCTTGAGCCTCTTTCACCCCCATGTACTTCTCTCTCTCCCACTTGTGCCTCTTTCACCCCCATGTACTTCTCTCTCTTTCTCCCCTTGTGCCTCTCTCCCCCATGTACTTCTCTCCCCCTTGTGCCTCTCTCTCTCCCCCGTACCTCTTTTTCACTTTCCTGCACTGATGACATCCGGAGCGCAACCACTCCAAACGCGGAGACGCCGCATGAAGCGTGCAGGGGTTTTCTTCCTCTGTCTGAGCGCCAGTTTTAAACTGGCCTCAGAACAGAGGAAGAAAATACCTGCACGCTCCACGCGGCGTCTCCACGTTTGGAGTGGTTGCGCACCGGATTTCATCAGAGCAGGAAGTAAGACAGCAGTATCCGGCGGCTGTGGGGCTGCTGGGCGGCACAACTAATCGCTGCGCAACAAATCGATAATGAGAATAGTTGACAACGATTCTCATTATCGATTTTTATCGATTTCATCGATTAGTTGTTGCAGCCCTATATTAATGCCTTAAAAATGTTTACAAGGGCCTACAGAATCATAGTCATTGTCTAAAGAGCAATGTAATCATTCTCCAGATACTAAAATGTCTGTGCTCAGTTACAGAACACAGCAGAGATTAAAGGGGAACATTCACATCAGGAAAACCTTTGAGCACTTGTTTAATCAGCTAAGAAGCATTAAAGTGATAGTTATACTTCGTTTTATCTTTATTTTATTTTGTAGGCATTAAAAAAACATGAAGAACGATATAAGTCTTATCTCTCAAACCTTTATGGTTTGAGAGATATTCACAAGCAAAGTTTCCCCTCCCGCCCCTTTTACCTAGTGTAAGCCATCTCTTCTCAGATGTGGAATGCAGTCCATAGACCAGACAGATAACAGCAGGGGACAATCTTCTTCCTATGAGAACAATGAAAGCCCTGCCCCCCTTGACAAGCTTTTCAGGTTTTTCCCTCATCTTAACTGAAGATTGTCCCTCTCTGCAGTCTACCTGGGCACCTCCCTTCTGCTCTGGCTGAGCAGTGTTACATCAGTAAAAGGGGCGGGAGGGGGATACTTTGTCATTGAATTACTCCTAAACTACAACTCTGACAGAACTGAAATAACACTCTCCATGGCCCAAATACTATGAAGATTAATTAGAGCTGCTTTTAATATGAAACATTACTATCACTTTAAGCAAACTTGCTCTCTCTTTTTTGTAACTCAGTTGCAACCTCAGTATAATGCTAATAGCCTCTTCCTGTAAAGCTAGGGGCCGTTCACTCCACACTGAACTTAAGCGCAAACGTGCTCCTGGGGGCAGCAGAGTGAAGAATGACAGGCTGCTGGGAAGTCCTGAGAGCCGTGCTGCAGCTACATTATGCGTTAGTGGATAACTTTGAAGTTGAATATCTTAAAAAGTAAATTACAAAAAAGAGAGCACGTTGCCTACTACTTCTTAGCTGATTAAACAAGAGTTTTCCTGATGTGAATGTTCCCCTTTAAATGCAAAACAGTAAATGGGACCACCGCTGTTTGGATGACATCTGCCTAGATACGTGCTTTTGTTTAACCATTTGAGTGCCAGGGGGTATGCCTCTGGCACCCGAAGGGATAACAAACCATTGCATTGGAGCCACTGCCAGCATTCAAGTGATTAGGAAGCCTATTTAAAATCAAGGTGAAATTGTATGTCATCCCCTATCGCGTGGTTAGTGCATCATAGAACTGCTCCTCTCTTTTGTGCATAAGCCGCTGATATACAAAGCTTCCCACTGATTTCAACAGAAGGCTTTTTAACTCCATTGCTAGAGAGGTCTCCAATGCATTGTTTTTAAAGGGATAGTAATACTTAAAATGTAAAAAAATATATTGTAGTGTTTATCCTCCTGAGTAAAACAAGGGAACTCCCACTGCTGAAAGGTGTTTTATTCAAAAGTTATTACAACTCAAAGTTGAATTTTTTAGGTGCAATATCACAGTGGCCTGAAATTGTACAGTGGTGCTGTTGCTACGCCATCCTATGGACAGCAAAGAGTATAAAACAAGGGGTTAGAATCCATTTAGTCAGTTGTGGAGAAGGAAGATGCAGTGAAGGACAAAGATGGAGTGAAGGAGTGGGAAAGGAGATAAAAGGAGAGAAGAAGGGGCAGTGAAAGAGCTATAACAAGAACATGTACAGGAGGGGACTCTGCCCAGATAATTATACCATAACACCCTGTGGACTTACGTATATAGAAATGTATTAATGTTTTGTGTTCTGTATTCTTAAATGTATTTTTGTAGTTACAGTGAGGGGAAAAAATGGTTTGATCCCCTGTGATTTTGTATGTTTGCCCACTGACAAAGAAATGCTCAGTCTATAATTTTAATGGTAGGTTTATCTGAACAGTGAGAGACAGAATAACAACAAAAAAATCCACCTCAGATTTTCCTGGTCCTTACGGGGTTAATTGCCTATTTTCTAAAGAGATGTAACAATTGCTGATTACAAGAATACAGTAGCTGTGCCAGTATATGCCAGGGGTTAGCAACGGATGACCCTCCAGTTGTTCTGGAACTACAACTCACATCCAGCTGACTATGATGGAAAATGAATATCAACAATAGCTGTAGGTTGTCAATTCCAGGAATAGACTATGACAAGACTAATTTAACCTTTTGTGCACCAGAGGGATGAGCAATGTGTTGTACAGCACTTTGACATGAAGTTCAGCTACCACAGCAAACAGGATGCAGGAATTACACAAAGGAAATCACAAGCACACACAGACTGAAATGTTACTGTTGGAAGAAAATAAAACAAAGACAGTATAATTCAGTGAAAGTCACTGACAGAATGAGATCACTGGGGGAAATCACACGGACACACAGAGGTTGTTGACTGATAAAGGACACGCTATGGTAATCACATGGGTCTTACAAAAAGACAAGGAAGCGCTTGACTAGGAGACATAAAAGTCCACTTGTCTGTTAGATGTGTTAGTTATTACTCATATTTTCCCTCCTTTTTTCTTTCAGTTTTAAGCACCAGAGAGGATGTGAAACGAATTGCAGAGCAATGCAGTCATACTTCCCTGTAATGCAAAGGATTAAAGCAGACCTATCACTTTAAGAACACTTTCACCTATTAACCCTTTGACTGCCAGAGTGGTATGCAAAGCGATGCGTTGCATACCCCTCTGACAATCAAAGGGTCAAAAATTTGCTTTACACTGTTATTTTCTCTCCCTAAAATGTACCATTTTATTATTTTCTTAAACTTATAAACTGACTTTATTGGGCTTCTGGCGCAGTTGGTTAAAGGAGCAGTAAACTTTTTTTTTATGAAAACACAAATTTTTACAGAGAATTTCCTGCTGAATAAAACCAGGTTACTCCCATCGCTGTCAGTTGTTTTATTCAAAAATTATACCCATTTAAATAACCAGGAAGTGAATTTACTGTGTTTACTTCCTGATAGTTCTAACTGACAGGAAGTGAATTATTGTGTTTACTTCCTGATAGATCTAACTGTCAGGAAGTGAATTTACTGTGTTTACTTCCTGATAGTTCTAACTGACAGGAAGTGACTCAGCAGTTTCTATCACATTCTGTGGAGAACTGTATGTCTCTAACTTTTCTGACTTTCCATTAGAATCCAACAGGAAAACCAATTAGAATTTGACCACTAGAGGGCACTTCTAATTTAAAAAAAAAAAAACATGGGTTTAAACTGTAATAACTCTGGAAATATAAATCTCTCGGCAGTGGCAGTACCCTCATTTTACTCAATAGGAAAATCCCTACAATATATATGTTTTCATAAAAAAAGTTTACTGCTCCTTTAAGGCACCAGCTGCAGAATCTGTTCAAACCGCAAGGTCACAGGTTCTAGTCCCAGCAGGGTTGACTCAGCCTTTCATCCCTCAGAGGTAGATAAAATGCCTACCATTAAATCTGGTAATAATATCTATACCCCCAGGACATACTTACAAATGAGAGACAATCTCAATGTATCTTTTCCTGGTAAAATACTTTGATGATATTATTGGGCTTTTGTATGGTCATCTGAAGTCGCGCATGCACCCTCACAGTCTGACACGTCAGGGGCATCCCTAATGTTCTATGTCATTTGTCAAGGGTGTAGTAACTGATCCTATATACCACTTTATATAGCGCTTTCCTCCCCATCGGGACTCAAACTGCTTTAGTGCATGGCCAGGGCATTAACGGACTGGTGGCCCCTGATACACAGCAGTGACCCAGCTCTATGCTACTCATTTTAATTGACAGATAAAACTGACATGGATTTAATTGGGCTTTTAATACCTTGAATTGTGGAGAGGTCTCCAAAATATTGCGGAGAAAAGCCAAAAGCCCTGGAGAGGTTTCTAGCATTTTTGTGTTTTAATAATCTATTTAAAGCGTATTACCCCAAATAAAGCCCCCTCCCCAATAATTATTCATATAGCGATAAGCTTAGAAATAGTGCTATTATCCAGCATAAGCACCGCGTTATTAAGAAATCTACTTCTTCTGAGACTAACGGGTAAGCTTCTTGCTTTAGAGGCACCTGCGCCGTCAGTCTCTTCCTGGTACCTTAAGGTACAATGCAGCGCCTCCTACAGGAGACCGTGACTGACAGCACAGGAGCACAGATGTCTCTAAGGCAAGATGTCTGCACTGAAGCCTGCCTGTTCATCTCAGATCAAGTAGATTTCTTAATAACACTCTACTTAAGCTGGATAATAGTACTATTTCCATGCTTATCGCTATATGAATAGTTATTGGGGTGGGGGGATGTATTTGGGGTGATAGATCCACTTTAAACCAATGGTAATTTAAGGAATTTGCATTCACCTCCTAAGGTGCAGTTGCCTTGTCCCAGAATTGCTCCACTTTTAAACGTTCTGGAGAAGTCGCTGGCATCCATGGGGTTAAAGAACTGGTTAGTCAGTGAAAGGTTAGGGAATGTGATTTGATTACACAGCACTGGGTCATGAGTGAAGCAAACAGATGAACTTGCGTGTGTGATAATTTCCACATACTTTCTACTGAGCGCACGGGTAATCAGAACAAACACGCTGCTACTCAGAGATCACATGAATATAGATTTATGAATATACAATTCACATTCCACTGTGCAATAAATGTAGCAAAGTGTCCCTGCAGAATAGGAAAGGGATTTTTTTTTACTTATGATTAGTTGCCAATAAATCATGTAGTCTACTGCCCCTGACATCACTGCAGAGATCACGTGTTATGCCGCCAACGCAGAAAAGTAAGCTGCTGGGCTATGGTAATTTTCACCTGGATGCCCATTGCTTCAGTAATATACCAAAGTCCAGCCAACTGTATTTTTATTGAATTCACTCAGTAACACAGTAAAGCTGCAGCAGGACAGACCTGTGCAGAGGCCTATGGTGCCATAAGCAGATCATTTACATGAAGTGGCTCCACACATGTGATTTCTACTGCAGAGATTACATGTGCCAATACAGCCACATGACAAAGGAAATGTATAGTAAACATATCTGTCACTGTTCTCTGCCTCTCTCCTCCTAACTGTGATCGTGTATAGTATATATTTTATCTATCACTGATCACTGCCTCTCTCCTCCTTACTGTGATAGTGTATAGTATACATTATATCTGTCACTGTTCTCTGCCTCTCCTACTCACTGTGATAGTGTATAGTATACATTATATCTGTCACTGTTCTCTGCCTCACCTACTCACTGTGATAGTGTATAGTATACATTATATCTGTCACTGTTCTCTGTCCCTCTCCTCCTCACTGTGATAGTGTATAGTATACATTATATCTGTCGCTGTTGTCTGCCTCTCTCCTCCTCACTGTGATAGTGTATAGTATACATGATATCTGTCACTGTTCTCTGCCTCTCTCCTCCTCACTGTGATAAGCAGAGAACACTGACAGATCTAATGTATACTATACACTCTGCATTTCATACCCCTCTGGCACTCAAAGGGTTAAAGTGAGTCTCTGCCCGAAAGCAGGCAGATGCAGTCATGCGCAGTAGAGACTGCCCGCACTTTGGCCAGTGTACACAAGCTTTTACACTAGTACATAACTAATTTCTATACCATATAATACCTGAACTAAGTGCTCCACAGACATAAGTCACCTCACCACAAGAAAAAGCTAGATAATAATTCAAATACAGGAAAACACTAAACACTAGACTGTCATTTTATACATGTATAGCACCTCAGGATTAAACTGCTTTCAAAAGTAAAGAATAATATCAAAAAGGTATTTTCTGAGTGAACCTCTAATATCAACAATAGGCTGTGTTAATATCCTGCATTTTCTTCTTTTCGAACGCTGCAGTTTTGTCACTTGTATGAAGCCGGACAAGTGTAGGTAGAGGTAACATTGAATCCTATGGATTCTGAAGGGCAGTTAAAGAGAATACAGCAACTTTGTTGCATTCAAAGGGCCTGGATACTTATTTAATAGAGCATAACATAGAGGGCTATGTACGTTAGTATTGGGATTAATATTTAGTAGGTTTGCACCGATACCGATACTTGTACTCGCGCAAATGCGGCCGATGCCAGCACAGATACGCTGTTTCGGGGTCGGTGCTGCAGAGAGGGAGCCTGGGGAGCTGCTCACAATGCTCCCCGGTTGCCTCTCTCCCTCCCATAGCGTCGGAGCATTGCTGCGGGTTACCATGGCAAAGATCCGACGCTGACTTCTGCCGGGGCTCGCGAGAAAACAGCGAGCACCTGGCAGAGGAGGGTAAGGGAGACAAGATGGGACATTGAGCGGGTGGTGAAAGAGGCAGAGAGGGGGGCCAAGAGGGAGAAAGGGGAAAAAGGGACTAAGGCAAAAGGAGTAAAGATCAGGAGATAAAAGGAGGGGGACCAAGAGGAGGCAAAAAGGAGGGGGGAACAGGAGAGAGTGACAGAGGCAAAAGAGTGGGATCAAGAGTCAAGGAGGGGGACAAAGGGGGATCAAAAGGGAGAGAAAAAGCCAAGTCAAAAGGAGGGAGCTCAAGAGGGGGAGAATGAAGTAAAAGGTGGGAATCAAAAGGGGGAGAAAGAGGCAAAAGGGGAGAATCAAGAGGTGGTGTGTGTGTATATTTCAAGTACTCACCAATACCCTTTTTTTGCGGTCATTTGCCAGTTTTCCAAGTACCTAAAGCATATATATATATATATATATATATATGCGCTTTAAAGTACCTGGAAGACTGGCAAACGACTGCAAAAAAAAAAAAGTATCGGTAATTGGTATCGGTGAGTACTTGAAAAAAGTATCGGTACTCGTACTCTGTCTTAAAAAAGTGGTATCGGTGCATCTCTAATATTTAGTTAGGGCTTGTTGATCCAAGGAGAAATCTTATTGCCATTTGGAATCAAGAAGGAATTTTTTCCCCCATTCAAAGCGGAATTTGAAATTGCTGTATTGAGGGGTTTTTTTTGTCTTCTTTTGGATCAACGATGGTAACAGGAAAAGGGTTGAACTAGATGGACGCAAGTCTTTTTTCAACCTAAATTACTATGTTACTATGTTATATCCAAGATGCAGCATGCTCTGCCCATGGGCCATTGTGAAGATAGTGAACACGGATGATGGCAGTTGAGATGCAATTTACAGTAGCTAGCTGGCCCATGTGGACATGAGGCAATAACAAAGCGGATGATGTAGGGTTGGCCCTATCAATCTCTGTCATGCCTCCTGATGTGACAGGGTGATGGAAGATCAGAGGCAAGTACACAGCCAGGTTGTCACAGAGGTATCTAGTGCATTGAAACGCAATGCATTAGACGCCTTTCCATCAAAGGGTAAATCATTGCACTAAGTCACCTCGTGAACCCAGCCTTAACCCACTGAGTGCCTGAGAGGTATGTAACGCAATGCGCTGGATACCTCTCTGGCACTCAAAGGGTTCACCACTTGAGTGCCTGTGATGGTGTCCTGTCCAATGCTTTGGAAACCTCCACTCGAACTCAGAAGGGTTAAGGAAGCACCTTCCAATACTAACCCACCACTTGTACTGCTATGTCCAGAAAATACTAAATGGCCCCTGTGAATTCTGACCTTGTGCTTTTGTTCAGCAGATAACATCTTCAGCCAGTCCTGGATGTCAAGACTATGGAGCTGGAAATGACAACTGGTGCCAGGACTCCTGGTCCCCAAACTACACCCACTAGAAAGTCAGAGGGGTTTTTGTTGTTAACCTGAAGAAGGCAGAGTCGTGATGCAGTAAAAACACAGGTGAATACTGCAGTGAAGGAATCATGTCCACCTCCATACACAAGACATCTACGTCTGAATGCAGAGCTTCTCTCTCACACAAAGGCACAAGGGCAACATTCATAGAGGCCAATAGGATTTTCTGGACATAGTAAAGCAAGTGGTGGGTTATTATTGGGAGGTATTATTGTTCTTTTGTGTGAAAGAGGGGTTCTCAAATAGTTAACTTCCTGGATCCTGAAAACATCTCCAATTAATGAATTGAAGAGTGTAACATCCTAGGGGTTAATGTAGCATCGTAATACTGATGAGGTATCCAATGACAAACAAAGCTGAATATTTCTATCAAAAGTGTATAAAGTCTCAACTATTATATAATGCACAATGGTGGAGAGAAAGAGCCTGCGGCTTCACGCACAGCCATCAATAAGACAAGTCTGTACAGGCCTCACAGCGTCTCCTCACCAAACCCACCATCCACTCACACGAAGGTTAGCAACTAAAGGCCGTAGTCAGGTCACTGGGGAGATCCAACTGCATCATAAGGGACAAAGACACTTCACCCAGTTTATCACAGATTTAAATGGAGCTTTAAAGGGATAGTAATACTTAAAATGTAAAAAAAAATATGTTATAGGGTTTATCCCCCTGAGTAAAACAAGAGTACTCCCACTGCTGAAAGGTGTTTCATTCAAAAGTTATTAATTTTCAAAGTTGAATTTTTTAAGTGCAATATCACAGTGGCCTGAAATTGTACTGTGGCGCTGTTGCTACACGATCCTATGGACAGCTCTGGTCAGTTGACCATAAATCTCCATAGGATGGTGTAGCAACAGCGCCACTGTTCAATTTCAGGCCACTGTGATATTGCACCTAAAAAATTCAACTTTGAAAATTAATAACTTTTGAATGGAACACCTTTCAGCAGTGGGAGTAGTCTTGTTTCACTCAGGGGGATAAACCCTACAACATATTTTTTTTTACATTTTAAGTATTACTATTCCTTTAACTACTTGAATATGCTAGAGAGATCTCAAACATATTTAGCCCTTTGAGTGCCAGAGGAGTATGCAAGGCCTTTAGCACTCTAAGGGTTAAGGAGTGTAAATGCCACACAAAAAAGGGCATCACCACCTAAAAATGAAACGGATTGTAAATAAATATCAATGTGCTGACCAGCGAGAGGAAAATAGGAAGAAATTTACTTACCGATATTTCCTTTTCTTCTGTGTATCTCCACTGCACTAACAAACAATGGGGCTTTATCTCCCGCCTCCAGCTGGTAGGACCGATTAATTTCAAATAAAAACTCACTCCACCCCTTCCGCTCCAGTTATCTTGTCTTAGCCAAGCTGTGTTTTCTAAAATTAAATCAGATATATGTTAAGGGTGGGTGTGCAGTGGAGATACACAGAAGAAAAGGAAATATCGGTAAGTAAATTTCTTCCTTTCTTCTGTGTACTCCCCTGCACTAACAAACAATGGGATTTCACAAAGCTTTTTTCTCAAAGGGGGGGACAAGAAATTTATGTACATATCTATACATCCTCTATACACAAGTATACATACATATATATATATATATATATATATATCAGCAGAACATATAAAACAGATATATCCTACCATTATTATGAAGGAATCACCGCCTGCAGCACTTGTCTTCCAAACTTGGCCTCTGCTGATGAGCTCACATCCAAGTTATAGTGCTTAATAAACGTAGACATGGATTTCCATGTAGCCGCTTTGCATATTTCTGCTGGAGAAGCACTTGCTTTCAGTGCCCATGAAGTGGCAACTGCTCTTGTTGAGTGTGCCTTAATTTTAATAGGAGGAACTAACTTGCCTTCCTTATAAGCAGCCATAATACATTGTCTAATCCACCTAGCAATAGAGGATTTAGAAGCTGTAGACCCCTTCCTTTTCCCTAGAAATTGAATAAAGAGGGAATCAGACTTCCTAAATTCTTTAGTCCTCTCCAAGTATGTGGAAATACATCTAACCAGATCTAATGAATGGAGTCTGGCCTCCTTTTCTCCTATAGGATTCCTGCAAAATGAGGGGAGGATGATTTCCTGATTAAGATGAAAATTGGATACTACTTTACCTCTAAATTCTGGCTTCATTCTTAATACCACTTTGTCTTGGTGAAAAGACAAAAAGGGGCTCTTACAAGATAATGCTTGTAATTCATTAACCCTTTTAGCTGAGGTAATGGCTGTTAGGAAAACCGTCTTCCAAGTCAGATGTTTTATAGATATCTGGTTAATTGGTTCAAACAAAGGAGAATCCATCAGCTGATTCAAGACTATATTAAGATCCCATGCAGGAACTACTTCTCTTATTCTAGGCCGAGCTTTCTCTATAGCTCTGATAATACGCTTAACTAAATCTTTTTCTGCCCAGTGTTTGACAAATACTGCTGATAATGCTGAAATCTGTACTTTTAGTGATGCTGGGCTAAGTCCTATATCAAAACCTTTTTGTAAAAATTCCAAAATCGTAGGAGTAGATACCTTATCTTTTGCTATGTTATTCTTTATACACCATGATCTAAAGGTTTTCCATATTCTATCATAGATCCTATTAGTGGAGGCCTTTCTACTTGAAATTATGGTATTAGCTACTTTGTCTGAGCATCCTTTAGATTTCAAATGCTGCCGCTCAACCTCCAAGCCGTTAGGTGAAAAAAATTTGGATTGTGATGTACTAGAGGTCCCTGTGTTAACAGATCCTTCCTCTCCGGAAGTGGCCAAGGTTTCTTGCATGAGAGTCTTATCAGCTCTGAATACCATGTCCTTTTGGGCCAGTCTGGAGCTATCAGAATCACTTCTGATCTGTCTTTCCTTATCTTCCTCAGGACCTCCTTTATTAAGGGAATTGGTGGAAAGATATAGGCAAGGGAGAATGTCCAATATTGTTTTAGGGCATCCTGAGCCACTGCTGCCCTGTTGTCCCATCTGGAAAAGAAAAGGTTGCACTTCGCATTCTGAGGAGTTGCCATTAGATCTATTGCTGGTGTTCCCCATCTGCTTATAATCTGAAGATATACTTCCTGATTCAGGGACCATTCCCCTTGATCTATCTTTACCCTGCTCAGGTAGTCCGCTTGCTTGTTCAGGATTCCTGAAATATGCGACGCCGTCAGAGCCTCTAAATTTCTCTCCGCCCATCTGAATATTGGCTTGACTTCTTTGTTTAAGGAAGCACTCCTTGTTCCTCCTTGATTTTTTAAATACTGTACCGTAGTCATATTGTCTGATCTTATGTGTACTGCCTTGTTGCGTAGCATGTTGCGGAAATGAATTAGAGTGTACCTTACTGCTCTTATTTCCAGAATGTTTATGTGCAGATGTGATTCCTTTAGTGACCATTTCCCTTGTACTGTTCTGGATTCCCAGATGCCTCCCCATCCTGATGGACTTGCATCTGTATATATTATTTGCCACTGATGATCCTTTATCATTGTGCCTCTTTTTAGATGTTTTTTCTTTATCCACCAGAGAAGGCTTCTTTTTACTTCTACTGGAATGGTAATCATCTGGTAAGGATCCTGTTGATAATTCCAATGTTTTAGAAAAAATATTTGAAGGTTCCTTAAGTGAGACCTTGACCAAGGTACTACTTGAATGGCTGATGTCATTGTTCCCAGGCATTCCATGATCGTCTGTGCTGACTGTCTCTTCTTTTTTCTGAATTCCATAACTCTTCTTATTATGTTCTGAATTCTCTCTTCTGATAGAGTGACTTTTGCTCTTACTGTGTCTATCTGAATTCCTAAGAATATTAACTTCTGAGTAGGATGCATCTGACTCTTTTGCATGTTTATCAACCAACCTAGTCTCTGTAGATGTTGTTTTACCTTTAGAGTCTGATAAATCGATTCTTGTTTTGATTTTGAAATGATCAAGAGATCGTCTAGATAGGGAACTATGTGAATCCCTTCTCTTCTTAACGGCTCTAATGCTGTGGCCAAAATTTTTGTGAATATTCTTGGAGCTGTTGTTAGTCCGAAAGGCAGACATCTGAATTGAAAATGATCTTCCTTTATTGCAAACCTCAAGTATCTTCTGTCCTGTTTTCTTACTGGGATATGATGATATGCATCCTGTAAGTCTACTTTTGTCAGGAAGTCCATAGGGCAAATGGACCTTATTACTGAATTGACAGACTCCATCTTGAAGCGCCTCTGCTTCATATGCTCGTTTAACCACTTCAGGTCCAGTATTATTCTGCATGATGCCGGCGTCTTTGGAACTGCAAACAATACTGAATAAATTCCAGAATGCTTCTGCCCTACCGGAACTGGTTCCACTACTGCCTTCTTGACCAATTGCTGTACTTCTTTCCTGAATAATTTTGACTTCTGGGGATTCTTTGGTATTCTTGATTTCTTGAAAATAGATATCTTTGGGGGTATCTTGAATTCCAGCGAATATCCTGTTTCCAAAATTCTCTGGACCCAATAATCCTGAGTGTTCCAGTGATCCTTGAATCTTTTCAGGCGACCCCCTACCTGTTCTGAAAACAGGACTCGCTGAACTTCAGAATTCTCTTTTAAACTGTGTCTTCTTAGGGTATTCCTTATGGAAGTTTCCCCTGTAGTTCTGTGTGGGCTGAGCTCTCTTGTTTTCATTTTGCTTGCCTTGATACTTTCCTTGGTTACGAAAGGAATAGTTCTTTGACCTGTAATGTGTGGCTTTCGCTGGAGATGATCTAGTTCTTTTTCTTTGAGGAAGAAAAGCGCTGCGTCCACCTGTCAACTTCTTTACAATCTCTTCTAGCTGATCTCCAAACAACCTTTCTCCTCTAAATGGCAGAGAGATCAGCTTATTTTTAGATGGAACATCCGCTCCCCAGCATTTTAGCCAGAGAGCTCTTCTAGCTGCAACTGACATAGCTGATGTTTTAGCCGCTAGTCTTACTGAATCTAATGAAGCATCACAGATGAAGCTGTTCGCTTCCTTTATGATAGCTACTTCTTTCAATAGTTTTGACCTAGAAACTGATGAGTCTATTTTCTCTTCTAATGAATTTAACCAAATCCTCATAGTTCTTGATACTGAGGCTAACGCTGTAGCTACCTTAATGTTGTTACCTATTAAGGAGAATTGTTTCTTTAAACCTGACTCCATCCTTCTCTCCATTGGATCTCTTAAAGCTGATCCATCTTCTAATGGTATAGTAGTATGTTTTGCTAAACATGCAACTGCCGCATCTACTTTTGGAGGATTAGACCATAACTTCACCTCTTCCTCCTGAAAAGGATACATCTTAGCAAACCTCTTTGTGGTTACTGATCTCTTATCAATCTTCATCCATTCCTCCTGGACTATCCCTGATAAGGAATGATGCACCGGAAAGGTAGGTACTGCTCTTTGATTTCCCAGAAAGGCCGTATCCATTATATTTAACTCTTTTTGCTCATCTGTAATACCAAGGGATTTTCTAATATATTTAATAAAACCTTCTATCTTCTCTAGAGAAAAAGATCCTGTACCTTCGACTATTTCTCCTTCTTCCTCTTCTGAAGATGAATATTCTGAAGTTTCTTGACTGTTTGATTCCTCCATCTCTGTTTGTTTTGATGAAGTACCTTCTCCTGGATCCTCAGACCTGGGTCTCTTTTTTGGATTAACAGCTTCTTGCATAGCTGTAAAGGTCTCTTTCATGGATGTTTGCATCCATGATAAAAAATTCTGAAATTGTAGAGGTACATCTTGTCCTGCTACCTTTTTAAGGCATTCTAAGCAAAGTTTAGATCCCTCCACTACTGGGGCCTTCTTATCACAATTAGGACATATTTTTGGTTTAGAGGCTTTAGTTTCTGCACTAGAGCTATCTTTAGAGGTCCCAGCTTCTAATTTATCCTTAGAGCTACTTTTGGCTGAGGAAGACATAGTCAGTTGCTAGGAAATCTACTTAAAACTAACACTTTAATAATCACCATTAAAAACTGTTTAAACAACTAATCCTTACCTTGTCTTCTTACTTCAGCCGTTTTATACCTCCTGTGTTCCAAGCTGAAACGCACGCCGTCCCAGGCTACGTTTCATAGCGAGGGGATAAGTCCTGGCCACTATGCTGACTTCCTCCCCCATTCCAAACATCCGACGCTCACTGATGCTGCAGAAGTCTTGGTGATGTCATCTGAATGCGCCCTGCAATCGGAAGCCCGCTGGTGGTAGAGAGGCTGGGTCTTCCTGTGTCCCAGGAACGAGGTATCTTTTTTCTATAATTCATGGGAACCTGCGGGAGTTATTTTCTTTTTTTTTTTTCTTTTTTTTTTTTTTTTTTTTAAAAACATCGCAAGGTTTCCCTGCTTTACACCTCCTATCCACAGATTATCTTGTGGAGGAAGGGGTGTCTCGATCGCGTTATCGCGATCTCCCATATAACAGGGTACTTTTTCTTGGAGCGTTACGGAGGCTGCTCACCTCACGCCCTCCAGCTGGTAGGACCGAAATAACTGGAGCGGAAGGGGTGGAGTGAGTTTTTATTTGAAATTAATCGGTCCTACCAGCTGGAGGCGGGAGATAAAGCCCCATTGTTTGTTAGTGCAGGGGAGTACACAGAAGAAAAAGAAGTTACTAGTCTAGCATCCCATACTTTTGGATTTTATTCCTGCTGGGAGGCTGGTCCATGTCTCTATCACCCTTCATGTAAAGTAGTTATCTATATGTGATAGATCCACTTTAAAGCTATCTAATGCTCATTAGTTAGAGCATTTAGCGAAAAAGTTTAATGTTAGTCATGTTTTTTTTTGTTTTTTTTTTAGAAAAGACTTATCTGCACAAAAATTCAAGTTTAAAAAGGTGTCCAGCAGCCTACTTCCTGCTTGCCGCACAGAGGCTTCTTCCGTCCCACTACCCAGCATCCTCCAATGATGGAGGCTTCCTTTCTCTAAGCTGGAACGATCTCATTGGCAGAGATCGATATCTAACCAATGAGATTGCTCCAGCTTAGAGAGAGACATCCTCCGTCAGAGGATGCTGGGTAGTGGGACGGGAGCAGCCTCTGTGCGGCAAGTAGCTTGCCGCGGCAGCAAGCGGAAGTAGGCTGCTGGGCACCTTTTAAACTTGAATTTTGGCGTAGATAACAGTTTTTTTTTTTCAAAAATGACTAACATTAAACTTTTTCGCTAAATGCTCTATCTAATGAGCATTAGAAATCTATATGTGATAGATCCACTTTAACACCTTGAGGAAATCAGGGTTATTCAACAAATTGCTTTGCAATGCATTGCAAATCCCCTCTGGTCATCCAGGGGTTAAAATAAAAGGTTTAATCAGTGTTCAAAGTGCACAGTTATAGACGTAACGCTAGTCACTGATCCACTGATAGTCAATGAATGGCGGTATTTAACCAGAGGGGTATGCAACACACTGCAGAGAGATGTTCTGCACACATCTCCAGTCCTCAAGGGTTAACAGAATTAATTATTTTGGAGAATCACACGGTGCTGCTTACACAATGGAGGCAGCCAGCAGTTGGTCGGACTCAGTAATAGCTCGTGTGTGTCAGACAATTAGTAAAAAAAAAAAAAAAAAAAAAAAAAAAAAAAAATGTATTGGACACCTTTCAGACACCCAAAGGGTTACATCAGGCAGGCCACACGCTATGGTCAGATGAGCTGTACTTGGCCCTACACACCAACACCAATCCGAAGGACTTCGGAGGAAAGAAATACTGTTGTGCAGAGTCCAAGTTTATTTAAAGGGGTAGTAATACTTGCAAATTACTAATCTCCATATTGTAGCTTTGTTAAAAAGAAACTTATTGCCCCCAGTGTCGTCTCTCAAACCCTTACGGTTTGAGAGATGATAGCTCTAAAAGTGTCCCCCCCCACCAACTGAACGCAGGGATATCCGGTTTTATGTTCACCAGGCGGCTCTGCACCATTGCAGAGACAGCGTTTATTTAAAAAAAAAAAAAAATAATAAAAAAAAAAAAAGATCTTTCACTAGAACAGTCTTCTGTGTGCGCTTGGTTTGCAAGCACACGTAGAAGACCGTTTCAGTAAAAGAATTTTTATAAACGCGATCTCGGTACAGCTGCAGAGCCGCCTGATGCACGCAGTCAGCGTTCAGTCAGGGAAGGGGGAGGGAGTTTCTTATTAACAAAGCTACAATATGGGGATTAGTAATTTGCAAGTATTACTATCCCTTTAAGTCATAATTGCTTTGATCCCATCATAAGGTGTAGTCTCACAACTAATCATAATTATGGGTTTAAAGTTAATTAATACACCTTACTAAATTATTCTGGAACATTTCCAATCGGATTGCAGGAAGCGTAGAACGTAGATGCCTTCTGGCTCATTTCCACAATCCCAAGGATAACACAAGTACATTTCACCACCCGTCAGAAAACCGCAATGGCAAGACTACAGCCAGGATACAGTGTGATGAACACTGACAGCAACAGCGCTAATGTACAGGTCCTGAAACCTGGCTTAAATATATATAAATCAAAACAGGATAGTGATCTGGGAGAAATCGCTTATTTACGAGGGATAAGGTGAAATATTCAGTTCCTATAAATGTTCATCATCCCTTCTACAGACCTGCTGTGTTTACGTGTAAATGCAAAGTGGTGCTATTCCAACACAACTGCACTACAGGAGACAAATAATTCCCCAAATTAGCTTTTATTTAAAGGGGATTAACCCGTTAAAGTACCAGAGGGGTGTGGAAAGCATCGCAAAGCAATATGCTGCACACCCTTCTGGTCCTTAAGGTTTAAAAAGGTGAATATCAGACAAGACGATGTATGATTAAATCTAAAAGGTGGCACTGGAAATAAAGTAACAGGTACATTAACAAAATTTCAGGAATTACAATGTCTAATGCCACTGCTGTCTACCTGGTGATCCCAAAATGATCCCTCTGGATATAAACCTTTCCTGGACAATTAACACTTTAATACGCTGAGGCAGAAAAACGGACGTAATGCCCGGAGTAAGAGCGGTGCACATTAACTCTCTGGGAGAGGTCTAGGGCCTTATGGAGAGACAGAAATCTGAGCTATTCTGGTGCACTGCAACAGAGGATGAAAGATAACTCCATTTATTCAAAGGGGGGGTTTAATCCTTTGAGTGCCAGAGGGGAACGCAACACACTGCTCTACAATACATTGCATTCTCCTCTGGCACTCAAAGGGTTAAGCCCAAAAATGGTAGAAAGTCTCTAGCGTAATGCATTGTGCAGTTGGTTTTCTCCAGATTTACTCATCTTCAACTCTATGAACAAGCCGGCTCTCTAAATTCACTGAAATAAGAGACGCACAAGCATTAATGTCCAAGACACACTGTGTCACAGGGCTGGATCAGTTACAGTCAAGGCTAAAGTTCCCTGCTCCAGACAAGTCAGCGGTCTAGGGGACAGCAGAAGATTCCGGTCATGTGACCGGACGGCGGATCTTCAGCAGAGCCGAAATTGCTCTATTTAGAAATAAATACTTCATTGGAACGGTCTACAAAGTGTGCTTGCAAACCAGACACACTTTGTAGACCTTTCCAGTTAAGTATTTCTTTCTAATCAGAGCAATTTAGGCTCTGCTGAAGATCCGCCGTCCGGTCACATGACCGGAATCTGCTGCTGTCCCATAGAGCGCTGACTTGTCTGTAACAGCCTGGAGCAGGGAACTTTACCCAGTTATATCTCTCAAACCATAAAGGATAAGACATATCGTTGTACTTATTTTTTTAATGGCTAAAATATTAAATAAACTTAAATTTAAACATTACTATCCCTTTAAACTGGTGGCATTCTTATTTGTTACCTATGGCGGAGGGGGTTTGCTCCAATTTTGTCTATGCTTATATGTCTATTAGGCAATATCCTCAATATTTAATTAATGTCTTAAAGTGTCCCACAGACGTCAGGTCCTCAACAGGTTAAAACTAAAATTTCAAGCCCATACCCGGGGTGTGCTATTAAAAGGTTAATAGGGCATGGAGGTTCCCTGTGAGGACCAAATAAAAATCTCCTGTTCCCCTGCTATAACACCTGCGGGTGCTGCCCTCTATTTCTGCTGTATTATCCTATTTAGGGATTGTGCGCCTGGGCAAATTACAACAGTCTGAGGGAGTGCTTTCACCTGTCACTATAATATTCCTATATAGCAATTCGCTAAAACGTGTGTAGTGACGCAGTCATGAGCAGCAGAGACTGCCTGCGCCACCGCTGATACAGAGCTGGATGGTCCAAAGGAGCGTCCAGCTCTGTATCAGCCGCGGCGCTGGCAGTCTGTACTGCGCATGACTGCTCCACGACCGGCTGGCAGTGGCACTGTGGCCCGTGTATCGGGCTCTTCAGCTACTGTATTATATATCTGTGTCCAAGTCGCTGTTCATCTTTCCCCGGGGTGGCAAGGAGCACAGTTTGCCTGCACAGCAGCCAGTCCCCACTGGGCAGTGATTCTGACAGTTGTCAAGTTGTCCATGTGAACACGGAACTAGTTTGCAAGGCCACCTTTGGTGCCAACTCCAAGCTGCAGAATAGATTTCATTGGTTACTATGGGGAACTTTACACGGGTAACTACAGCTACAGAAGTTGTCAATAGAAACATTGTGTCACTGCATCACCCTGCAAGGAAGACGGCTGTGAGAACTAAAATTATGTGAGGTTTTCTGCGTGTGTCATGCTGAATGGTACTATGTGTCAACCTTGGATATTTTTCAAACTACAAGAAGGGTTCAATGTACATTACTTAAATAAAAAAAAAATATAGCAAGTCATGCAGGTGGTTGATTCTGTACAGGTGTAACCATGCCTACAGGTATAACCATACCTATACAAGGTCAGCATGACTGTGCTTATGGATAACCTTTATACCTGCAGTCTTTTGGTCCATTATTACTGCATATATACACCTGTCAGGACTGGTCTCATACATCCTAGTCTATCCCAGCTCCCCTTGAATCTGGAAAGCCTTACTATGGTCAGGAAATCCTAACTGTCCCCGTGAATTTGCGCTTGTTTCTTGTTCAATAGATAAAATCAATCAGTCGTGGAGGCAGACATGACAGTTTGTCGAAAGACTGAACAACCTCAGACTTTTCCCGCTGCACTTGAAATCTAAACCTCTCTGAGTGCCAGAGGGGTACTCAATGTATTGCAATGCGTTTCGCACCCCTTTGGCACTTAAGGGGTTATATTAACCCTTTAAAAGGACCACGGGGTTGTGCAATGCACTCAATACTCCTAAGATAATTAAAGGGTTAAGAATACCAAGTGTGTTGAGAAGAGGCTGACATCCTACCAGTAACGGTCATGTCCACCTCCATGTACATGACATCCGGACCTTTCTGATAATGTTATCTCATGAACAAAGACACAAGGGCAGAATTCAGAGGGGCCATATAGATTTTTTGGCCATGGTAAGGTAATTGGATGGTTGTTAAGATGTGTTAGTTCTCCTTTATGTACCAGACAGTTAACCAACATACTGCAATGCAATGTATTTTACTGCTTAACCCTTTGAGTACCAGAGGGGAACAGAACGCAACCCTCTGGCACTTAAAGTGTTAATCCCTTGGAAACCAAAGCAACAAAATGTAAAACTTATCATGTAATATATACATCCACATAATGCTGTTTTTCCCACTAAACACCTTTAGTCACAGAGAGGCTGAGGCCTAAGAAGACCATTACTCATCACTGATAACCAGACCACAGTATATTAACCCTTTGAGTGCCAGATGGGTACACAATGCATTGCAATGTTTACTTAACCCTTTGGCACTCAAAGGGTTAACTTCCTGGTTTGCTAATCTGTAAAAAAATTCTGCACGTACTGACAGCTAATCTATATCTATATATATATATATATATATATATATATATATATATATATATATATATATATATATATATATATATATATATATATAAAAGAGAAAGGCTCATTGCATAATTTATGTCTCCTCAGGAGACACACACACACCCAGGGGTGGCAATAAAGAGGGGTTACTGTTCCCATTGGGTGATTCAATGGGGGCGTGATTTTCACACCAATTGAAGTGGCCGAAGGGAGTTGGCCCGCTCCCACTATGCAGCCCGCCCACCACTATCAAAGTCAGAAAAAAACAATATGGCCGCCACTTGCTCCTACACCACAGACAAACACACACATGCCCCACTCACACAGCACCAAACTCACACAGCACCACACACACACAAATGCCCCACTCACACACACAAATGCCCCACTCACACACACAAGCCAGAAATAAATATGGCTGACACACAGTCACTCACCCTGACTCCCAGTGGCCTCAGCCACTGAGGAACAAAATGGCACTCAAAGGGTTAAGGTAGGTCCTCATTGCTCAATTATTTCTTCACTGTCATCATTTGCCATACAACATAGAGGACAGACAGGCATCAGAGTCACACTTAACCCACTGACTGCCACAGGGTTGTGTATCAAGTTTTACCCCTCAGGGAGTGTGTTCAAACCGCTCACACTGTAAACTTGCATTTCCCTCCCACATCTCCTCCTTCCCCAGCCTATTACTAACACTTTTCCACATTTCTCTTAAGCCCCGCCCCCTCCCGCGATTAAGCCCCACCCACTTTTAACCCAGATTGCCCCATTGTCTCTCCACATCAGCACCACATGACTCCCTTCCAGGGACTACACAAGTCAAAGTTCCCAGGTATGAATACACTTCCCACTGCTATTTAACTCTGACATGCCTCTCTATACTTTAACCATTTGAGTGCCAGAGGGGTGCACAACTCATGCACGCATGTGTTTCTGCGCATATATGTTGCGTGTGTGTGTCTGTGTGGACATCTCTGTTACATATTTGTGTGCATGTGTGCATCTCCGGTGTGTGTGTGCATGTCTTTTGCATGTCTCTGCCGCTCACTGTGTGTATGTGTCTGCCTGTGTGTTGCATATGTCTGTGTTTATCAGTGTGTCTACATTTCACACACGTGCGCCCAACACCGTCCCGCATTGGTAGTGTATATATATATATATATATATATATAAGAGAAAACCTGCGTCCCCTGCCACACACATCCAGGGGCGGCTGTAAGGAACAGCTAGCTTGCCCCCCAACATCAGTCTTAACCTAGGCTGACCAGACCTCACCTTTAACTGGGGACGCATAGGAAAAATGCATACTGCAGGACTGCTTTCATTTCAGTGAAGTACTGCAAAATGGCTATTTCCTATGTGTCCCCGGTTAAAGGTGAGATCTGGTCAGCCTACCTTAACCCTGTGTCAGAGTGGTACGCATACATTGCAATGCGTTGCGTACCTCTCTGGCAGTCAGAGGGTTAGCCCTCTCCTCCACAACATCACTTCTCTTGACTTACAACTCCTACAGTAAACAACTCATGGCACAATACTATAACCCACCAACCAGCAGCTCCCATTTTGCTGGGGAGCCACACATTGATCACTTCTTTCAAAGACACCCTGGGACACTCAGAGTCAGCTGGGGAATAGGTTAGAACACACAGATCTTCAGTTTCCATGCTAAGAACTGGGGCTGATGGACTCACTTTGTTTCAATTTAACCCTTTGAGTGCTGTTGCAATGCCTTGGATACCTCTCTGGCACTCAGAGGGTTAAGCCGATTAACCCTTGGAGTACCAGAGATGATATGCAACATTGCTCTGCGTACCTTTGTCACTCAAAGTGTTAATATGTGTTTGGAAAGCTTCCACATTTGGGTATTGTGCAGCCCACTCTTTCCTCACAAGTGGCCCGCAGGGTTAAACTGATTTCTTTGAAAATGTCCATTGATTTCAATGAGACTATTAATTCCATGAATGCTACAGACAATGCAAACACATTGCCAAAGCAACGCGTTGCGGACCATTGTAGCATTCAAGGGGTTAAAGCCCCATTTATGTCAACACGATTTTCCTGAATTTTCAATTCAACTCTATGGTGTCAGTTTTTTTTTTTACTTGCACCTTTTATCTTGATACATAAGTCCCATACAGTTATACACTTACCCCATTAATCTAAACCCATTTATACTTTTGGCTCTTGCAGCAGCTGACTGCGCACTGTGATCTGTGAGGCTGATGTACTAACGCAAAGAGGAACAATTCATCTGTACCATACAGAACAAATACAATGCTTTGCTGACCTCTCTAGCATTGAAGACGTTAAAATGCCCATTTAAATAAATGGGCATTGTTCCCTGTGCTGCTGTTACTTTTCCACAAAATTCCACCACTTTTCTTAGTATATGAGCCTTCCTGTTTTGAAGCCTATTAGCTGTTAGGGGTCCCTCTATTTATCCCTTGCCTACGGCCCATGGACAAATAATCCGGTTCTGTCCCAGCCGACCACCACGGCCCACTAATGCAAGGAGCGCCCAACATTTGTCACATTCCTTTCACTGCCAGAGGACTATACAACTCATTACACAGCAATGTGTTGTGTACCTCTCTCACACTCAGAGTTAAAGTGCTTCACTCCAACCAACTGCTACACTAGGTGTGTATAATGCAGTAACCCTACAGCCCTGTATTTCATGTCTACTTCACTGTCTATGTATAGTAATGGGTGAGGGGGAGAAATGACTTTACTGTAACACTTCACTCTCCCTCTTCTCCTCAATCTCTCATCTCCTCCTCCCTTGTCACCCCCACTCACCTATCCCCTTGCCATTCATCCATAGTCCCAATCTCACCATTTACTCCCACATCACTATTACATTATCTATCACTGCATCTGCCACTTAACCCTCTGTCTGCCAACCTATTTCTTCAAATGTACTGCAGTATCCACTGCTGTAATCTAAATTATTCCTTTACTCACAAACACCTTCTCACTGTGACCTTCTACAAGTAACACAGCACACTCACTTCAACTGTAAGCATACAGGGTCTTATTCATCAAGTAACACAGCACACTCACTTCAACTGTAAGGATACAGGGCCTTATTCATCAAGTAACACAGCACACTGACTTCAACTGTAAGGATGCAGGGCCTTATTCATCAAGTAACACAGCACACTCACTTCAACTGTAAGGATGCAGGGCCTTATTCATCAAGTAACACAGCACACTCACTTCAACTGTAAGGATACAGGGCCTTATTCATCAAGTAACAGCACACTCGCTTCAACTGTAAGGATACAGGGCCTTATTCATCAAGTAACACAGCAGACTCACTTCAACTGTAAGGATACAGGGCCTTATTCATCAAGTAACACAGCACACTCACTTCAACTGTAAGGATACAGGGCCTTATTCATCAAGGTGAAGAGCTGCAATTAAAACATTTTTTACAAATCTTATCAGCATATCTACATCACTACTGCGTCTGTCACACACTGTCTACATACGTCCATGTATGTGTGTCTCTCTCTGTATGTATGCGTTTCACAGTGTGTGACACGCTCTGTCTCTTTAAGTGCATGTCTGTAACACTGCATATTTCTGTTTCACACAATGTCTCTCTGTATAAATAATATGACGGGCAACGCCGTCCCACATTGCTAGTTATAAATAAAATTAGATATAAACTGGGATTAGGCGCAGACATGTTCCTTTATTTGGGAAGACTAGGCTGGGAGACTTGGAATTCTAAAGAGGCAGCAATCTGTATAAAACACGGTGCGTGTGAAAAGCTATCAGAACAATTAGTTTATTCCAATCACCGCTGCTGTAACAGGAATGTCCCTTTTGCAGTCAAACGCTGACACGGTGCCAGCAGCCGATTGTTTGACCTTCATGAATCCAGCAGCCAAAAAAGGTGGAGTGTTTCTTTCTGTAGCCAATGTCTATGTCCCGATGGGAAAATATTTCCATTCAAACTAAAGCACTGATATCTCTCCAACAGCCGGGGAACATGAGATCATAATCCACGTGGATTCACTGTCTAATTGATGGCTTCCTCTCTCCTCCACCCATCCCCCACTGCAGCCCTGACCTATTCTACAACAATCTGGATGCACTCAGACCCGGGGCCCTGAGAAACGCGTCTACATCTCTGGATACAGCAAATAAAACATAATCCTGTTGAGCAGAAAAGGAAACTGGGCACCTCAAGCATTCAGATTGCTGAACTGTTTAAAATAACTCTCTAAATATAGTTTTTAACATAAACAAGAGCAGTCACCACTTATTTCATTCTTTTCTTTAGTCTCTTGGATGTTATAGATCAGAAGTGTCCAACATGCGGCCCACCGGTCACATACAGCCTGTCTGACTCCAAAGTGTGGCCTGCCTGATTTAGTTTTTTTTTTTGTTTGTTTGTTTGTTTTTTTTAAACT
Organism: Rhinophrynus dorsalis; assembly: GCA_037306005.1. Lineage (NCBI taxonomy): Eukaryota > Metazoa > Chordata > Amphibia > Anura > Rhinophrynidae > Rhinophrynus > Rhinophrynus dorsalis. Next base: position 20,368,754 of record CM074718.1, read on the forward strand.
AAAACCTAATTAACTAGAACGCACGAACTTGTAGAACTAGTAGCAAGGAAGCCATAATCCTGTGATTGCCAATACCGTACAGTTCAAGAACAGAGGTCTGATAAATATCAGGATTGTCATTGTCTTGATCAATAATTAAATCAATATTTTTGAATAGCTGAAAGGCTATAATTGCCCATCATTATCAATAAAAAAAAATGTATGCGGCCAACGTGCTTATGACTTCCCGATCATGTAGCCCACAATTGCAATATATGTACACACACCTCTGTTATCCAGTGGATATAACAAGTCTACACACACCTCTGTTATCCAGTGGATATAAAAGTCTACACACCTCTGTTATCCAGTGAATATAAAAGTCTACACACCTCTGTTATCCAGTGGATATAAAAGTCTACACACCTGTTATACCGTGGATATAACAAGTCTACACACCTGTTATACCGTGGATATAACAAGTCTACACACCTGTTATACCGTGGATATAACAAGTCTACACACCTGTTATACCGTGGATATAACAAGTCTACACACCTGTTATACCGTGGATATAACAAGTCTACACACCTGTTATACCGTGGATATAACAAGTCTACACACCTGTTATACCGTGGATATAACAAGTCTACACACCTGTTATACCGTGGATATAACAAGTCTACACACCTGTTATACAGTGGATATAACAAGTCTACACACCTGTTATACAGTGGATATAAAGTCTACACACACCTGTTATACAGTGCATATAACAAGTCTTCACACCTCTGTTATACAGTGGATATAAAAGTCTACACACACCTCTGTTACGGATGTCTCCAAACAAACTATTGCATCGAGAGAGGGAAAAAAAAAAAAAAAAAAAAAAACACACCACCGCTGCTAACCGAACACATACATAACTTACTGATTCAGAGCTTATTAAAGTGGAAATGTCATCCCAAATAAAGTCACCCCCCAATAAATTATTCATATAGAGATAAGCATAGAAATAGTAGCATTACCCAGCATAAGTACTGCGCTAAGAAGTCCTACTTGATCAAGATGAACAGGCAGGCATCAGCACAGACATCTTGCCTTACAGACTTCTGCAAGTTTGCACTGTCTGTCCCTGGTCTCCTCTAGGAGGCGCTGCATTGTACCTTAAGGTAACAGGAAGTAACTGACAGCGCAGGCGCGCAGCTGCCTCTAAAGCAAGACGCCTCAAATCAAGTAGAATTTCTTAATAGCGCTGTACTTACGCTGGATAACACTAGTATTTTTATGGTTATCGCTACATGAATAATTATTGGGGTGGGGGGCTTTATATGGGGTGATAGTTCCGCTTTAAAACAGATTAAGTAATGGTCAGACTAGAACAGACAATTGGTTCTTATATGTGGCCAAATAAGTTTCCCTTATATCAAAGGTAGCCAACTCAGGGGAGATATTCACTAAGTGGTAACAAAGAGGAGATAAAGTGGAGATGACCTCTCAAGTGATATCACTTCTCCAGTTCCTATGTTATTCTATGGAGCCAATGCACTAAGATTGCTTCAACTTTGGAGATCATACTGCATACAGTCCATAGAATAACATAAGAGATGCCATTTCCACTTTATCACCACTTAGTGAATCTCCCCCCTGATCTTTTAGAGCTACAAACAGTGCGTGTATTCAGGATACCCCTGCTTGATTATAGGTGGGTCAGTAAACATGACTGAACCACTGCTTGATCCATCTGTACAGAAGCAGAGAGATCCAAAAGACACTACTGGTAGCATTTAAGGACTAGGACTGGCTAACCCCAATTTATATAATAAATGGAACATATGTATAGGAAAAAAGTGAGCAATTCTGGGACAAACCATTTCCAACATAGGGTTAAAAAAATATTAAATTTGCATTGATTTAAATAGGCCTTCAAACACTTGAAGTAGCTTTGTGTATCTGACTGTCAATAATCCTTGCAGCCAGGCCATCAGATATAATCGCATCTGTTCTGACATGGCGGACCGTGACAAGCACCTCCAGAAACTCAGAGGAGACTTTACAAGACAGGGTTACAGTGCAAGGATTATTGACAGTCAGATACAGAAAGCTACTCACATACCAAGAAAAGATCTGTTGAGCTACAAAGAACAGCATAAGGGAAACCGTGTGCCACTTGTTGTCACTTACCACCTCCAAGTTGAAGCTCTGCGCAAAGTATCAAGAGAACTTCAAGTAACCCTACACACAGATGAAAGACTTAAGAACATATTTCCACAGCCTCCCTTACTCTCCTTCAGACAGCCTCCCAATTTAAAGCAACTGATGGCAAGGAGTGCCCTGAACAAAAATACAAAAAATGGCACATTACCCTGCCTACAAAGTAGGTGTAAAACCTGTGCACACATTTATACCACAGACAAGATACCCATACCAAACACCCAGTTACACCATAAGATCAATGGTAATTTCACCTGCAAATCATCCAATGTAATATACCTTATCATGTGTGCAAAATGCCCAACAGCTCTTTATGTGGGGGAAACGGGACAGAAATTACATAAGAGGTTTAATTCCCACAGATCCAGCATTAGCAACAAAAAGACAGAGACACCAGTGGGAGAACATTTTTGCCAAAGTGGGCACAGTATCAGGGACATTAAATGGACGGTACTAATGGGACAATTTCTCAATTATAGGGACAGAAAATTATGGGAGGTAAAATTAATGTTACAATTTGAATCTTTGACCTATGGCCTGAACCAGGACAGGGAATTTCTGTCACAGTACTTAATTGTGAATTAACTTTTACGACAGTCCCTCTGGAATCATAAATACCTGGACCCAGAGGAAGAATGCTATTTAAATCACATCCTCTACCATTGACTGATAAAGGAATTGGTATCTGGACTAACGTTCTTATCTGATTTCCATTATAAACAATGTAATGTGTACTTGTATTTAAGAGAGAAGTTTTCATATTTATCTGTATAACATGCCTGAGGAAGAGACCTAAGAAGTCTTGAAAGCTTGCATTTTAAATCTGCTTAGTTAGCCAATAAAGGTATCAACTTTACAAAAAATTTTGCATCCTGTATTTCTACGGCTAACACGGTACCAACTGTCATCTATTATTCTTCATAAGTGACAGCTGTGACATTACCTGCACTGCTAAAATGATCTACTTAGTAAATACAGGCCATCGAGCTGTGTGACTAGGCCCCATTCAATTTATATTATTGTCTCTAAAACATCCATGCCCATTACTAAGAATGGTACCAGAACCAACACGTTTCAGAGAAGACTGAGGAAGAACGTAATAACACAGTAACATAGTTGATGAGGCTAAATAAAACATGAATGCATCAAGTCCAGCCCATGCCAAGACACCCCTGTTAATCCAGAGGAAGATAAATTATATATATTATATACACACACAAAACACTGAGTCCATTTCAGATTAATCCCCACGTGGATAATGAGAGGGAATGGGGGTGAGAGAAGAACGTAAGAAATAGAAGAGAGTGAAATGTAAGCACAGGGGACCCTTCAAAACAGGGGCGCCTCTGGGTTTTTGGGAGTCCTAAGTGAAAGATTTGCACGCCCATGTTTTTTGTGTACATGCAGCAGTGACACTGTATAAGAGCTGTGGGGCCCTCTGACCAAGTTGGGGCCCTAAGCAGCTGATTTTTGGTAATATTGTATCACCACCTGTGCTTTAAAATGACTCTATATACTTAGACAGTGATGTCCCATAAAAAATTCTTATAGTTTTGTAGAGGACGCAAAAAAAACCCTCTATGGCACAAATCCTATCTCTCAAACCGCTATGGTTTGAGAGATATTTGCATTCAAAGTCCCCCCTCCCATTCTCCTAACGTCAGCGCTGTACTGACAGCAGGAGATCCCGGTCCTGGGTCCAGCAGGTGGCTCTGCAGCAGAGCCAAAATAGCGTTATTGGAAAACAATTACTTCATTGGAAAGGTCTACAAAGTGTGCCTGGTTTGCAAGCAAAATTTTGTACAACGTTTTGATGAAGTGCTTCTTTTTAAATAAAGCGATTTTGGCTCTGCAGCTGACATCAGGAGAAGGGGAGGGAGGGGAGAACTTTGAATGGATATATCTCTCAAACCATAGTGGTTTGAGAGATAGGATTTGTGCTATAAAATGAAACTAAAAGCATTTGTATGGGACATTACTGTCCCTTTAACATCCAGGACTTACTCAAGGCAGCAAGAAGCCAGGAATTAAGGCTATCTTTGCTTTAGTAAAAGTTAATCAGTGGCTTAACCTCTAACTTATACCAGCTGTGCTCCTACTGAGAAGAGATGTGGAATAGGATTGTGAATAATAAATAAACATTAACCGTGAGTAAATTGGGAATTTACAAAAACCTGCCCTGTTGTCACTTTGGCCTCTGTTCTGAACCCAGTGTAGGAATGCCTGCATTGTTATAACACTGACACCATGAGAATTCCAACCATACGTTCCCACCCCCAAATAAAACCATATAATTATCACAAACCCAACACAAACAATCCACTTCTAAGGCCTAGTTCATGAGTAAAATGGTGCAGAAACACAAAGTCGCCACTGAAAATGACTGTAGATGAGAAAGTCACCCATGAGAACTACTCCATAGAAAACAAATATCTATTATGTGAAAGTTGCTCTAACAAAATCAACCATGAACATATTGCTAATGCATGGTGATTTCAAAGAAAGATAAAAGAAAACACGAGTTTGTTATCATTGGGTTGTATAGGGCTGTTATCACTGGTAATTCACATACAGCATGTCCAACAGTCTGCAATTCGGGCCTAAATACGTGTTAAGGTGACACACACACCTCTAATTCAAGACAATGAAAAAAGGCTACACCATCCAACAAAAGTGACAGTGAGAGTGAAAAATAGAAGATTGTCTTCTTTATTCGTCACAATATCAGGTGAGGGAGCCCTTGGCAGCACACCGACTTGTGTGTAGAGAGACAGGTAGCACTCAACGCGTTTCTACTGCTTTCTGTATCCCAACTGTAAAGCTATGGAGGCTCTGAATCTTCTTGTTTTCATGACACGCACACCACCTCAAAACAATTACATAGCATTAGAGTATATAAAATGTTAATTAAAGGGATAGTAATACTTAGAATGTAAAATGTATATATAGTAGGGTTTAACCCCCTGAGTAAAACAAGAGAACTCTCCCTGCTGAAAGGTATTTTATTCAAAAGTTTTTGCAGCTCAAACTTGAATTTTTTAGCGTCCTGTAATTGTACAATGGCGCTGTTGTTACACCATCCTATGGACAGCTCTGGTCAGTTCACCATAAATCTCCATAGGATGGTGTAGCAACAGCGCCACTGTACAATTTCAGGGCACTGTGATACTGCACAAAAAAAATAAAAAAAATTACCGTTTGAGCTGTAATAACTTTTGAATAAAACACCTTTCAACAGTGGGAGTACCCTTGTTCTACTGGGGAGGGACAAACCCTATAACTTTTTTTTTTACATTTTTAGTTTTACTGTCCGTTTCATACTATGTAAAGCTTAAAAGTTGCCATGCAATAACTAATCAGGTAGCGACTAGCTTTATAATAGATACGTTACCTGTGAAATGTAGCTGATTATAAAGAAATCTGTTATTGTAGGAGACTGACGGGCAGGTTAGTGCGGTCTGTGCGCCTGCGCCGTCAGTCCTTTCCGGTTACCATGTGGCGCACTGCAATGCTTCTCAATGGAGACCAGGACTGACAGCGCAGGCGCACAGACAAGATGTCTGCAGTGATGCCTGGCTTCCAGTCTCCTACAATAAAGGATTTCATTATAATGGGATACATTTCAGAGGTAACATATCTAAGCTAGTCGCTACCTGATTAATTATTGCGGGTGACTTTGTAGCGGATGAAAGTTCCGTTTTAAAGCTACAAAGTTTACCACTTGTAAACTAACCTGTCTTTTGTCGGTGGGTTTTGGTAAATGTGCAGCTGATAGTTGGACATGCTGCACTGTGGGAGGCAAAGGCGAGCTGAATTTTTGGCCCTCCCCCAAGAGGACATCACACACCGAACTTGTAACGAACAACGGCAAATAAGAAATAAGCCATTTTAATGTATTCTGGCAGTAGTGTAAGACGCTACATTACATATTCAGAAAGGACAGAAAATGCAGCCAATATTATTGTTCTGTGTTTAAAATATTTTAAACTTTTGAGTGTCAGAGGGGTATGCAACACATTCCCTGGCACTCAAAGAGTTAAAATAATCACTCTCCCCATCAGGGCTTTTCCCACTACCCATCTCTAGAACAGTGGTTTATCTTATTCTGCTCAAGTCGTCCTTAAAACATTCTGAAAATGTCATGGAACCCCTTACTTCTTAACCCCTTAAGGACTTGTTTTCCCTTAAGAACACATGACAGTCCTGGACCGTCATGGAATTCCAGGCTCCCTGCGCAGCTGCACGCCGTTCGGGGAGTCTGGAATCGGATTCTACAAAAAAAAAAAAAAAAAAAAAAAAAAAGTCCGTGGTCCTTAAGTGATGACCGCGTGCATGGCCATTCCTTAAAGGGTTAAAAGGTAGTTTGTCAAGGGTTTATTGTAAAATATTTATATACATAGTCATTCTTAGGTCCCACAAATTGAATAAGTAAAGAGCATATTGTGAGCAACAATTTCAGTAAATATACATTTGAAATACAGAGTTCACAATCTTGTCCAAGTCTTCATTAAAAAAAAAAAAAAAAAAAAAAAAAAGTAGAACACCACTGCCCGCTGGTTGAGAACCACTGCTCTAGTCCTTTGAATGCCAAAGGTGTATGCAACACATTGCAGAGCACTCAAAGGGTTTAAAGGGATAGTAATGTTTCATAATAAAAGCAGCTCTAATTAATCATCCTAGTATTTGGACTTTGGAGACTGTTATTTCAGTTCTGTCAGAGTTGTAGTTCAAGAGAAATTCAATGACAAAGTATCCCCCTCCCGCCCCTTTTACTGATGTAACACTGCTCAGACAGATCAGAAGGGAGGTGCCCAGGTAGACTGCAGAGAGGGACAATCTTCAATTAAGACAAGGGAAAAACCTGAAAAACTTTTCAAGGGGGGTTGGGCTTTCATTGTTCTCATAGGAAGAAGATTGTCCCCTTCTGTTATCTGTCTGGTCTATGGACTGGATTCCACATCTGAGAAGAGATAGCTTACACTAGGTAAAAGGGGCAGGAGGGGAAACTTTGCTTGTGAATATCTCTCAAATCATAATGGTTTGAGAGATAAGACGTATCATTATTCATGTTTTTTTAATGCCTCCAAAATAAAATAAAGATAAAACGAAGTGTTACTATCCCTTTAAAGGAAGCAGGCCTGCACCTAGTATACCTTATAAGTAAAACAGGGATAGTGCTACAATGTACCCCTATCCCTGCTAAAAAAGACAGACTGGAGGGAGGGAAGCTAAACCCTTTGAATGCCAGAAAGGTATTCAATGCATTGAGCTGCATACAAAGGGTTAAGGAGCAAGAAGCCCCAACAATAATGGGATTCCTGAAGAAGACACTGTGCCTGAAACAAAATATTTAAGGCTTTTGGCTTATAAAGTAGTTTTATTTCTGTATGCAGATATATTTTCTGATGTGTTCACACAAAGGTTGATTTACACCAGTGGGTTGCCAACCCTGAACTTCAACAGGTTACCGATCAGATATTTTTTGGAGGGGAGATATCCCATCTTTGCAAAACACACACACAAAAAAAACAGAAAACTCTATCAAAGTAATTGAACCACTAATTGGCCAGTGCAACTATCAAGGTCACCACTGACCTAATGGGATAGTCAGGCCTGAGTGTCTAGACCAGGGACAAGCAAACAGTGGCCTGCAAAATTGTTTTGCCCTTATCCCCAGTCCTGAACAGTTGGAGGACATCAGGTTTACCATTCCTGCCCTAGACTAGACTGTACCAGGAGTGGGCCATGAACCAGCAGACAGTCAATGGCAGTTCTGAGAACAGAGGCAGGAACCCATGTCTGGCCAACATAAAGCCATTGAGAGATATGTGCTCGAGTCTGCAGAACAGGGCCAGCAGCTGGTGGAGTCCACAGAGGCTGTTCTCAGGAGGCTCTACCCTCTACTGGGTTAGTGTACATGATAAACTGATCCATCAACATACATGTACACCCCCTTATATAGTCCACATACACCACACTAGATATGCACATACACAGGTGTACACACAATATAAACCACCTTTATACATGACATAACTACACAAATACGGATTCTCACATCTGACACAGACATGTAAATAGTAATACATTTGCAGTTCAAGAAGCTAAGAAGGAGCAATTCTGGAGCAAACCAACTGCACCATAGGGGACAAAAAACACCCCCACTAAATAAATTGGACTTTTCACCCTCTGTATGATAGAGAGCTCTCCAACATCTTGCTTCTTATTCTTAATCAAATGGTGTTATAGAAAATCATATTTGTCCCATCTGATGCAGTTGTCTTGCTCTAAAATTGCACCTCTACCATACTGAATGACTCCCTATGGAGTATACAGAGGTAAGTATACACACACAGACCGATGTACTATATAGGAATAAATCCTATGGAGTATACAGAGGTAAGTACACACACACAGACCGATGTACTATATAGGAATAAAGCCTATGGAGTATACAGAGGTAACTACACACAGACTGATGTACTATATAGAAATAAATCCTATGGAGCATACAGAGGTAAGAACACACAGATTGATGTACTATATAGGAATAAATCCTATGGAGTATACAGAGGTAAGTACACACACACAGACCGATGTACTATATAGGAATAAAGCCTATGGAGTATACAGAGGTAAGTACACACACACAGACCGATGTACTATATAGGAATAAAGCCTATGGAGTATACAGAGGTAAGTACACACAGACTGATGTACTATATAGAAATAAATCCTATGCAGTATACAGAGATGAGTACACACAGACTGATGTACTATATAGGAATAAATCCTATGGAACATACAGAGATGAGTACACACAGACTGATGTACTATATAGGAATAAATCCTATGGAACATACAGAGATAAGTACACACAGACTGATGTACTATATAGGAATAAATCCTATGGAACATACAGAGATAAGTACACACAGACTGATGTACTATATAGGAATAAAGCCTATGGAGTATACAGAGGTAAGTACACACAGGCCGATGTACTATATAGGAATAAAGCCTATGGAGCATACAGAGGTACGTACACACAGACCGATGTACTATATAGGAATAAAGCCTATGGAACATACAGAGGTAAGTACACACAGACCGATGTACTATATAGGAATAAAGCCTATGGAGCATACAGAGGTACGTACACACAGACCGATGTACTATATAGGAATAAAGCCTATGGAGCATACAGAGGTACGTACACACAGACCGATGTACTATATAGGAATAAATCCTATGGCGCATACAGAGATAAGTACACACAGGCCGATGTACTATATAGGAATAAATCCTATGGAGCATACAGAGGTAAGTACACACAGACCGATGTACTATATAGGAATAAATCCTATGGAGCATACAGAGGTAAGTACACACAGACCGATGTACTATATAGGAATAAATCCTATGGAGCATACAGAGGTAAGAACACACAGACCGATGTACTATATAGGAATAAATCCTATGGAGCATACAGAGGTAAGAACACACAGACCGATGTACTATATAGGAATAAATCCTATGGAGCATACAGAGGTAAGAACACACAGATTGATGTACTATATAGGAATAAATCCTATGGAGCATACAGAGGTAAGAACACACAGATTGATGTACTATATAGGAATAAATCCTATGGAGAATACAGAGGTAAGTACACACAGATTGATGTACTATATAGGAATAAAGCCTATGGAGCATACAGAGGTAAGAACACACAGACTGATGTACTATATAGAAATAAATCCTATGGAGCATACAGAGGTAAGAACACACAGACTGATGTACTATATAGAAATAAATCCTATGGAGTATACAGAGATAAGTACACACAGACTGATGTGCTATATAGAAATAAATCCTATGGAGTATACAGAGATAAGTACACACAGACTGATGTGCTATATAGGAATAAATCCTATGGAGTATACAGAGATAAGTACACACAGACTGATGTGCTATATAGGAATAAATCCTATGGAGTATACAGAGGTAACTACACACAGACTGATGTACTATATAGAAATAAATCCTATGGAGTATACAGAGATAAGTACACACAGACTGATGTACTATATAGAAATAAATCCTATGGAGTATACAGAGATAAGTACACACAGACTGATGTACTATATAGGAATAAATCCTATGGAGTATACAGAGGTAAGAACACACAGACTGATGTACTATATAGAAATAAATCCTATGGAGCATACAGAGGTAAGAACACACAGACTGATGTACTATATAGAAATAAATCCTATGGAGTATACAGAGGTAAGAACACACAGACTGATGTACTATATAGAAATAAATCCTATGGAGTATACAGAGATAAGTACACACAGACTGATGTACTATATAGAAATAAATCCTATGGAGTATACAGAGATAAGTACACACAGACTGATGTACTATATAGAAATAAATCCTATGGAGTATACAGAGATAAGTACACACAGACTGATGTACTATATAGAAATAAATCCTATGGAGCATACAGAGGTAAGAACACACAGACTGATGTACTATATAGAAATAAATCCTATGGAGCATACAGAGGTAAGAACACACAGACTGATGTACTATATAGAAATAAATCCTATGGAGTATACAGAGATAAGTACACACAGACTGATGTACTATATAGAAATAAATCCTATGGAGTATACAGAGATAAGTACACACAGACTGATGTACTATATAGAAATAAATCCTATGGAGTATACAGAGATAAGTACACACAGACTGATGTGCTATATAGAAATAAATCCTATGGAGTATACAGAGATAAGTACACACAGACCGATGTGCTATATAGGAATAAAGCCTATGGAGTATACAGAGGTAAGTACACACAGACCGATGTACTATATAGGAATAAGTCCTATGGAGTATACAGAGATAAGTACACACAGACTGATGTACTATATAGAAATAAATCCTATGGAGTATACAGAGATAAGTACACACAGACTGATGTACTATATAGGAATAAATCCTATGGAGTATACAGAGATAAGTACACACAGACTGATGTACTATATAGAAATAAATCCTATGGAGTATACAGAGATAAGTACACACAGACTGATGTACTATATAGAAATAAATCCTATGGAGTATACAGAGATAAGTACACACAGACTGATGTGCTATATAGAAATAAATCCTATGGAGTATACAGAGATAAGTACACACAGACTGATGTGCTATATAGGAATAAATCCTATGGAGTATACAGAGATAAGTACACACAGACTGATGTACTATATAGAAATAAATCCTGCAACAAAACTGCACCACAGGAAATTAATATACATTTTGCAAAATCATCTTTAACCCCTACAATGCCAGGGTGGTCTCCAGCTGATTTGCTGGGCAATGTTCTGGGGACATCTCTAGCAATCAAGGGCTTACAGGCCCCATTTAAAGCAACATACACTATTTGTATTTGTCCCCCATGATGCAGTTAGCTTGTGTTTATTGCACGATCCCCCATGTACCCCGCAGGCACACAGACAGCCCGTTACCTGGCAGCCGGGGAGCAGCTCTGGTATCTGCGGGATCCCCGGGATGACCCGGGGCGGAAGAAAGACATGATGTACCCCGGCTCCTCACACTGGAGCGATGCTCTGCACCGGAACCTCCTCCTCTCCGGTACCGCACACGTTATATTTCCCCGAGTCCGGACACACAGGGTGACTGCTCCTCGCTCTCGTTATGCTCGGGTACGCGCACCTACATGCCCTACTGGCCCAGCCCGCCCGTTACACTCCTATCCCACTACTACCGTCCCTGCGACCTTCCACCGCGCACGCTCCTCCTCAGTGCGCGCTCCCGCTCCCCTCGTCCCGCAGATCGTGTGCGCGCCCTGCTCCGCCTCCTCTTATGCGCTGCTCCTCTTCTCACTGACAGGCAGCGCGTTCACCCACATTCTCCTCACATCACAGTGTGCGCGCTCCCGCAGCCCCCTTGTCCCTCTGCCCGCTGCGGAAGAGCACGGAGACGTGCACTTTAGGGTTAATGTAGCGGGAACGCGCGCCCATCTCACGCCCTAACTGCCGCTGAGCAACCATCAACTGAACCACAAGGTCTCCCCGGCAACGGACCGCACCAACTCACTCACCTAAACAGGGGGGTAGTGAGTGTGTTGTGTATTTTCTCAGGGCCTAGTGCCCAGTCAGTGACTATCAGTCCTATCATTGATATAGTGATAATCATGTGTTAGATACCGCATCATGAGCTCTACCAGGGTTCGCGTTTGTGGGGTAATGGGTATAAGTGAAGCCGATGGTTGCTTCCCTGGTGAAGTGGTATATTCCACCCCCCCTGCTGAGCGTTGCGAGGCTGACAGTGGTACACACAGTGATGTCATCACATGGACCGTCATACAGACCGTGGTACTGAGGTCTGTCTGCTTACCGCAATACTGAGTTCCCTTCATATAGACCGTGGTACTGAGATCTGTCTGCCTACCGCAATACTGAGTTCTTTCCATATAGACCATGGTACTGAGATCTGTCTGCTTACCATAATACAGAGTTCCCTTCATATAGACCGTGGTACTGAGATCTGTCTGCTTACCTCAATACTGAGTTCCTTTCATATAGACCATGGTACTGAGATCTGTCTGCTTACCATAATACTGAGTTCCCTTTATATAGACCGTGGTACTGAGATCTGTCTGCTTACCTCGATACTGAGTTCCCTTCATATAGACCATGGTACTGAGATCTGTCTGCTTACCCCAATACTGAGTTCCCTTCATAAGACCGTGGTACTGAGGTCTGTCTGCTTACGACAATACTGAGTTCCCTTCATAATACTGAGTTCCCTTCATATAGACCATGGTACTGAGATCTGTCTGCTTACAGGGACGGATTTACATCTCAGGAGCCTGTAGGCACAGAAATCTGAAGTGCCCCCCCACACACAATTGGCCATCCCCACAATGATCCAAACCTCCACATTACCACCCATATCCATACTGGCCTCACATTGCCCACCATCAGCTCCATATTGCCCGCCTCAGCTCCAACTTAACCCCCATCAATTCCATATTTCCCTCACATTGCTCCCATCAGCTCCAGCTTGCCCTATCAGCTCCAACTTACCCTCACATTGCCGCCATCAGCTCCAACTTGCCCTCACATTGCCATCAGCTGCACATTAACTCCATCACCTTCACATTGCCCCCATCAGCTCCAACTTGCCCTCACATTGCCATCAGCTGCACATTAACTCCATCACCTTCACATTGCCCCCATCACCTTCACATTGCCCCCATCAGCTCCAACTTATCCCCCATCAACTCCATATTGCCCTCACATTGTTCCCATGTCCCATCAGCTCCAACTTGCCCTCACATTGCCCTCATCAGCTCCAACTTGCCCTCACATTGCCATCAGCTGCACATTGCCCCCATCACCTTCACATTGCCCCCATCAGCTCCAACTTATCCCCCATCAACTCCATATTGCCCTCACATTGTTCCCATGTCCCATCAGCTCCAACTTGCCCTCACATTGCCCTCATCAGCTCCAACTTGCCCTCACATTGCCCCCATCAGCTCCAACTTATCCCCCATCAACTCCACATTGCCCTCACATTGCTCCAATCAGCTCTAACTTGCCCCCATCAGCTCCAACTTGCCCTAACATTGTCCCCATAATCTCCACATTGCCCCCATCAGCTCCAACTTGCCCTCACATTGCCCCCATCAGCTTGACATTGCCATCATCATCTTCACTTTGCCTCCCGTATCCGTTTCCTACCTCCCTGGTGGTCCAGCGGCAGGAGATGTCTGTGCCTCCTTCTGCAAAGGCCTGTAGCTTTTGTTGCCCCCGCGCGGTCTTCTATTTAGGAATGCAGAGCGCTGGGAGATGATGTAATCTCCCAGCACTCTGCATTAGAGCCGACGAGGGGGAGCAACAGCAGTTGCAGGTGTTGTGTTAACATGCAACGGGCAGGGCGGCGGGTTACTGTGCGCAGAGCACAGCGCTGCGAATATTAAAAACAAAATAAAAAAGCAAACAAAAAAATGCTGTAAATAAATATTTTAAAAAAATGTATTTCAATGACAGGCGCCCCTCTGTGGGGTGCGCCTGTAGGCAGGTGCCTACTCTGCCTTATAGCAAATCCGGCCCTGTCTGCTTACCACAATACTGAGTTCCCTTCATACAGACCATGGTACTGAGATCTATCTGCTTACCACAATACTGAGTTCCCTTCATACAGACCGTTATACTGAGATCTGTCTGCTTACCGCAATACTGAGTTCCCTTAATATAGACCGTTATACTGAGATCTATCTGCTTACCACAATACTGAGTTCCCTTTCATATAGACTGTGGTACTGAGATCTGTCTGCTTACCGCAATACTGAGTTCCCTTCATATAGACCGTTATACTGAGATCTGTCTGCTTACCACAATACTGAGTTCCCTTCATATAGACCGTGGTACTGAGATCTGTCTGCTTACCGCAATACTGAGTTCCCTTCATATAGACCGTTGTACTGAGATCTGTCTGCTTACCGCAATACTGAGTTCCCTTCATACAGACCGTTATACTGAGATCTATCTGCTTACCGCAATACTGAGTTCCATTCATATAGACCGTGGTACTGAGATCTGTCTGCTTACCACAATACTGAGTTCCCTTCATATAGACCGTGGTACTGAGATCTGTCTGCTTACCACAATACTGAGTTCCCTTCATACAGACCGTTATACTGAGATCTATCTGCTTACCGCAATACTGAGTTCTTTCCATATAGACCATGGTACTGAGATCTGTCTGCTTACCATAATACAGAGTTCCCTTCATATAGACCGTGGTACTGAGATCTGTCTGCTTACCTCAATACTGAGTTCCTTTCATATAGACCATGGTACTGAGATCTGTCTGCTTACCATAATACTGAGTTCCCTTTATATAGACCGTGGTACTGAGATCTGTCTGCTTACCTCGATACTGAGTTCCCTTCATATAGACCATGGTACTGAGATCTGTCTGCTTACCCCAATACTGAGTTCCCTTCATAAGACCGTGGTACTGAGGTCTGTCTGCTTACGACAATACTGAGTTCCCTTCATAATACTGAGTTCCCTTCATATAGACCATGGTACTGAGATCTGTCTGCTTACAGGGACGGATTTACATCTCAGGAGCCTGTAGGCACAGAAATCTGAAGTGCCCCCCCACACACAATTGGCCATCCCCACAATGCTCCAAACCTCCACATTACCACCCATATCCATACTGGCCTCACATTGCCCACCATCAGCTCCATATTGCCCGCCTCAGCTCCAACTTAACCCCCATCAATTCCATATTTCCCTCACATTGCTCCCATCAGCTCCAGCTTGCCCTATCAGCTCCAACTTACCCTCACATTGCCGCCATCAGCTCCAACTTGCCCTCACATTGCCATCAGCTGCACATTAACTCCATCACCTTCACATTGCCCCCATCAGCTCCAACTTGCCCTCACATTGCCATCAGCTGCACATTAACTCCATCACCTTCACATTGCCCCCATCAGCTCCAACTTATCCCCCATCAACTCCATATTGCCCTCACATTGTTCCCATGTCCCATCAGCTCCAACTTGCCCTCACATTGCCCTCATCAGCTCCAACTTGCCCTCACATTGCCATCAGCTGCACATTGCCCCCATCACCTTCACATTGCCCCCATCAGCTCCAACTTATCCCCCATCAACTCCATATTGCCCTCACATTGTTCCCATGTCCCATCAGCTCCAACTTGCCCTCACATTGCCCTCATCAGCTCCAACTTGCCCTCACATTGCCATCAGCTGCACATTGCCTCCATCGCCTTCACATTGCCCCCATCAGCTCCAACTTATCCCCCATCAACTCCACATTGCCCTCACATTGCTCCAATCAGCTCTAACTTGCCCCCATCAGCTCCAACTTGCCCTAACATTGTCCCCATAATCTCCACATTGCCCCCATCAGCTCCAACTTGCCCTCACATTGCCCCCATCAGCTTGACATTGCCATCATCATCTTCACTTTGCCTCCCGTATCCGTTTCCTACCTCCCTGGTGGTCCAGCGGCAGGAGATGTCTGTGCCTCCTTCTGCACAGGCCTGTAGCTTTTGTTGCCCCCGCGCGGTCTTCTATTTAGGAATGCAGAGCGCTGGGAGATGATGTAATCTCCCAGCACTCTGCATTAGAGCCGACGAGGGGGAGCAACAGCAGTTGCAGGTGTTGTGTTAACATGCAACGGGCAGGGCGGCGGGTTACCGTGCGCAGAGCACAGCGCTGCGAATATTAAAAACAAAATAAAAAAGCAAACAAAAAAATGCTGTAAATAAATATTTAAAAAAAATGTATTTCAATGACAGGCGCCCCTCTGTGGGGTGCGCCTGTAGGCAGGTGCCTACTCTGCCTTATAGCAAATCCGGCCCTGTCTGCTTACCACAATACTGAGTTCCCTTCATACAGACCATGGTACTGAGATCTATCTGCTTACCACAATACTGAGTTCCCTTCATACAGACCGTTATACTGAGATCTATCTGCTTACCGCAATACTGAGTTCCATTCATATAGACCGTGGTACTGAGATCTGTCTGCTTACCACAATACTGAGTTCCCTTCATATAGACCGTGGTACTGAGATCTGTCTGCTTACCACAATACTGAGTTCCCTTCATATAGATCGTGGCACTGAGCTCTGCTTACCATAATACTGAGTTCCCTTCATATAGACCGTGGCACTGAGATCTGTCTGCTTACCACAATACTGAGTTCCCTTCATATAGACCGTGGCACTGAGATCTGTCTGCTTACCGCAATACTGAGTTCCCTTCATATAGACCGTGGCACTGAGATCTGTCTGCTTACCGCAATACTGAGTTTCCTTCATATAGACCGTGGCACTGAGATCTGTCTGCTTACCACAATACTGAGTTCCCTTCATATAGACCGAGGTACTGAGCTCTGCTTACCATAATACTGAGTTCCCTTCATATAGACCGTGGCACTGAGATCTGTCTGCTTACCACAATACTGAGTTCCCTTCATATAGACCGTGGTACTGAGATCTGTCTGCTTACCGCAGTACTGAGTTCCCTTCATATAGACCGTGGCACTGAGATCTGTCTGCTTACCGCAGTACTGAGTTCCCTTCATACAGACCGTGGCACTGAGATCTGTCTGCTTACCGCAATACTGAGTTCCCTTCATATAGACCGTGGTACTGAGATCTATCTGCTTACCGCAGTACTGAGTTCCCTTCATGTAGACCGTGGTACTGAGATCTGTCTGCTTACCGCAGTACTGAGTTCCCTTCATATAGACCGTGGTACTGAGATCTGTCTGCTTACCGCAATACTGAGTTCCCTTCATATAGACTGTGGTACTGAGATCTGTCTGCTTACCGCAATACTGAGTTCCTATCACGGTCCCCGTGACTTTCTGTCAATCTGACCTGATTTGCCTCTGCATTGGTGGAGACTGATTGGCCCGCCCTGGATGTGCCGTTATATGCTGGAGCTTGGGCACTTGTCAGTTGCCCTTTCGTGGTGTTCCTGTTGCTGCGCCTTGTTGCTGTATTCCAGTGTCTCCTGTGTACCGCCTCGGCTAGTCTCACTCTTCTCCTGCTTCTGCTCCGTGATCTGACCCGGTTCTGGCTGACGACACTGCTCCGTGATCTGACCCGGTTCTGGCTGACGACACTGCTCCGTGATTTGACCCGGTTCTGGCTGACGACCCTGCTCCGTGATTCGTTCCGGTCCTGCCTGCTGTTCCAGTTGTCGTTCCGGTCCTGCCTGCTGTTCCGGTTGCCGTTCCGGCCCTGCCTGCTGTTCCAGTTGTCGTTCCGGTCCTGCCTGTTGTTCCGGTTGCCGTTCCGGTCCTGCCTGCTGTTCCAGTTGCCGTTCCAGTCCTGTCTGCTGTTCCGGTGTTCCTGCATCATTCCGGTCGCTCTGGCGACATTCTGAACTGTTTAAGCGACTCACTGTTTCTCTCATTAGTCAATAGCTGTAGCCTGAGGTTGCTTTGCCTTCTGCTGGTTGCCAAGGTGCTCGCTCCTGTGCAGAACCACTTAACCCTTGCAGTGCCTGTAGTCTCCAGTCTAGTGCCTCCGATATATCTTGCCAAGCATACGCTTACTAACTTGAGCCTTTACTCTGAGTGCTTCTGTGTGTCTCTCAGCCACCCTCCGAGCCTTGTCTGCTCCGTGCTCGTATTCTGGTAGCCTGTTCGCTCCCACTGTGATCATTTGGTACGGCACCAGAAGGGTGTTCGGGCTCTGCCCCACATACGCTAGAAGTTACATTTCCCATTGCACTTCAGAGGGCGCCGGCTCTATTACAGCTTGTGCAGTAACCGTAAGAAATAGCACCCAAGGGGTGTCAGGGCACAATCCAATTGGCACACGCAGGGTTACTACTTTTCCCAGTTAAGGGCGATTCTGGTTCTGATCACTTCAGCGTTGGCAATAGCATTCCTCTGTAGCCCACGGTGGTGGTATCGGCTCAGCTCTGGACATTGGAGCGCTTTCTATACCAACTTGAGAGTGTATTCAGTGCAGTCACTTACTTCTATCCAGCTATTGAGAGACTGTGTTCCAGAGACTGCTATTTATCCCGGGCATTGGCCAATCTTGTTTATATCTCTCCTATTGCACCGGTTAACCCTTTGGGGGAATATTCCCTATGCATACGTTGCACCTGTTAACCCTTTGGGGGAATATTCCATATCCATACATAGCACCTATCTCTACCATTGTGTGCATTCATTTTGTCAGTATTGCTATTACTGCTATTCCTGTGCTGGCCCTTGGGGGCATTGTTTTATTTTCAATAAAGCTGTGTTTTTACTTCATACCCTGGTCTGAGTGTCAGAAAACCGTTACAGTTCCCTTCATATAGACCGAGGTACTGAGATCTGTCTGCTTACCACAATACTGAGTTCCCTTCATGTAGACCGTGGTACTGAGATCTGTCTGCTTACCACAGTACTGAGTTCCCTTAATATAGGCCGTGGTACTGAGATCTGTCTGCTTACCACAGTACTGAGTTCCCTTCATATAGACCTTGGTACTGAGATCTGTCTGCTTATCACAATACTGAGTTCCCTTCATATAGACCGTGGTACTGAGCTCTGCTTACCATAATACTGAGTTCCCTTCATATAGACCGTGGCACTGAGATCTGTCTGCTTACCACAATACTGAGTTCCCTTCATATAGACCGTGGTACTGAGCTCTGCTTACCATAATACTGAGTTCCCTTCATATAGACCGACTATCACGGTGCCCCGTGCTTCTGTTGCTGAGCGGCGACATTGTTGTTCTCTGCTGCCTCCTGATTGGCTGGGCTTAATTGCTCACTCTGGGCTTGCCTTTATATACCCTGGGATGTCCTCCCTTAGGCACCCTTTCGTGGTGTTCCAGTTCATGAGTTTATTCTGCGCTTGTTGCTCCGTGTGTGACCTGGCCTGCCTGACTACGAGTTTTGTTCCTGTGTTCCTGATCTCCGATTCGTTGCTGACCGTATCCTGGCTGAAGAACCCACTCCATTGCTGACTGTATCTTGGCTGAGAACTCGCTCCGTTGCTGACTGTATTCTGGCTGAGATCCCGCTCCGTTGCTGACTGTATTCTGGCTGAAGAACCCGCTCCATTGCTGACCCTATCCTGGCTGAGAACTCGCTGTGTTGCTGACTATATTCTGGCTGTGAACCCGCTCAGTTGCTGACCGTATCCTGGCTGTGAACCTGCTCCGTTGCTGACCGTATCCTGGCTGTGAACCCGCTCCGTTGCTGACTATATTCTGGCTGAAGAACCCGCTCCGTTGCTGACCGTATCCTGGCTGAGAACTCACTCCGTTGCTGACTATATTCTGGCTGTGAACCCGCTCCGTTGCTGACTGTATCTTGGCTGTGAACCCGCTCCGTTGCTGACCGTATCCTGGCTGTGAACCCGCTCCGTTGCTGACTATATTCTGGCTGAAGAACCCGCTCCGTTGCTGACCGTATCCTGGCTGAGAACTCACTCCGTTGCTGACTATATTCTGGCTGTGAACCTGCTCCGTTGCTGACTGTATCTTGGCTGTGAACCCGCTCCGTTACTGACTGTATTCTGGCTGTTTACCCGCTCTGTTGCTGACTGTATCTTGGCTGTGAACCCGCTCCGTTACTGACTGTATTCTGACTGTGTACCCGCTCCGTTGCTGACTGTATCTTGGCTGTGAACCCGCTCCGTTACTGACTGTATTCTGGCTGTGAACCCGCTCCGTTGATGACTGTATCTTGGCTGTGAACCCGCTCTGTTACTGACTGTATTCTGGCTGTGTACCGCTCCGTTGCTGACCAGTGGTGGTGCTATTCCATTCCGTTACTGTCTCCGGTTCTGCTTAACGGGCTCTGGTGCCTACTGGGTCCATCGGTGTCCGGGCGACCCCTGGTGGCCATTGTTATTCTTGGCTTTACATTGTAGGCAGTGGTGCGCCGCGTGGCGCTGTTTCTTGTCGACCAAAGGCTAAGCTTGGGCTTAAGCTGCTCCTTAACCGCTACTAGCGTTGTGCACATTTGATGTACCAGTACAGGTGTTCTACTCTGACTGTGTTACTCTGATCTCTCTCTCTGTGGCCTTCCTTCCTGCTGCGCTGTGGTCACTCCCTCTGGGAGTTATTCAGTAAGTCGCTGGGCGTTACCATTAACCCTTTGTATACCTGGAGTGTCCAGGAAAGGGCTTACACTGCTCTGGGCAGTTCTTCGTGCTAGAGACAGTGTTATACATTCCATCCTGCAGGTTAAGTGGTCATTAGCCGTGTTACAGTTGCCTATTGTTGCCTCGATCCACCCCTAGCGTTCTAGGGTTTGTATCTAGCAGCTACCTTGGTCTCTACTACCCTTCCTGAGGGTAGTGCTGCCATTCCACAGTCTCCCGGTATTTGGAGACCGCATCTGGTTCTAGTTGCCTCGTTGCCACTCCATACAGTCTGGGTCAGAATTGCCTCCTTCCTCAGGGTCCCGTGCCCAGGCATCTGGGCAGTGCCAGTTCCGTTTCACGTACTCCTCCGGTGTACGCTCACCTGGTCAGCTCTCCAACGGGTTGCCTACAACCTCACTTGTCTTGTCAGCACCTCTCTACAAGCTTGGTACCCGTTGTGCCAGTCTACTTATTCTAGTACTGCGTTCCTGCTGCTACTGTGAATCATTTATCACTGTGTGATCTGCCTTGTGGTCCCCTGGGCCGTATTCCGTGTATGCTCTTTTTCAATAAAGTCTTTTAACCTTACCATCCTGTCTGAGTGTTCATCTAAAAACCGTGATGGTGTGGCACTGAGATCTGTCTGCTTACCACAATATTGAGTTCCCTTCAAAAAGACCGTGGTACTGAGCTCTGCTTACCACAATAACTGACTTCCCTTCATATAGACCGTGGTACTGAGAGCTGTCTGCTTACCACAATACTGAGTACCCTTCATATAGACCGTGGCACTGAGATCTGTCTGCTTACCACAATACTGAGTTCCCTTCATATAGACCGTGGCACTGAGATCTGTCTGCTTACCACAATACTGAGTTCCCTCCATATAGACCGTGGCACTGAGATCTGTCTGCTTACCACAATACTGAGTTGCCTTCGTATAGACCATGGTACTGAGATCTGTCTGCTTACCACAATACTGAGTTCCCTTCATATAGACCGTGGCACTGAGATCTGTCTGCTTACCACAATACTGAGTGCCCTTCAAATAGACTGTGGCACTGAGATCTGTCTGCTTACCACAATACTGAGTTCCCTCCATATAGACCGTGGCACTGAGATCTGTCTGCTTACCACAATACTGAGTTCCCTTCATATAGACCATGTGTTTTTAGGACACTCAGACCAGTAGGTGAAAATAAAACACACTTTATTTTAAAGTAAAATAATGCACAGGTTCGCCCTCTGGTGGCGGTAGGTAATACACAGATCGTGCAAACTGAGATATTACAATAGTAATAGCACAATGGATATACATGCAAGACAATAGGCAATAGGGTGGTATGAACCCCAAGGGGTTAATGACTTGATAACAGTCCGTCTCAGATGTGGAGGTTTGACTCGCCCTGGGTGTTAAAAGGCTGTGCTGGATAGACAAAGTTCATCAAGTCCTGAAGACTGAACTGCCTCGCCACAGTGTTTGGATATTAAGCAGAATAGGAATCAACTTAGCCCCCACAGGCGTAGCTACTGGAACTGCTTTGGTTTGTGCAAGTGCAAATAGCCCCCATGGGCGTAACGGAACCGTCCGGCAATGCAAGAGCTTATCAGCCTCCTCAGACTTCGCTGAATGCTGGAATATGTATGGAAGAGCCACTAGCCCCCTCGGTCGTAGTACCGGATAAGCTAACACTGAAGCCTTAAACTGCCACCACTCTGTGTAACGGATAATGCCCGGTAATCGACACCGGAGAGCCTTAGGCGCCCAAACGGCCCAAATGATGTGACTACTCTGCAAAGGAGGACTAGAGTTGCCGACGGTGAGCGGCCAACTCAGCAGCAGTATCACGGGTAACGAGGCTCGTACTGGAGGTAGAGAGAGTGAGATCGAGGCAGCACTGCTAGAGTTAAAAAGCACGTTTACTCGAGGCTTCAGCGCTACTGGAAGGCTCTGCAATGGGAGGAAGACATACGGATACGGACACAGCTCTGCACGGGTAGCGAGGCACTGCATTAATCGTGGGTAACACCAGGCAAGGCAGTCACACTGAAGCTGGCAACAGAGACTGATAATGTCGCGGCGGCGACAACTGGAACGCAGGTCACTGGAACAAGCTGGAAGTCGATCTTCGAAGCAGGAAGTCAGCCGGGCCGAGTCGGAGCACGTAGGAGGCAGTCATACAAGCCGGGTCATACACAAGCAGGAACGTCAGTCTAGCCGGGTCAGGATCCAAGGGTGGTACACAGACGAGCCGGGTCATACACAAGCAGGAACACTGGAGAATAGTCAGGACAAGCCGAATTGGTACACAGGAACTCAGAACACAGGAACACAGCAACAGCACACTGGCTCAGAAACACCACGAAAGGGCATCTGACAGATGTGGTAGCCAGGTATAAAAAGGTCACCAGGGGGCGGGCCAAACCAACTCAGCAAATCAGTGTCTGCCACAAATGAGAGTGACAGGAATCACAGGCACTGTGATAGTACCCCCCTCTCAAAGACCCCCTCTCCCTGCCTGAGGTCTGGGTTTCAAAGGATATTTAGAATGAAAGCTGCGTACCAATCTAGGTGCATGGAGGTCCCCTTGATCAACCCAAGAACGTTCTTCAGGACCATAGCCCTTCCAATGAACCAAATATTGCAGCTTTCCTCTAAATCTCCTAGAATCAATAATACTCTGGACCTCATATTCCTCTTGACCCTGGACGTCCACCGGCCCAGGAATCACTGGCGTAGTAGTATAACGATTGCACACCAAGGGTTTCAGGAGTGACACATGGAACACATTATGAATGTGCATTGAGGGTGGAAGTTCCAGAGCATAAGAAACCGGATTGATCTTGCGGATAATCTTAAATGGACCAATGAACCGGGGAGCCAGTTTGTTGGACGGCACTTGTAAATTGAGGTTTCTGGATGACAGCCATACCCTATCCCCAACTTGGAATGAGACCGCTGGAAGGCGTCTGCGATTAGCGTGCCGTTGCTGCCGTCTAAATGACTGACTAAGGGACCTCTGAACCTGTGCCCAAGTGGAACGAAGTTGTGCCAAATGCTCATCCAAAGCAGGAATCTGCTGCGCCTGAAAGGAGTCCGGGAGCAGACAAGGCTGGAACCCATAATTAACGAGAAATGGGGAGCTCCAGGACGATGAGTTAACCGCACAGTTTCTGGCAAACTCTGCCCATGGCAACAGGTCAGCCCAATTATCATGATGATCGGTGACAAAGCAGCGCAGGAACTGCTCCAGTCCCTGATTGGCACGCTCAGCGGCCCCATTCGTCTGGGGATGGTAGGCGGAGGAAAATGACAATTGGATGCCCATCTGATCACAAAATGCCCTCCAAAACCTAGAAACGAACTGGCTCCCACGGTCGGAGACACCTCTCTGGCAAAGACTACAGCCAATTCCTGGGCCGATGGAAGGCCAGTCAGAGGCACAAAATGTGCCATCTTAGAGAATCTATCGACCACCATAAGAATGAACGTGTAACCTCTAGAGGCTGGTAATTCTCCCAAGAAGTCAATGGATATATGAGACCAAGGACGGTCTCCGTTGGGCACCGGTTGCAATAAGCCCACGGGGAGATGCCTGGGGGTCTTGGCACGGGCACAGGTGGTACAAGCTGCAGTAAAAGCGGCGCAGTCGGCTCTCAGGGTAGGCCACCAAAATAACTGCGAGAGAGACCATACTAGTTGGTCCCTACCAATATGCCCAGCCGCTTTAGAAGCGTGATAAGTTTCCAACAGACGGACACGGAACGACTCATCTACGAAACACTTCCCCACTGGGGTTTCAGGAGGTGCCCGTGATTGTGATGCCAGTATCTCTTCCCCTAGTGGCGAGGTTATGGTGGTACGGATAGTAGCCAGGATATGATCTGGCTGAATGATGGGTACCGGGTCTTCCTCCCTCTCAGTGTCAGAAGCGAACTGACGTGACAACGCATCAGCCTTGATATTCTTTGAACCAGGGAGATATGAGACTAGAAAATTGAATCGGGACAAAAACAGCGCCCACCTAGCTTGTCGAGAAGACAGTCTTTTGGCTTCGGAGAGATAAATTAAATTCTTATGGTCAGTAAGAATTAGTACTGGAGTCTGAGTGCCCTCCAAAAGGTGTCGCCACTCCTTCAATGCTAGCATGATGGCCAACAGTTCCCTGTCGCCAATCTCGTAATGGCTCTGAGCGCTGGACAATTTCTTAGTGAAAAAACCGCAAGGCTTCAAGGCGCCACCTCCCACAGGACGTTGGGAGAGTACTGCCCCAACCCCAACTTCCGAAGCGTCAACCTCCAATGTAAACGGCAGGGAGGGATTAGGGTGGGACAGTATAGGAGCAGATGCAAAGGCAGATTTCAGGGTAACAAATGCGTCTTCAGCTGCCTCAGACCACTGAGAGGGAGAAGCGCCCTTATGAGTCAGATCTGATAGTGGTTTTACAATCGTGGAAAAGTTCTTGATGAACTTCCTATAATAGTTAGCAAAACCTAAGAATCGCTGAATGGCCTTTAACCCTTTAGGCCGAGGCCATTGCAGAACCGCTGCCAACTTTTCCTGGTCCATGGCAATGCCACTTTTGGAGATTATGAACCCCAGGAATGGTACTTGAGATGTATGGAATTCGCACTTTTCTAGTTTACAGAATAACTTGTGCTTGCGAAGTCGGAGCAAGACTTCTGAGACATCCTTAATGTGTTGGGAGAGGTTAGCAGAGTGAATCAATATATCATCTAGATATACTACCACACAGGACTGGAGCAGGTCACGTAAAATGTCGTTAATAAATTCCTGAAACACTGCAGGTGCATTGCATAAGCCGAATGGCATCACCAGATATTCGTAATGCCCTGTTCTGGTATTAAACGCCATTTTCCACTCGTCACCCTCTTTAATTCTGACTAGATTATAGGCGGCTCGCAAGTCAAGTTTAGTAAAGATCAAAGAGCCTTTTAATCTGTCGAATAATTCTGTAATAAGTGGAATGGGATAGGCGTTCTTAGGCATCAACTTATTCAGCCCTCGGTAGTCAATGCAAGGCCTGAGTTCCCCATTTTTCTTTTTAACAAAAAAAAATCCGGCACCAGCCGGAGACGTAGATTTACGAATGACTCCCCTCTCCAGGGCATCTGAAATATAATCCTCCATAGCCTTATTCTCCCCACACGACAGTGGGTAAGTGCGTCCCCTGGGAGGCACCGCACCCGGAGGCAAATCAATGGCGCAATCGTATGGCCTATGGTCAGGTAATGCGCTGGCCTCTCCTTTGCTGAATACGTCACTGAATTGCCCATATTCTGTTGGCACAGCCGGAGAGGTACACATAATCTTAACAGGAAAAGAGAGACAATTCTTGTTACAGTACTCAGACCAGGAGTTAACTTCACACCTTTGCCAGTCAAATTGGGGATTGTGTGCTTGTAACCATGGGAACCCCAAAATAACTGAATGGTGCGGGGTACGAATGATCTGAAATCGTATCTGTTCCCTGTGACAAGCCCCCACAGTCATTGTCATTGGGATAGTCTCGAACGTAATGAAAGCAGGATCCAGGGGTCTGCCATCAATGGCCTCTATTGCCACAGGAAAGTCCTTTTTACATAGCGGAATGCCCTGCAAATCAGCAAAGGACTGATCCATGAAGTAGCCGGCTGCCCCGGAGTCCACCAGTGCAAGGATCTCGATTACCTTGTCCGCCCAAGCAAATGCCACCTGGATGGTGGCTTTAGTGGTGCTAGTATCTAGGGACTGTTCTACACCACCTAGGGCCTGTCCCCCAAGGTACCCTAGGTGCGTTCGTTTCCCGGCCTTACTGGACAATTGCGTAATAGATGCCCCGATTTGCCACAATATAGGCATAAGCCTTGCCTCCTACGATACAACCTCTCCTCCTTAGTGAGCCTAGTGAATCCTATTTGCATAGGTTCAGTACTGTCGGCTGGTCGTTCAGGCAGAACGGGTGGTGTGGGTGGGTTAAGGAAACTGTTCTGGCCATAGCTTTTTGCTTTAGTCCTTTTAGCCAAGCGTCTCTCACGGATGCGGGAGTCTATTAACATGACATAGTCAATGTATTCATCCAGCTCGCCGGGTACATCACGAGCGGCTATCTCATCCTTAATCTGTTCGGAGAGACCCTGGGTAAAGGCTGCAAGTAAGGCCTCATTGTTCCAGCCCACCTCTGCTGCCAAGGTCCGGAACTCGATAGCATACTCGCCCAGAGTGCGTTCGCCCTGCTGAATTTCCATCAGCCTTTTGGCAGCAGAGGCAGCCCTACCAGGAACCTCAAACACACGTCTGAACTTCATCACGAAATCTCTAAAGTTCAGTGTGCAGGGTCTGGCATTTTCCCACAATGGATTCGCCCATGCCAAAGCTTTGCCCGTCAATAGAGATATCATAAGGCCGACCTTACTACGGTCGTTAGGAAATGCCTGGGGTGCCAATTCCAAAAATATCTCCAACTGGTTAATGAAACCTCTGCATAGGGAGGGTTCGCCATCATATCTTAAGGGTAACGGCGCCGCTGCCGTTAACCCTCTTGAGTTATCAGAGGGGATTACAGACGGATTCTCCGGTGTCAAGACTGGGGGGACCACCGGATTAGGACCAGACTTGTCCAAATGTACTGTACGTTCGAGTAACGTCTGTAGAGCCAGTGCCAATTGGTCCAGGAGCTGCTCATGGACATCCATTCTCCAGTGGATGTTCAGAGTATTACTTTCACCCTTACCGTCTGAGGTCATGGCCCTTTCGTACTGTTACGGTTTTTAGGACACTCAGACCAGTAGGTGAAAATAAAACACACTTTATTTTAAAGTAAAATAATGCACAGGTTCGCCCTCTGGTGGCGGTAGGTAATACACAGATCGTGCAAACTGAGATATTACAATAGTAATAGCACAATGGATATACATGCAAGACAATAGGCAATAGGGTGGTATGAACCCCAAGGGGTTAATGACTTGATAACAGTCCGTCTCAGATGTGGAGGTTTGACTCGCCCTGGGTGTTAAAAGGCTGTGCTGGATAGACAAAGTTCATCAAGTCCTGAAGACTGAACTGCCTCGCCACAGTGTTTGGATATTAAGCAGAATAGGAATCAACTTAGCCCCCACAGGTGTAGCTACTGGAACTGCTTTGGTTTATGCAAGTGCAAATAGCCCCCATGGGCGTAACGGAACCGGCCGGCAATGCAAGAGCTTATCAGCCTCCTCAGACTTCGCTGAATGCTGGAATATGTATGGAAGAGCCACTAGCCCCCTCGGGCGTAGTACCGGATAAGCTAACACTGAAGCCTTAAACTGTCACCACTCTGTGTAATGGATAATGCCCGGTAATCGACACGGGAGAGCCTTAGGCGCCCAAATGGCCCAAACGATGAGACTACTCTGCAAAGGAGGACTAGAGTTGCCGACGGTGAGCGGCCAACTCAGCAGCAGTATCACGGGTAACGAGGCTCGTACTGGAGGTAGAGAGAGTGAGATCGAGGCAGCACTGCTAGAGTTAAAAAGCACGTTTACTCAAGGCTTCAGCGCTACTGGAAGGCTCTGCAATGGGAGGAAGGCATACGGATACGGACACAGCTCTGCACGGGTAGCGAGGCACTGCACTAATCGTGGGTAACACCAGGCAAGGCAGTCACACTGAAGCTGGCAACAGAGACTGATAATGTCGCGGCGGCGACAACTGGAATGCAGGTCACTGGAACAAGCTGGAAGTCGATCTTCGGAGCAGGAAGTCAGCCGGGCCGAGTCGGAGCACGTAGGAGGCAGTCATACAAGCCGGGTCATACACAAGCAGGAACGTCAGTCTAGCCGGGTCAGGATCCAAGGGTGGTACACAGACGAGCCGGGTCATACACAAGTAGGAACACTGGAGAATAGTCAGGACAAGCCGAATCGGTACACAGGAACTCAGAACACAGGAACACAGCAACAGCACTACTGGCTCAGAAACACCACGAAAGGGCATCTGACAGATGTGGTAGCCAGGTATAAAAAGGTCACCAGGGGGCGGTCCAAACCAACTCAGCAAATCAGTGTCTGCCACAAATGAGAGTGACAGGAATCACAGGCACTGTGATACCGTGGCACTGAGATCTGTCTGCTTACCACAATACTGAGTTCCCTTCATATAGACCGTGGTGCTGAGATCTGTCTGCTTACCACAATACCGAGTTCCCTTCATGTAGACCGTGGTACTGAGATCTGTCTGCTTACCACAATACTGAGTTCCCTTCATGTAGACCATGGTACTGAGATATGTCTGCTTACCACAATACTGAGTTCCCTTCATATAGACTGTGGTACTGAGATCTGTCTGCTTACCGCAATACTGAGTTCCCTTCATATAGACCGTGGTACTGAGATATGTCTGCTTACCACAATACTGAATTCTTGACATATAGACCATGGTACTGAGAGCTTTTTGCTTACCACAATACTGACTTCCCATCATATAGACCGTGGTACTGAGAGCTCTCTGCTTACCACAATACTAAGTTCCTGACTCATAGACCATGGTACTGAGAGCTCACTGCTCACCACAGTCCAGAATTCTCATCACATGGACCATGGTACTGAGATCTCACCGCTCATCACAATACAGGACTCTCATCACATGGACCATGGTACTGAGATCTCACCGCTCATCACAATACAGGACTCTCATTACTTAGCCCATGGTACTCAGAGCTCTATGCTCACCACAATACAGAGCTCTCATCACATAGACCATGACACTGACAGCTCTCTGCTCACCATAGTACAGCACTTTCATCACATGGATCATGACACTGACAGTTCACAACTCACCACAATACTGAGTTCCCATCAAATGGACTGGTTCTGAGCTTGCAGCTCACTCCAATACAGGGCTCTCATCATATATACATTGGACAGAGAGCTTTCTGCTGACCACAGCACAGGGCTCTCATTACATCGACCATGGTACTGGGAGCTCTCCGCTCACCCCAATACAGGGCTCTTATTACATAGACCATTGTAAGAGCTCACATCACATGTGCCATGGAACTGAGAGTTCTTATCTCACCATAATACAGAGCTCTCATCACACCCACCATGGTACTACTGAAACAAATGTATCTAATCTTCTATTAAATGTATCCATTGGATCTGTCATTACCACAACAGCTGCTGGACGCCCACAGTTTGCCCATCCTTGGTTATAGAAAGTAGGGAAGGCCAGAAAGGGTCTCAAACACTGTCTTTTGTCTAACTACTCCAGGTATAATCCACAAGCTGATCAGAGGACACGATGGAGCAAATTTCAGGGCTCTCAGATGCCACAGCAGAGATAGTCTGGAAAAATGTGGCATCAAGCAGGCTGACCAGTGGACAAAAGGACATGGCATGGATAACCATACAGGGAGGCCTCCCCCTCAGGACATTTATGCATGCTAGGGGGCTGTGCAGATACAGACATTGCCCCACGTGCATTGTGGTAGAGGAGACAGCCCTGCACGTGTTTTGGCAGTGCCCATTTGCATAGGCTTTGTTAGATGCCTTGAAACTTGAACTCAGAGACAATTTTCACAGGAAGCGCCTGTCTTACCATTCAGTGCTGTACGGATTATTTCCAGGCACACACACACACATTGGACGCTATACAGGAAACCTGGCGCATCATGTGTTGTGTAAAAGACGCTTTATGGTTTGCCAGAAATCGCCTGGTGCTGAGGAGAGAGCAGGTGTCAATCCAGGACTGCAGAAGGGTGGTTCACAGCATCCTCAGAGACTATTCCATCACTGACAGTCCAGAAGAGGAGGAAGATTAAATTTCCCTCCCATGGCCCACTCTCACCCCAGCCCCTACACTGCTACCCCTACCCCTGCCCCACTACCCCAAGCCCCAGCCCCTGGCCCACCACCCCCATCCCCCAGGCTTTTTTTTTGATGTACCAATAACGTTATAAACCATGTAAAAGTGCTATACTGGACTATGTAAAATGAATGCCTGCATTGTTGATGTATATGTTATATAATGTATGTACTGTGATTTTTTTATCTGTCAAAGAAATGTACGTAATATGATTTGAATATGCAAATAAAGATTATTTTCAATCCAATAAAAAAGAAAAATTAAAATTGGTATATAAGTCCAAGTGCCACTGACCCCACAGAACACACATGGGACTGGATGTATACATCGTTATATAAGTCTGAGTGCTACTGACCCCACAGAACACACATGGGACTGGATGTATACATCGGTATATAAGTCCGAGTGCCACTGACCCCACAGAACATACTTGGGACTGCATTATCACAAGTGTAACTATATTTCTTTTGTAAGCTCTGCGTTATCACAAGTGTAACTATATTTCTATTGTAAGCTCTGCGTTATCACTAGTGTAGCTATATTTCTATAAGTAGGCTCTGCAGTATCACTAGTGTGGCTATATTTCTATAAGTAAGCTCTGCATTATCATTAGTGTAGATATATTTCTATATGTAAGCTCTGCGTTATCACTAGTGTAGCTATATTTCTATAAGTAGGCTCTGCAGTATCACTAGTGTGGCTATATTTCTATTGTAAGCTCTGCGTTATCACTAGTATAACTATATTTCTATAAGTAAGCTCTGCATTATCATTAGTGTAGCTATATTTCTATTGTAAGCTCTGTGTTATCACTAGTGTACATATATTTCTATTGTAAGCTCAGCATTATCACTAGTGTAGATATATTTCTATTGTAAGCTCTGCGTTATCACAAGTGTAACTATATTTCTATTGTAAGCTCAGCATTATCACTAGTGTAGATATATTTCTATTGTAAGCTCAGCGTTATCACTAGTGTAGATATATTTCTATTGTAAGCTCTGTGTTATCACTGGTGTAGATATATTTCTATTGTAAGCTCTGCGTTATCACTAGTGTAGATATATTTCTATTGTAAGCTCTGCGTTATCACTAGTGTAGATATATTTCTATTGTAAGCTCTGCGTTATCACTAGTGTAGATATATTTCTATTGTAAGCTCTGCGTTATCACTAGTGTAGATATATTTCTATTGTAAGCTCAGCGTTATCACTAGTGTAGATATATTTCTATTGTAAGCTGTGTATTATCACTAGTGTAACTATATTTCTATATGTAAGTTCTGCGTTATCACTAGTGTAGATATATTTCTATTGTAAATTCTTCTGTGGTATCACTGGTGTAGCTCCATTTGCATTGTAGGTTCTGTGGTATCACTAGTGTAGATTTATTTCAATTTTCATCTGCCTTGTATTACTTGCCTTACTTCACAAAATAAGTACCATTTATAAAAATAATAAAAGGGTGATGGTTGGGGCAGTTGACTGGATTGATACTCGAAATGGGCCACAATTGTACTTGCGCCCCAGGCCAAAGTTACCAGCCCTCCGCTGCCTTTAACCCCATGAATGCTCGAGAAATTCCTGACACTTTTCTTCACAATGCATTCTAGCATTCAAAGGCTTAAACACCCCATTTTACTGAATAGGAATGTTCATTTGGTTTCAGAATAAAGCTTGGTGAATAAGACTTCCCAGAAGACCCTGGGGGTGTCCAGCCTAATCTATCATTAGAGCACTGTGCAGTGCAATTGCACCTCTGCTAGCTCGGAGATTATTGGCACTACATGCCCCAAGCTGGCAACAAGACCCAGGACCTTACTATGGTAGAAGAAATCCTAATGGCCCTATTAATTGTGACCTTGTGCCTTTGTGTAAGAGATAACATCTTCAGTCATTCCTGGATGTCATGTCCATGGGGGCATCAATTTTTGCTGACTCCCATGGCTAAAATTACCGCGTGCAGTGGGTGTAGTTTTTGTCCTGTGTTCTGCCAGCAACTGTCATGTCCTCCTCCATGGACATGACAATCCAAGACTAATTGATGATATTATCTCTTAAATAAAGGCACAAAGGCAAAATATTAGGACAATGTCCACAAGCCTAGCACTTCAACGGTAATGCCACGTGTATAAAATTACTTTTATTCAGCACCTTAAAGGGATAGTAATACTTCAGATGTAAAAAAATATATGTTGTAGGGTTTATGTCCCCGAAAAAAACTAGGGTACTCCCACTGCTGAGAGATACTGGCCTGAAAATTTGAGGTGGCGCTGTTGCTACACCATTCTATGGAGATTTATGGTCTACAGACCAGAGCAGTCCATAGGATGGTGTAGCAACAGCTCCATTGTAAATTTTCAGGCCACTGTGATATTGCACCTAATAAAATTCACGTTTGAGCGGTCACAAAATTTTTAATAAAATATCTGTCAGCAGCGGGAGTACCCTTGTTTTACTCAGGGGGATAAACCCTACAACATATATTTTTTTTACATTTTAAGTATTACTATCCCTTTAAAGTCATCCAGTCAGGATCAGATTTCCCAATAGGCAGAGTAGGCAACTGCCTACAGCTCCAATTTTGGAGGGGTGCCGAAACTGTGTTGGCCACACCCACATTGAAAATTGTGGGTGTGGCCAGAGCAATGTCAATATCCCTGCACCAGTTTTGTACACCTTTACAGGCCATTGTTTAACCCCTTGGATGCTAGAGACATTTGCATTGGAGATGTCTCTAGCAAACAAGGGATTAAAGCTTGGTTTTTTTTTATAGACTAAGGGCATCTTCTGTTCCAGGAAATAGTAGGTGGGGCTGGGGTGGGGCCCTGTATGGAATGGGGGTGTGGCCATGGGTGGAGTTAACGGCGCCTAGAGTGCCTTACCTAGGTGCGCCTGGTATGTAAAATCCAGACCTGCATCCAGTGTTTCAGTCCCAAAACAGGATTTTCTGCAGGGATAGAGAAGATGTTACAGAACCAGCTAACCACCATTTTATACCCTCACATTCATGCTTGGCACCAAACAACTACTCACCTGGTCATCATGGCAACTACACAGCCAATATTTAATTCCCGAAACAGGACTTTCATCAGGGACAGAGAAGATGTTACAGAACCAGCTAATCACCATTTTATACCCTCACTTTCATGCTTGGCACCAAACAACTACTCACCTGGTCATCATGGCAACCACACAACCAACAGCATATATTACAGTCCTCATAGTCTTCGATCACTTGACTTCTTTTTCTCAGTTATAAATAAGCAGGTCCTTTGTACATTTGTTGACCTGGATATCCATTTTTTTTCCAGCCAGTTCACATTCTTGTCATTAGTCAAACTGGACACTCTTAGTCCAAAATATCTGTCATTCAGTCTCAGGATTCATTAAATTCTTGTCCAATCTCTTGTGACTCAAGAAGCATTAATTCCACGAAGCATCTGTTCAATATAATGCACCGATTCTCACTAAAGACTGGGCTTAATCTGCCAGTCAGTTGTGAACAGATTTGTAATTCTAAAGCCTCTGGGGATCTTTTTAGTTTTGTACTATTCAGTCCAGTATTATACCATGTAGATAAACACACAATTTGTTTCTTTTTTTAATTGTAACATTTCATAATATATTTCCATCTCTGGTGCAATGTGATCATACAATCATGTATTATAGATATTTAAAAGGCAAAGATCTTGTGCACTGATCACATACTGGTGCTCCCACCAACTTAAATCTATAGAATTTTGTATGACCACAAGGTCCATAAACCTAGAACTCCAACGATAATACCATATGAATAAAACTTAGCTTGGATTCAACATCTCTTAACCTTTCGAGTGCCAGAGGGGGTGTGCAACGCATTGCAATTTAACATTTTAACATGGCTGCACAATTCCTGTATTGTTGTTTGTAGAGTGATGCGGGGTTGCTTAGTTATACATTGATTTGGATATGAGTCTGTAGGGTGTTTCACCCCCCATGCACTCATACCCAAATCTGTGCTTGTAGGGAATTGAGGGGAGTCCAAAGGCATGTGGATGACATATGGTGGGGCAGCTTTGCAGGGCCAAGGAGTGTGGAGGAATGTAGATGTGGTATCTCAGACTAACATAACTGACACTCATGCCCAAATAACCTCTCATAGCCAACAGTGACTGTGAGTCCCTGCAGTGGGTTGGACAGGAACTTCCTTGCTCCTAGCCATGAGATTGGAGGTAGTATGGAGGAATGTGCATGGCAGCGACTTAGCTGAATTCTACCCTAGACACATTTGGCTTATGTCTCATGTCTTGAGGTTAAGTTGGGGCCGAAATGTTGATGTTCATAATAACACTGCTGTCTTTATTCACAAGTCCAGAGAGAGGCTGTTGTCACCTTGCATAAAAACAGCAGTGTGGGGTTTGATACATATTATAGACAAACACAAATATATATGTATATTAATATATTTATAACTCATCACTATACCTATAATTAACTCTGAGGCAATCCATCTGCACCAGAGGAGTCCAATGAAAATATCCACTGATTTATACTGGGTTAAACCCCAAATCAAATAAACTGACATTTTTACGCCCACCCTTGGTGATGTTGGTTTGCACAGAAATTGCACAAGTTCTTTATCATCATTAGCCTCCCTGTCCTGATTATTACTGGGTGGAAACCACATTCCTAAGTATTTAGAAATGGTTATGATCTCTGATTTTATGCAGATATTTATCACGGCGCCCGTGATTCCAGCGACATTTTGGCAGGCTTATTTCCTGGTGCCTTTTCATTGGCTGCACTGTACAGCTCCTCCCAGTGACAGCCTTTATATACTCTGGGCTGTCACTTATGGATTGCCCTTTTGTGGTGTACCTGATGCCTAGCACTTGTTCTGTTACCGTTGATACCAGTGTATGACCCGGACTGACAGACTACGCTATTTGTTACCGTTCCTGCTTCTGTATACCGATTCGGATTGGCTGACGTTCCTGCTTCCTGTTCTGACCTGGCCTGGCTGACATTCCTGCTCCGTGTACCGACCTGGCGTGACTGACCACCCTGCTCCGTGTACCAAACCGGCTTGGCTGAAGTTCCTGCTCCGTGTACCTTCTGGCGAGATTGTTGTTCCTGCTCCTTCCACGTCCGGCTGGGTGAAGATCCTGTATAGTTCCTGCTGCTGTTCTCTCTCCATGCACTGTCGCTCACACTACTGTGCACAGCTGAGCTACGGTACTCCGGTACCACCTTTTAGTCCAGTCCGTGATTCGAGTCTCATTGTGCCAGTGTATCCTCCATACTGTTATACTAACGATTGCTTGGTCTCCTGCTCTTGGGTTCAGTTGGACGCATCCGGTTGCCTTCCGCATATAGACCATAGCGTTCTTTAACCCCTCCTGGGGTAGTACCCTTGTGCCGCTACTATTTCCACCATTGTTATCCTCCTGTCCGTTAGCTCTACAATTGCTTGGTCTCCTACTCTTGGGTTCAGTTGGGCGCATTCGGTTACTTTCCGCATAATAGACCAAATTGTGCGTTAACCCCTCCGGGGGTGGTACCGGGCACACGGTGGTGGATAGTCTCCGTTGGGCATACGTTTCCGTGGCACGAGCACTGACTAAGGTTGTTATAGTCTCAGGTGGACATCCACCATCGCAACCTCCCGCTCTGGTTGTCTAGCCTGTACCGCGCTGACACTTGTCACTGTTGCTACTCTCTGCCTTGGGAGCGACATTTGGCCTTCCTCTTCTCCGGGCAGACTTAGTCAGTGGCTCCACTGGTATCTCTGGACTCTCTTACACTGTATCAATTGCAATTTACCTGACCTGTGTCAGTATTGTATTCTGCTGTACATACTGGACCCGTGTGGGTTAAACTTGCAAATGTAACCTGTCCTGTGTCAGTTATCTATTTTCTGTATGCTGGACCCGTGAGGGTTACGTTATTCATTGTGTGCTAATAAATAAAATTGTGTTTTTACCAACATCTAGTGTACTGAACCGTAACAATGTTGGAGATGTGTAACATGAGGAACAGCGGCACTGCATGAAAAGTTTTGTTGAATGCATCAGATTTTATTCCATTGCTCTTATCCTGCCCCAAATGGTGGTTCCTTGGTGCACATGGAACACAAGGGAGTTGAGGATTTTGTTCCTGTGAAGCCAAGGCCCGTTATTCAGTAAGCTTAAAGGGATAGTAATACTTCATTTTAACTTTATTTTATTTTGTAGGCATTAAAAAAACATGAAGAATGATATAAGTCTTATCTCTGAAACCTTTATGGTTTAAGAGATATTCACAAACAAACTATCCCCCCCTGTTCAACCAGATCAGAAGGGAGATACCCAGGTAGACTGCAGAGAGGGACAATCTTCAATTAAGATAATGGAAAAAGCTGAAAAACTTGTCAAGGGGGGAAGGGCTTTCATTGTTTTCATACAAAGAAAATTGTCCCCTTCTGTTATCTGTACTGTCATACAACCAGACTCACATCTGAGAAGAGATGGCTTACACTAGGTAAAAGGGGCGGAGAGGGGAACTTTGCTTGTGAATATCTCATAAACCATAAAGGTTTGAGAGATAAGACTTATATCATTCTTCATGTTTTTTTAATGCCTACAAAATAAAATAAAGTTAAAACGAAGTGTTACTATCCCTTTAAGTGGGGCAAAGACACTTCCCCCTAGATAGAAATTGTAATATGATACCGACTGGCTCGCAAGAGAACTGAGAAGACGTGGCTCCTCCAACAAGAGATATGGGAGAGAGTTGCTGGGGAGCAATGCTAGAGTGCGATGCTTGGGTACGCGTGTTGTCCTAAGGAGATTGTGCTGCGGCCTAGCCGGGTAAAGGTGCTAGCCGCGAAGCTAGATTGGACCCCTCCGGTTGAGCCGAAGGGTCCCCCCGATAATTCCCTTGGAACAAACTATACTACCCCTATCCCCAGGGAGAAACAGACTCCAACAGGAATAATATATATCACTAGAGACTAGAGAATGGTCAAGCTTCGGGCAAGGTCATACACAGTGGATCACGGAAGGCGGTACCAAATCTGCAGGCTGGAACATGGTCAGGTCAGGCCAAGTCATACACAGGAGGTCCAGGAGGTCAAGGATAGAATTGGCAGACAGAAGGCTAAGTCAAACACAGCGAGGGTCAGTCCGGGAGATGCAGTACTAGAAACAGCAATCAGAGGCAAGGTCAGGATCAGCAGGGGTCATACACAGAGAGACTAGACACAGTGGGCAAAAGAACACTACTAGGGATGCTATCCAAACACGTCAGTAGTGTTTGGATAGCTACTGCCCCTTTAAGGCATAGCACCGGAAGCATGCCCAGTGGAAAAAGGCCCAGACCGTGCGGCCGGCGGCAGTAAAGCCGACAAACGCAAGGCAGAGAGGACGCAGCACAGTGGGAGCCTAAATGGGCGAAGAGGAACAGTATCCAGAGAGGGGCAAGGACAGCGCCCGTGAAAGACCAGGAGAGCAGCGCCAAACGGTAACGATGAGTGAGACATCGGCCAGCAGACCTCTCTAGCACTGAAGAAGTTTAAAAAATGTTCATATTAGTGGGAATTTTGGGGAATATTAATTTGCCCCCTAGGTTGCAGTTGGTTTGTTCAGAATGCCTTCCCTGGTATCTTGCTGAATTAGGCACCAAGGGTCTGGAGGACTAGATGTCTTTTCCAGCTCTTTATGTTTATTCACTGGACACACAAGGTGTGGAGGAGAAGTTCCAGATTGCACCAACCCAGTGCTTCAGTCCTTGATGTTTGCAGTGGACCTGTCTTCAAGCTGTAATCCAAATTGGGGTACTCATGGGATACATTTAAGCTGAGGGGTCTTCCCCCACACACGTTTCTCAACCCCAGTGATGAATGGATATGATGAAAGATAGAGCTCTTCCAAGTATAAATTTGAATTATGACTCCAGGAGTAAATGCTTAAAAAATTGTTATATTCAATTACAAAACACCAAATAAATACCATAAAAATAATTAAATCTACCCTGTGAGTACCACAGTTCCATTTATGTCTGGAGTTTTTTGAATATGCTTAATGGGATAATAATGGTTAATTTTAAGTTGATTTAATATTGCAGATATTAAAAAAAAGATTAACATCTATGTAGGTGTGATCTCTCAAACCTTTATGGTTTGAGAGATATAACTTGCTAAAGTTTCCTTTTCCTGGCTGTTTTACTCAAGTCTGCCATCTAGCTGACAGCTGCAGATTCCAGTCATTTGACCAGACAGAGCCTCTTCAGCAGAGCTGAAATCACGCTATTTAGAAATAAATACTTCATTGGAACGGTCTACAAAGTGTGCTTGCAAATCAGGCACACTTTGTAGACCGTTCCAAATGAAGTATTTATCTTTAGATATCATTATATCAGCGCTGCTGAAGAGCCGCATCTGGTCAAGTGACCAGAATCTGCTTCTGACAGCTTTACAGCTCATCAAGCAGAAAGGGGAGGGACCAGAGAACTTTATTTTACTGTATCTCTCAAACCATAATGGTCTGAGAGATATGAATAAGTGCAAGTACTCTCTTTTTTAATTGTATCTACCATATAGTTAATTCTTTTTATCTGACATTACTATCCCTTTACATTGAAGTTTTGTCTGCTGGAACTAAAATAAAGAGATTGGTAAGCAATAAAAACTATAGCCACTAGATGGCAGACAGTTTAAAGGTACCAGAACTAAAGTTTTGTTCTTTACTATGAAGTGAAGGCAATGTGAAAACCACAGGGATTGTACTAAAAGGATTCTGAGTTAAAACATGCAATGGAAAGGTATTTTTGTGCTGCTCCTGGCTATCATGTATGTAATAAGTTAAATAAGCTGAGAATCATCCTGCTGACAGTGCTTTCATTATGCGTTTTGCTCATTTGCACCTTGGTACACCTTATATCAAGTTATGTTCATCTGAACAGGCTTTCATAATCACCTGTATGTTTTGTTACCCATTTGTTTATTTGACATAATACTTTGAGATATTTTCCATAACTTTTTTTACAGTTTTGCAAATTAGACAGTGTTGGCTGGCACAGTCATATCTGGGAATTTTGCTGGCATCATCAGCAGTCCCCTGAGTGACAAGAATGTATGGATTTGGGAATGTCCTACTATGACCACATTCCCAATCTGCCATTCAGGGAAACGGCAGAGACGAGAGCAGCAGTGTACTTGTCCTCGGCTCTAGTGCAGCTATGTGGAAGAGGTCACTATACATCACCGGACATCAGTACGCAACCTGCTCTTTCTCTAAACACTAGAGGGAGCACTGCCCTTTCACTGCTGTGACAGAAAGTGATGACTGTAGTGAACTACAAGGACATATACATAAGGGCCGGCCCTTACATAGGTCCCGGTGGAGCCATGGACCCAGGCAGCACTCGGACAGGGGAGGCAATTTGCCGCCCCGTTGCATGTTATTTTACGAGCAGCGTCTCCCCACTGCCCGCACTGATGATGGCTGGGACCGTGTCACATACAGAGACGCAGTGTGGAGCATGCCAGGGTTTTCTTGGTCTGTTCGGAGGCCAGTGCAAGTTTAAAACTGGCGCCTAGACTGACGAAGAAAATCCCAGCATGCACCACTCTGCGTCTCTGCATGTGACACGGTCCCGGCTGTCATCAGTGCGGGCAGTGGGGAGACTGAGTAAAGAGCAAGAGAAGAAAGAGACAGACAAGCAGAGAAGAGAGGGAGCGCGCCAGAAGGAGAAGAGAAACAGGCAAGGGGGGGGGAAGAGACACAAGGGGTGTAAAGAGAGGCACAAGGAGCGAAAAGAGGGGAAAAGAGGCACAACGGGTGAAAAGAGAGGCACAAGGGGTGAAAAGAGGGGAAAAGAGGCACAACGGGTGAAAAGAGAGGCACAAGGGGTGAAAAGAGAGGCACAAGGGGTGAAAAGAGGGGCACAAGGGGTGAAAAGAGGGGAAAAGAGGCAAAAGGGGTGTAAAAAGGCAAGGGGGAGAAAGGTACAAGGAGAGTAAAAAACACTACAATTCTATGTGGTTTTAGGGGCAGGAGAGGGGTTAATATAATTAAGGATGTGGTGTGTTTTGGTGGGTGTGGTTTTGCAGTTCCTGTTTGATGTCAGGATGAGGTCTCAGTTCTCTCTCTAGTGTTAAGATTTCTGTCTGGAGGCCATTTTCTTGTAGCCCAACAGAAGCATCACTTTCTCTTACAGTAGGCAATGGGCAGTTCTTCTGGTGTTTAGAACTCTGTGCTCTGGAGTCTTTATTCCATGACTTTGTATTGTCCCGGAAGAGGGTTGCCCGGGGAGATGGGACACACATTAAAAATCAGGGACTGTCCTGGGCAATCAGAGACACATGGTCACCCTAGAATGTCTAAATGTTGTAATTCGTGTCAATATGGGTGGGGCTCTTCTGATCTTAGAGAAAATTAGTGAGGGGGGCA
Source organism: Rhinophrynus dorsalis (assembly GCA_037306005.1). NCBI lineage: Eukaryota > Metazoa > Chordata > Amphibia > Anura > Rhinophrynidae > Rhinophrynus > Rhinophrynus dorsalis. The sequence goes on from CM074718.1 coordinate 20,409,911, forward strand.
AATTCACACCTTTTATTTGTCTTGTAAGAGGAGAGGTAGGGGATATATAGTAATATATATATACATTGGCTGAGATGCTGCCCATTGGACCTTAGAGAGGAGTTCTTTGGTTTTTAGAAGTGGAACCTGGCCACCACATCCCTAAGAGTATCATCAATGAGATGCTTTGGCTTCTGCACCCTACGGGCCCTGTAAACCATCAGGAGATCCACGTCTGTGTCTGGTAGAAGATATGGTAAGTATACTAGCAAGAAGTGGGGCAGATCAAATTGTGGAATGTCCACAGATATTCTTCTTAGCCGCAGGTTATTTCAGAGCCCTTTATTCCAAGTCCTTTAATGAGATGGTCTGTGAGGGTCTCCAGGGCATCCGTTCTGGCCTCCAATCTCACCACCTCAGCCTGTATCTCTGAAAATAACACCCTGAAATCCCCCTTCAGGGAATCTCAGAGTTGCAGCAGTAATACGCTCAGTGCTGGATAGAGTTAGTGGGGAGTCTTTCTTACCCCTCTGTCAGTAGGGTGACTAGCCCAGGGCTCCCAGTATCCCCGTCCGCCCTTGCGGCACTGCCACCTTGCTGCTCTGCAGCTGATCCATCTTGTTTAGTGGTCATCCCGGGGCAAAGATAGATCCGAATGGTATATGTAGGAGTGAAATACATCGATTTGATGCTGCTTTTAGGCCTCTTGGAGTGGAGAGCGAGCTCATCGAGTGACCATCCCATTTAAGCTCTAGCCACGTCTCCCATCCCGACATCAGTTTTACTGAATAACTAAGATAAAAGAAAGCAATACAAACTCGAAAGAAGAAAGGGAATCCCCCCGACAGGGAACCCAAGAGGACTCCTCTGCCCAGGACTCGAATCAGTGTTTTTGTTCAGGAAAGGAAGTCCTGTGTTCCACATAGACTAAGAGAAAAGGATTTATAGGTAAATACACAACATCTTCTTTTCTGTCGAATGCAGGGTGTCAGGGAGCATCTACAGACATTCATTCCCACTGAAAATGCTAATCTTGTGGCAGGGGGGATTCATCATCTTTTTTATTGTCTTCTTTCTTGACATCACATGTCCTTAGCAGAGAGGACGAAGGTCAGAGGGACAGCAGTACTTGGCTTCCTAGGGGATGGTTCAACATCACTGACCAAAGTGTCAGGCTTTTGTGCCTGTTGCCATAAAGGCACCCCAGATTCAGGCAAGTCCTTATCTGTGAATACTACTAATAAAGGCTATTGTTAGCGTGCCAGGAATGTGTATATTTTATATTTTTTTAATGCATTTTGGGAGGTTTTGGCTCCTCTCTTGGTTGGTACCTCCCCAGCAGGGTATGTCTGATTAGGAAAGGTATAAATACCTCCCTCATTTCCCTGACAACGTTTTTGTTCACAGTAGAGGTAAAGTTGCTTTTAAATTGCATTATACTAAATACATGTTCACAGATTGTAAGTAGGGTGACCATATGTCCCAGAATGCCCAGGACTGTCCCTTATTGGGGATCTATGTCCCGCATCCCGGGTCACCCCACACCAGGACAACAAAGAGTCCTAGAATTGAGCAACACGCACCAGTCCAGCCAGCCAATGAAATGTATTTGCTATATGGTCCTCATTGGCTGGCTGTGTTTACTTCCTGATAGTTCTAACTGATAGGAAGTGAATTTACTGTGTGTTTACTTCCTGATAGTTCTAACTGACAGGAAGTGACTCAGCAGTTTCTATCACATTCTGTGGAGAACTGTAAGTCACTTACTTTTCTCTCCATTAGAATCTAACAGGAAATCTAATTAGAATTTAACCACTAGAGGGCACTGCTAATGTAACAAAACATGGGTTTAAACTGTAATAAATATAAATCTCTCGGCAGTGGGGGTACCATTATTTTACTCAATAGGAAAATCCCTACAATATATATTTTTTCATTAAAAAAAGGTTACTGCTCCTTTAAAGAACAAACACCACCAAATAACCCCTAACTTATTATGGACAGAAAAACCTAATAGCCCCTACGAATCTCTCCCTTGCTCCTTTGATCAAGAGATAACATCTTCAATCTATCCAGGATGTCGAGTCCATGGAGGCAGACATGACAGTTCATGTCGGGATCACAGGACCTCACATTCTGCTCATAACACATTGGGGGAGATTCAGTAAGGAGTGATAAAGAGGTGATAAAGCAAGATAACGTCTCCAGTGATATCACTTCTCCAGTTCGGATTCTATGGAGCCTATGTACTAAGATGTCCGAAGCTGGAGAAATCTTAGTGCACGGGCTCCATAGAATAACAGAGGAACTGGAGAAGTGATATCACTGGAGAAATCATCTCCGCTTTATAACATCTTTTTATCACGCCTTAGTGCATAATGCCTTGGTAATCTTGACCCTTAGCAATGCATTATACACCCCTCTGGTCCTTAAAAGGTTATGAAGGCTCATGTATTCCGCCTTTTTTTGGGCATGACATCCAAGACTGATTGAAATGATAAAAGGCAAAAGTTCATAGGGCCATTAGGATTTTCTGACTACAGTAAGGTAAGCGGGTGGAGTAAGTTCTCTTTTAAGTAGATAATCATTATTGTTATAATTTAAAGGGATAGTAATGTTTCAAAATAGTATTTGGGCCATGGAGAGTATTATTTCACTACTGTCAGAGTTGTTGTTCAAGAGTAATTGAATGATAAAGTATCCCCCTCCTGCCCCTTTTACCTAGTGTAACACTACTCACCTCAGATGTGGAATCTGGTTTTAAAGGGATAGTAATACTTTGTTTTATCTTTATTTTATTCTGTAGGCATTAAAAAAACATGAAGAACGATATAAGTCTTATCTCTCAAACCTTTATGGTTTGAGAGATATTCACAAGCAAAGTTTCCCCTCCCGCCCCTTTTACCTAGTGTAAGCCATCTCTTCTCAGATGTGGAATGCAGTCCATAGACCAGACAGATAACAGCAGGGGACAATCTTCTTCCTATGGGAATAATGAAAGTCCTGCCCCCCTTGACAAGTTTTTCAGGTTTTTCCCTTATCTTAATTGAAGATTGTCCCTCTCTGCAATCTACCTGGGCACCTCCCTTCTGATCTGGCTGAGCAGTGTTACATCAGTAAAAGGGGCAGGAGGGGGATACTTTGTCATTGAATTACTCTTGAACTACAACTCTGACAGAATTGAAATAACACTCTCCAAAGTCCAAATACTATGATGATTAATTAGGGCCGCTGTTATTATGAAACATTACTATCCCTTCAAGGCCAGACCACTCACAGCAAGGAACAATCTTCATACTGTGAGAACAATGAAAACCCTGCCCTATCCCTCTTGACAGGTTTGTCAGGTTTTCTCTTATACTAACTGAAGATTGTCTCTCTCTGCAAGCCATCTGGACACCACCTTTCTGTTCTGAGGTGAACAGTGTTACATCAGTAAAAGGGGCGGGAGGGGGATACTTTATCATTGAATTACTCTTGTACTACAACTCTGACAGAATTGAAATAATGCTCTCCAAGGTTCAAATACTATGATGATTAATTAGAGCGGCTTTTATTATGAAACATTACTATCCCTTTAATAATAAAATACCAACAGATTCTGCATTGTAATTTACATCCAAAATGACATATTGGAACAATGTAGTAGTCCATCATAGGAATCACACTTAAACGTGGACCATAGACTACAGTCTATACTGAAACAAGGGTTCTACCAAGTGAAACGCGTCAGACACTGCACTGTTCCAGTATATGTTGGATGGAATCAAATTAGAGAGCAGACTCTTTGCTTGTAGCTCTCAGAGAAATAGAAATGGTTATCTTACCGAAAAAGTAAAAGTTAACCCTTTGAGTGCCAGGTGGGGTATCCACCTCATTGCTGTGCAATGCGATGGATACCCCTCTGGCACTCAAATGTTTAAAGAACAAATAAAATGAAAGCGGGAAAAAAAGTGAAATTGCCTAATTTTTTTTCATCTTCACCTATTATTTTTACACTTTTATATCTCTGACATTGATCTCCTTGTATTGCTGTTTTCAGACAGCTTTCTGTCAGGGACTGTGAAAGCAGGGATATATTGATACACTGTATCATTATACCTGCTGCAGGTAGTGTTACAGTGTATCAATATCCTTTCTTTCATAATCTCAGTCAGAAATCTCTTTATCAACTAAGGGAGATCTGTCAGACATTAAAGGGATAGTAATACTTCAAAATTACTAATCCCTATTTTGTAGCCCTTAAAAGAAACAAAAATGCACCCAGTGGCATCTCTCAAACCCTTATGGTTTGAGAGATAACTGCTTACAAAGTTCGCCCCTGCCTGCTCCCCTCTCTCTACCCAGCCTCCTCCTATGGAAGCTTTCTGTCTTTAAGTATCACTGTGCCCGTGATTCCTGCCTGTACTGTATTGTTGGTTGGCGACATTGTCATTTCCGCTATTCCTTACTATGCTTTTATTGGAGATCGAGTATAAGCTCCTCCCACCATTTGCCTTTATATGCCCAGCTCTCACACTTCCTGATTACCCTTTCATGGTGTACCTGCATCTAGTGAATCTCTTGTTGCTACGCATGTTCCATGTATGACCCTTGGCTACAGGGACGTGCACAGACATTTTGGGGGGCAGGGGCTCAAAAGGAAAAAAAGGGCACTTCTCATAATTATTTATTTTTGTTAAAAGGGCACAAGGGCACTTTGGACAAAAAGGGCAGGTGCTCAAGCCCCCCTTGGTGTCTTTTTGTGCACGTGCCTGCTTGGCTAGACTGACTCCAACTTCCACTTGTTGCTGTGCTGCACTCCGTTCCTGGTTTGACCTCGGCATTGGCTGATTTCCCGTTCTGGTTCTGACCCTGCTGTGTATGACTACTTGCTCTGTGTACCGACCCGGCTCTGGCTTACGTTTGCTCCTGTGGTTGACTTTGCTTGGCTGGCTACCCACTCTGTGTACCGATCCGGCTCTGGTTTTGACTCCTCACTTTCCTCACTGTCTGGCGGACTACCCACTCGTATTACCCTAAGGCTCCGGCCCCTGATCGGTTAGTCTCCTTGCAGACTCTATATCACTGTGTGCGAAGCGCTCCTATCATCTATCCCCGCTTGCGGCGATTTGCTTACGCACTTCCACTGTCTGCTGGCTTGCCCTAACGTTCTAGGGCAGATCGAGTGGTCCTCCTTGTAGTTGCCTTCAGTCCAGTTCCAGTAGCCTGTTGCCTATGTTCCCTAGTGTTCTAGGGTTTGTCCAAGGGGGCTCTTTGCCAGTCGGCCATTCCATTTCCAGTAACCTGTTGCCACCCCTAGCGTTCTAGGGTTGTCTGAAGAGGCCATTCCATTTCCAGTAGCCTGTTGCCATCCCTAGCTTTTTAGGGTTGTCCATGGGGGCCATTCCATTTCCAGCAGCCTGTTGCCTATGCTCCCTAGCGTACTAGGGATCCGTTCTGTAGGTCTCCTTCCTGCTGCCTGGTACCTACTTAGAACCACAGTGGTTGAGGTCATTACCGTTGCCTTGCCTGAGGGAATCTCCCTCTGTAGGTCGTTGCCTATTACCAGTCTGATCCAATAGCGTACTATTGGGAGGTTCTATTTTTGGGTCGAGGAACTTCACCTTTTTTGACTATTTTCTGCCTTCCTCTCCACTAGTCAGTTCCTATACTTTTTCCTGGGTCAATCTGAAGACTAGTCTTCCTCTATGTGAGCCTGCACTGTCTCCATACCTGACCTGTGACATTGCTGGGAAGTACCACGGTACTGTCCTCCTCTGGGTCTGTGTGAGCAGGGGAAGTACATATTTCCTTGTTATTTATTTTTCAATAAAAACCTTGTTTTTACCTAAACTGTACTTGTCTGAGTGTTCTTACAAAAACCGTGACAGTAAGCTGGAGTACTCTCATTGGCAGAGATCGATCTCTGGCCAATGAGAATGCTCCTGATTACAGACAGAAAGCCTACGTCATCTGAGGAGGCTGGGTAGAGAGAGGCAAAGCAGCAGACTGTGGCAAGGATCAACTATCCGCAGTCTGCCCAGAAGTAGGTACAGGGCTGTATTTATTATTTTAATTTCGAGAAACAAGCATTTAAAAAAAAAAAAATTAATACACTTTTAATTATATATGTTATATAACAAAACAATTTAAGCAAAGTTGTAAAGGGGTGATAGATCCCCTTTAAAACGTGAAAAAAAAAAAAAAACACATCCCAGCCAATCAGATTCAAGCGGCTGTTCTTTAATCTGATTGGCTGGGATGTGAGTTAGAACATCACAGCCAATGGCTGTGAGGGAAATTGAAGTGAGCCTTCCTATATATAAAGGCAGTCTCACTTCCAATGCCCTCATTGTGTTACAGGCATCGGCCCGTACAGGACTGAAGGGGGACCCGTGTTCTTCATCTGTGTCTCCGCTGCCACTGCCCTCGCAGCCACTCCAAGCTGAGGAGACATGAAGATATTAGCTAAGTATATTTATTTAGCATTTATGCATGACATTTATTTCGGTATATATGTATATTATTTCTTCATGGCATAATTATATATTTTGGCATTAAATAGAGGCATTTAATTTAAAGAATATTCATGGCGCAATAATATTTAACCCTTTGAGTGCCAGTGAGGTAGGCAACACATGTAAAGAAGGAATTTTTTAATGATATTATTTTACCAGGAAGAATACACTGAGATTGTCTCTTGTTTTCACATATGTCCTGGGCCTAGATGCACTAAAGGTCGATGCGGTGTCGGTATGATAATGTTGATGTGTTCGAATCACTCCGACAATTCGATCTGCACACACATTGACGTATTCACCAAAATTGTCGGATGGAAGGGGAGGGTTGGAGAAGATCCCTATTAAAATACAGGATTTTCGAAGTGTTGTCGATGTTGAGGGGGATCCCTACTTAGCCAATAGGGGAATAAAGAGAAGGCTTTCAGAACCAAGGACAACATTGAATGCCATAGGGATGTGCATTGCTCACCCCTGTGGCATTCAAAGGGTTAACGTAATTTTGGGCGTCTGTTCTAAAAAAAGACATTACTGAACTGGAAAAGGTGCAGAGACGTGCAACAAAACTGATAAAGGGACTGGAGGATGTGAGTTATAAAGAGAGACGAGCCAAACTGGGTTTGTTTACATTAGAGAAGAGACGTCTAAGGGGTGATATGATTACCATTTACACATATATGCAAGGTCAATACAACAAACTATCCAATTAATTATTTATTCAAAGAGCTGAGCTAAGAACAAGAGGTCATCCATTAAGACTTGAGGAAAGGCGCTTTCGACTAAAACACAGGCAGGGATTCTTTACAGTAAGGGCAGTTAGGCTATGGAATTCTTTGCCTCGGGATGTTGTGCCTGCAGATAATGTAACTGCATTCAAAAAAGCAATGGATGTCTATCTAGCACAGAACAATATTGACAGTTATGACAGATGGCTTCAAAGCAAATAGGATATTGATCCGGGGAACTATTTGACACACACACACAAACACACACACACACACACACAAACACACACACAAACACACACACACACACACACAAACACACACCTACACACCTACATTGGAAATTGCTCCAGAGGGCTTTTTTGTTGCCTTCCTCTGGATCAACAGGGGTGTTATTGGCATGGGCTGGACTTGATGGACGCATGTCTTTTTTCAGCCTTATCTACTATGTTACTATGTTACTATAAACAGAACTAGTACAACAAACACTACACAATGGGCCCCCCTTCAACATATCCCCCCCCTTTAGTATGTCGATATATATTGCATATATTCAACATACTAACTCCATTCGACTTTCACCTCTTCATTGGACAGGAACTGCCATATATTCGACAGAACCTGTCCTTTATTCGACACTTTACCCTTTGAGTATCAGAGAGATAGGAAGGCATTGCTTAGCAATGTGTTTGCTACCCCTCTGGTATTCAAAGGATTAATAGGCAAGGTATGCGGATGCATACCTTGCCCTTATATGTGTAAAACATTTAATTATATATCTGCATCATCTAGAACTAAAACAAAGAAGACACAGTAAATACAGAGCACTCATTGTATCATCTACTTTAATCTCCAATTCGCATAGGAAAGACTGGGATAAAATATAACCTTAAATGACGAAATTAACAAAGAAATAATTACAATTATCTGTACTCTGACCAAATGTTTCCAAATATAATCATACATTAGCCACAAAGACAGGATATATCAGATTATATCATTGTCTTTAAGAGCAAGGGAAACATCAATAATCTCAAGGTATTAAACAAAATTGTCTTATTTCTAAAGGGGGCTATAACTTGACCTTAAATTGCCTTTACTTTGTCAATAAAGAATTACTATATTTTCACAAAAAATAATATTGTAGACATTAAAGGGATAGTATTGCCATGTTTTTACAAATATTAATCTTGTAGGTATTAAAAAAGACATTAAATGCCGCAGTCCCATCTCCCAAAACTTTATGGTTTGAGAGATAATCGTACTGAAAGTTACCCCTCCCCTTTCCCTGACGTTAGTGCTCTAGCAGACTGCAGGGGAATCTGGTTCCGGGACCGTCGGAGGCTCTCCTGCAGAGCCAACATCGCGTTATTGAAAGAGAAATCCTTCACGGAACGGTCTATAAAGTGTGCTTGCAAGCCAAGTACACTTTGTAGACAGTTCCAGTGAGGGATTTCTTTTTCAATAATGTGATCTCGGCTCTGCTGAAGAGCCTCCTCTTGTCCAGCGACGGGATTCCCCCGCAGTCAGCAAGAGCACTGACATCAGGGAAAGGGGAGGGGGGAACTTACAGTATGATTATCTCTGAAACCATAAAGGTTTGAGAGATGGGACTGGGGGCATTTAATGTATTTTTTAATACATACAAGATTAATATTTGTAAAAACATGGCAATACTATCCCTTTAAAAACATGAATAGAAAGAGCTATGCCCCATCTCTCAAACTTTTATAGTTTGAGAGATCGAAGCATGTAAAGTTCCGGTTTCCCAGAAGTCTGCCACCTAGCTGAGAAAAACAGAATCTGGTCCCGGGACCATCTTGTGGCTCTTCAGCAGGGCAGAAATAGAGCGATGTGGAAAGAAATACTTCATTGGAATGGTCTACAATGTGTGCTTGCAAACCAAACACACGTTGTAGACCGATCCAATTAAGTATTTCTTTCTACATCTCGCTAGTTCAGCTCCGCTGACCCGTGACGGTCCTGGGATGCCATGGGTTGTTTTGCGTAAACGACCCATGACGTGCCAGGACCGTCATGGAATTCTGGCGTCCCCGCCCGGCTGCACCGTATGCAGGAAAAAAAAATGGTCCGTGGTCCTTAAGTGCCCGCCGCGTGTGCACGTGGCCAGTCCTTAAGGGGTTAATGTGTACAATATTAATATTTGTGACAATATAGCAATACTATCCCTTTAAAGACAAAAGGAAATACCCAAGAGAATAATCCAAATAATATGTAGGGCATTTTTTTTTCTGCATACAGTGAGATGTCTATTTTAACCCTTTGAATGCCAGAGGGGTACGGAATGCTTGCAATGCATTCCGTACCCATCTGGCACTCAAAGGGTTAATTTGCTAACTGATCACTATACAGTGTTGCCCAAAGAAATATGAATGTGGGATCACAACAGATATGGTCCCAAGGTTTTATAGAGAACCATAAAAGTAACCCCAAAATTACACAGGGAAATATACTTTGTGTGAAAAGAATGAAGCTTAAATCTTGTCAGTGTTTTTAAAGTCAGGTATGACAACACAAGGTTAGGGGTCCCAAAGTTCTAAAAGGATTATGCTTGTTAGAATGTTCTACTATTACTTTTATTATTAGTGTTTTAAATAAAAACACAAAAAAATTATACTTAGAAGGTCTGTACCTTAAAGGAGCAGTAAACTTTTTTTATGAAAAAATATATATCATAGGGATTTTCCTAATGAGTAAAATAAGGGTACTCCCACTGCCGAGAGATTTATATTTCCAGAGTTATTACAGTTTAAACCCATGTTTTTTTACATTAGCAGTGCCCTCTAGTGGTCAAATTCTAATTAGATTTCCTGTTAGATTCTAATGGAGAGGAAAGTCAGAAAAGCCAGTGACATACAGTTCTCCATAGAATGTGATAGAAACTGCCTGTCACTTCCTGTCAGTTAGAACTATCAGGAAGTAAACAGTAAATTCACTTCCTGTTAGTTAGAACTATCAGGAAATAAACACAGTAAATTCACTTCCAGGTTATTTAAACTGCTATAAATTTTGAATAAAACATATGACAGCGATGGGAGTGACCTTGTTTTATTCAGCAGGAAATGCGCTATAAAATGTGTGTTTTCATAAAAAAAAAAGTTTACTGCTCTTTAACTACATTGTTGCCGGGGCATATTATACTGGCTTGCCACAGTAAGAGGACTAGCCGACTATGTATAAATAGCTGCAGAGAAAAAAGTGACAAAAAAAAGAAAATATTGCAAATCATATACAAAAAATATTATGTGATTTTAAAACTCACTATAGCCCTCTAATATCAGCCTGTAATCTTCTATGGTCCCTTGCCAATTCGTAATTGTAAAATACCAAACTGGCTTGCCATAAATCTCTAATTACATGATGGAAAGAGTAAAGGGGGCACTCAATTTATGAAAATCCCATCACAAACAAATGGAAAAATAATGCTTGGTTTAGATTCATTTGTACTCATAAATCTGATTTTAATCTTCAATAAAAAAAAAAGACGGGTATTCAAAATGAAGATTGTTTACAAGGTAGGTCTGGGTATCTCAGATAGAGGACTCCAAAGTTTATGAGGGCATCTCATCTGTTCTTTCACCATCAGCCCAAGAACATTTTAACTCTAAAAATAAATTCCTTAAGATTTAAAAGGGAGAAGAAGCCAACATATTCAAGTCAGCTTCCATATTAACTACTGAAGGGTGTTTCACCATAAAGCTTCATGGCGAATATGGAAGCTGAATTGTACCTTTTAATTCAATAATTTCATTATTCTGTGTCTGTATGTTTGTGTAAATATGTGTGAATGTGTCTGCGTGCGTGTATGTATGTGTGTGTATGTAAGTACGCTTGTTAATGTGTGTGTATGTTTGATTTGTGTGCACATTTGTTAATGTATGAGTGTCTGTGTGTGTGTGTGTATGTGTTTGTGTACATGCATGCGTATGCATATGTATGTGTTTGTATGTGTGTGATGGTGTGTGTGTGCGTCTATCATTATGTGTGTGTGTGTATATATGAGGGTATGCGTGTGTGTGTATGTGTAGGAATATGTATGTGTGTGTGTGTGTGTGTGTGTGTGTGTGTATGTGGGTTTGTGTACATTTTAGTGGTAGCAGTCATCATATACAAATTAATTTTATTAGCCTCATCAAACACAAAGCATACCTCCCAACTGTCCCTTTTTAGAAGGGACAGTCCCTCTTTGAGACCCAAATCCCTCTGTCCCTCTTTTCTACCCTTTTGTCCCTCTTTACAGGATATCAGAATGAGTGGTGTGTATTACATGCTCCACAGCAATAAAACTCACATAAATGTGTAGTTAATTTTTAATATATGTGTTTATAAATGAATCTGTGTAAACACAATAATTTGGTATTGCGCTAAATAATTTATTCAGTTAAACAAAGAGGAGCCAATAGGTCATGAAATAGCCTAAAACTTCTCGGTAATGCCCCGCCCACCAGCCACACCCCCATAAACACCACCTAAAACAAAAGTGTCCCTCTTTGTCCATTTGAAACGTTGGGAGGTATGACAAAGGTCACCCAACTCCTTTGGCACAAAGTGATGGGACACAGGGGAAGGAGAGGGGCAGGTCAGGGCCTGCCTAGAATCAGGTCTCTTGTCTGATTAGGCTACATCAGCTAGGTGCAGATGCCGGCCCATGTTAAACCATCCTGGGTTATGGAAAGCCATATGGGGGAGGGGAGGATTTTCCCACTGGGATATAAATAAGACACAGCTTGTGGTTTTATTTAATAAGGTTTATTTTGCCTGCCAGAAGGTGATGCAAAGTGTGCTTGGTATGGATTTTCTCTGCAACTGAGCCAGGGTGTAGCAGTTCCATACTTTGGAAAATGGAGGTGCAGCATGTACACCTTAACCCTTTGAGTGACAGGGGGTACACAACACATTGTTTCGCTGTGCGTTGTATACCCCTCTGGCACTCAAAGGGTTAAAGGCACCATTCCCAACGTGTCTAATAGACACAAATCGAATTTAACAAAAAAAAAACATAACCCCCATGAGACGCGGCTTGAGTAGGCAAAATAACAGCCCTCATATCCTCTATAATAATTCGCTAGGATATTTCTCAGAAGCCGTATTTCGCAGTAGAGACTGCCCGAACACACAGAATGCTGGGAGCATGGAATTCTGGGAGGTGTAGGAATGCTGAGAGCACAGAATGCTGGGAGAATGGAATGCTGGGAGGTGTAGGAATGCTGAGAGTACGAAATGCTGGGAGGTGTAGGAATGCTGGGAGTCCTGTGCTGGGAGCATTTGTGCAGTCCCTACAGAGCATCGGGTGCGAGACAGCAGACACATATCAGGACTGGCCTTTTAACCCTTTGAGGGCCTGGGGGTACACAACGTATTGAAATGCGTTGTGTACCCCTCTGGCACTCAGAGGGTTAACATCACACACACCTTGGCCCGTGTACACGGGCTTTTATACTAGTTGATATATAAAACAAATAATAATTATTGTAAGTGAATTAAGTAATTTAATCCCTTGAGAACCAGAGATGTGTGCAATGCATTCCGCTTAAGAAAACTAGATTATTTATTGAGCAGACTAACAGCACCACAGGGAGAATTCCCATTTATTTTGTTGGAGACATTTCTAGCTTTCATGGTGTTAACCCCTTAAAGTGTTATTAATGTATAAAAAAAAGTTTTTTTGCATTTTGAAGAGCTTAAAAAGCTGAGCTAAATGCAAAAAACCATATCTCTCAAACCGCTATGGTTTAAGAGATATAGGCATTTAAAGTTTGATTTCTCCTACTGACAGCTGTAAAGCTGTCAGTAGGAGATCTGTGTCGGCCGACATTCAGGTGCTTCAGAAGTACCGAGATCTCGTTATTTACAAGGAATCCCTTCATTGGAATGGCGTAAACGTGTGCCTGGTGTTCAGGCCTGGTGTTCAGGCACACGTTTTAGACCATTCCAATGACGGGATTCCTTGTTAGTAACGAGATCTCGGCACTTCTCAAGCGCCAGCGTGTCAACCGACACGGATCTCCTGCTCACAACTTTACAGCTGTCAGTAGGAGAAATCAAACTTTAAACGCCTGTATCTCTTAAACCATAGCGGTTTGAGAGATACGTTTTTTTGCATTTAGCTCAGCTTTTTAAGCTCTTCTAAATGCAAAAATGCAGCCCTGTGGTTGACGACTGATAGTTACCGGTCTTGGAGCGGTCAATTTCAGACCCCGCTTCTACTCACATTACTCCCGCAGGGGCGCTGTGAGTAAAAAAAAATACATGATGTGCCGGAACCTTCCCTGGTCCTTTAGGCATGGACAGCAGTGATGGTCCTGACACATCATTGGTCCTTAAGGGGTTAAAAGTCCATTTCAATCCCTGGGAATTTGCCCTAGAATTACTCCACTACTACTCACCCTCAGTGTTACAGCCTCAATTCAATCAGTGAAAATTAAGATAATTTATAATTGCCCCCTTATGGGAGCAGTTAACCCTTTGAGTGCCAGAGGGGTACGCAACGCATTGCAAAGGGTTAAAAAAATGAACAAGCTAATAATTTTAGGATGTGCTGTGCTGTCCAGACACTTAAAGAGTTAATGATGAATGCCTCTTACCCCCCCCCAAAAAAAATGTCTATTCCTTGTGTATACATTCGGAAATGTTTCTTTACATATTCATGGCATCCACAAATACACATGAGACCAGCCCATCAAAACAAGTAATGAATAACTGTATTAAGCCACTGGCATTTTGTCACGTATCACATGAATGCTCTTACTGATCAAGGTCATTTCAAAGTCACCGAATTAATGCAGATGTCAAATAGTTGGAAACGTTCTGTTGCTTGTATTAGAACGTCTCTATTAACCTCTGCACACTTCACACACTACTAGGAAAATACTTGCAAGGGCTGTGTAACACACCTACATGTAGTTAATGATTTATTATAATGTCTAATCTATTTATTTGGCTTATTGCATTTGCCCACTCATATTCTGGAATAGAGAATTTGGTGAGCTATAAAGGTCACATAAAGATTTCCCGTCTGGTCAGTTAAGGTGAGTATATGCTGATCATGTCTACAGTGACAGAATTGGTTTGGCCAGCATAGCCTTAGTATCCCAATACCAGACATCCAATTCTAGTATTGGTGGTTCATTTATCAGCAGTTTATGTATTCCAGTAATATTTCGTTTACATACCAATTTGGCCATTTTCTTTCCCAAGTTATATGTCCCATTAACCCTTTGAGTGCCAGAGGGGTACGCAACGCATTGCAAAGCAATGCGTTGCGTACCCCTCTGGCACTCAAAGGGTTACTATAAAGCTGTAATGTTCAGTTTTTTTTTTTTTTTACTAATATGTCCAGTATAGTTATTGATTTATTTTTCTTGATTATTTACCAATTTACATATTTCCGTAGTGTCCCGTTTTATACAAATTTCTCTAGTTTATTTACCTTTTTTTTTAATATATTTCTGTAATGTCCAATTTATATACTAATTTTGCTGTTTATTTATCTTTTTATTTATTTCTGTATTGCCCAGTTTATATATTTTTTGCTAGTTTATTTACCTTTTTATGTGTTTCTGTAATGTCCAGTTTATATACTAATTGTCTAGTTTATTTAGCGGTTTATATATTTCATGTATTTAGAATTTTATTTACAAAGTGTTTTACCAGTAAGAGTACATTGTGATTTCTCTTGTTCAAATATGCCTCAGTTGTTATAATCTATTGTTTGATTGCAGTTTATATATGGCTGTAATATCCAGTATATATATATGTTCATTTGGCCAAATGTAGTCACTGTTTATATATTGCTTTAATGTCCAGTTTACATACTGCACAACTAATTTACCAATTTATATATTACCGTAATGTCCAGTTAAAGGGGAACTACCACCCCACACAATCTTTACCTTCACTAAGTCCCCATCTGGCGACTAACTGCTTAGTAGCGCTAGTCTCAAGAATAATTACCTTATTTAATAGATTTAATAGAGCAATCTATTAAATAAGGTAATTATTCTGGCAACTAGCGCTACTAAGCAGCTAGTCGCCAGATGGGGACTTAGAAAGGTAAAGATTGTGTGGGGTGGTAGTTCCGCTTTAATACACTCATTTGGACCACTTATTTACTAGTTAATATATTGCTGTAGTGTGCAGTTTATAGACTAATTTGACCAGTTTATTTCAGAGATTTATTTCTATAATGTCCAGTTATATACAAATTTGGCTAATTAAAGTGCGAGTTTATAACACCCATTTCCAAGTATACTGTTACCTTTTTTCGTGGTGTTTCACTTGTTGGCTCTCTCGGGAATTAATGTTTTTGTTTATATAGTGCCACAAGAGTACACAACGCTTTACAATTTAAGGCTGTAGACAATACAGGGTTACAAGTGCTTTGTAGAGTGAAACATTGGGTGTGAGGTCCCTGCCCGAAAGCTTACAATCTAAAGTGGTAACAGGAGATGTACAGAGTACATAAGTCAAGTGCTGAATACAGTGCTAGAGTTCTGATGATGATAGGAGACACAAGTAAAGTAAATAATTTATAAGAGCGTTCTTTGTACAATATCAGTGCCTTCTAGCTTGTTGCGGTTTTATCCAGGAGGTGCATTTTCAAGCGAGACATAAAGACCATCAAAGAGGTACAGTGGCGCAGGGTGGGAGGTAGACATTCCATAGATATGGAGCAATGAGAGAAAAAAGGTTTGGTATGTGAGAGGGCTGTATACACAAAGACATAAAAGGAGGAAGAGAAGACAGTCATTAGCTGAATATAAGTGTCAGGATGGGGTATAGCAGGAGATTAGAGTGTAAATGTAAGAAGGATTTGAGGAGAGAAGGGTCTTGAATGAGAGAAGTAAGATTTTGAAATATATCTGGAGTTTGATAGGCAGCCATAGGAGAGTTTTTAGGAGGAGTGGGGCAGGGACAAACCTAGATGACAGAATAGTAATTTGTGCTGCACCATTCTGTATGGATTGAACTGGATGGAGATGGGATGCAGGAATGCCAGACAGAAGAGATATTACCTTCCCACCATATTGTGGAGATAGTCAGAACTGATCTGAAAAAGCTACTCTGAAAAAAGGGCAATGATGGATACACAAAAGAATCTCCCAACAGAAGTGGTTGAGGCTAAAGCAGTTTGAGATCATTAGAAATGGGCAGATGGGATGGATTACTTGGTTCATATCTGCTGTCAAATTGTATGTGGCTAACCCCAACTGCTCTCTTCTTTGTAGGGCGCAGCCAGACACCCAACAAAGGTGTGTTTTGGTGGTCTTCTTTTCCATCCTGGAACGCTTTACGATCTCTTCCAGGCACAGGATAACTGTGTGCTCTAACACTCTCACAGGAAAGGAGTAGCTATGCTAATAAGGCTCAACCCTACTAAATCCTAGTTAACACTCATCTGCGTAGACCAAGTACCTCTGCCCTAATGCTTACCTATGACACTAATGAAAAAATGGGCTGCACTATAAGGTGATGTGGATCCGATAGTCAAATCAAAATATTTATTCAAACAATGCTAAACACATAACAGATTCTCAAATCACTCACGCCCTCCGAAGTGCAGGGACTTGCCCCTGGAATCATCAACGCGTTTCACTTAAACCACGCTTACTCATGAAGACCATCATGAGTAAGTGTGGTTTATGTGAAACGCATTGATGAATCTGGGAGAAAGTCCATGCACTTTGAGGTCATGAGTGATTTGAGAATCTACTATATTCAAACAATGCTAAAAACAAACATTGTGATTGTATTAATGGATCAACATCACCTTATAGTGCAGCCTATTTTTTTCATTTATCTCATGTGTATTGGACTTGGGGAGGTCTTTTTAGGCTGGGCACAGAGGTTGTAGTCTTTCTATTATTTTAAGAACTCTTTTGAAATTTATTCCAAAGCCTGGAACTCCAGAGCCGCTAAATTTTTCCTTTTTGAAAGTTCTAATGCTTGCCTATCCAACGCTGTCTCCTACAGCAGAACCTCACCTTGCTACCCACTAACTGTAAGGAAGAAATATACTCAAACTAAATTATTAAAATGGGAACTCTACTGGCCATTAACAACGTAGCAATCAAGTATTGATTATCACTCACCAAATAATATGCTGGTTGTGGGTCCAGAGCACTCCCCCACAGCTCTATCTCAGGGCTCCGACAAACAAGACGACAACTGGAAGGGAGCGCTGTAACGGACCCGCCGGACACAAGAACAGCCTTGAGAACAGTGTGGATAAAATAGCTCTTTTATTCCAAACAGTTAAAAGCATTCAAGCCTGTACCTTCCATCCTACAGGCTGTACAAAACAGCAACACAGCAAGGGGGGCAGGGCTTTCATTGTTCTCATAGGAAGAAGATTGTCCCCTGCTGTTATCTGTCTGGTCTATGGACTGGATTCCAAATCTGAGAAGAGATGGCTTACACTAGGTAAAAGGGGACGGGAGGGGAACTTTGCTTGTGAATATCTCTTAAACCATAAAGGATTGAGAGATAAGACTTATATCGTTCTTCATGTTTTTTTAATGCCTACAAAATAAAATAAAGATAAAACGAAGTATTACCATCCCTTTAAGAATAGCTTTCCCACCCTCAGCACTAGTCTATCTAGCATTAACTAGTGACTTCATAGCCTAGCATCTGTTCCAAACAATACAATGCATATGTAAGCATAGCACATGGATAATTTAGATAAAATTACATATTCATGAAACCCACAGTGTATGTCAATGTTTGAACATATACAGACTACAAACTGATAACTCAGGGTTTAATTCTTATAAGGTGCTATTGACTATGTGTAACATACCTCCCAACATTTCAAATGGCCAAAGAGGGACACTTGTGTTTTAGTTGATGTTTCTGGGGGTGTGGCTGGTGGCCGGGGCATTATAAAGAATTGTTAGGTTATTTCTTGATCTATTGGCACCTCTTTGTGTAACCAATAAACGATTTAGAACAAGATCAAAGTATTTTATTTACGCAGATTAGTTTATAAACACAGATACAGAAGATTAACTACACGTTTATGCAAGTTTTATTGCTGTGGAGCTATGTAATACACAATACTCATTCTGTTCTCCAGAAAAGAGGGACAAAAGGGTAGAAAAGTGGGACAGAGGGATTTGGGTCTCAAAGAGGGACTGTCCCTCCTAAAGAGGGACACTTTTGGGGGTATATCTATTCTGTCATTTGAAATGCTATAACATTCTGTAAGATCATGTAAGATTCTATCTGATCCTGTCAAGCTTTGCTTAAAGGGATAGTAATACTTAAAATGTAAAAAAAAAAATGTTGTAGGGTTTATCCCCCTGAGTAAAACAAGAGTACTCCCACTGCTGAAAGGTGTTTCATTCAAAGGTTATTAATTTTCAAAGTTAAATTTTTTAGGTGCAATATCACAGTGGCCTGAAAATGTACAGTGGCACTGTTGCTACACGATCCTATGGACAGCTCTGGTCCCGGGACCATAAATCTCCATAGGATGGTGTAGCAACAGCGCCACTGTACAATTTCAGGCCACTGTGATATTGCACCTAAAAAATTCAACTTTGAAAATTAATAACTTTTGAATGAAACACCGTTCAGCAGTGGGAGTACTCTTGTTTTACTCAGAGGGATAACCCCTACAACATATTTTTTTACATTTTAAGTATTACTATCCCTTTAATAAAGAAAAATCTGCTTACCTTTAAAACTCTCTCCAACTCTGTCAATCAAAGAATTTATCCCTTCAGACACAAGACAAATGCAGTCTAACAGCCTACAAGAGGCAAGAACCAAAAGACTTTAACCCCTTGGTTGCTACAGAAATCGCCAGTATCTTGTTCCACAATGTGTTGTAGATCTCTAGCATCCAAGGGGTTAAATAATAGCCTGGTGCATGGACATTGAGACTGATCTGGCCACACCCACAATTGAAAACGTGGGTGTGGTCAGCAGAGCTTAAGTACCTCCCCTCAAATCTTGGAGCCCTAAGCAGCTGCCTACTCTGCCTATTGGAAAACGCGGCCTTGATCACTTTCCTTTTCCTCACTTGCCCCTAAAACCTACCTCTAAATCCCCTGCCCTAACACATACTTTTAACCATTTGAGTGCCAGTGGGGGTGTGCAACGCATTGCTTTGCAAGCTGTTGTATAACCCTCCGGCATTCAAAGGTTTAATCTAACGACAGCAAGGTATTATGTGTTTTTGAGTCAGCTATTTCCTGTAATACTGACTGCATGCAGAGTTGTACATAGGATCACTAATCCAATTAATGACTGATGCAATTAGCTTCCAGGAAAGGAGACAATAAATTTGCTTCTTTGATCTGATCTGCTGACATTAGAACATGACATATTTCTTCTCTGTGAAGACACAGTTATGACCATGGAAGCATTCATTAAAGGAGCAGTAAACGTTTTTAATGAAAAAATATATATTGTAGGGATTTTCCTATTGAGTAAAATAAGGGTACTCCCACTGCGGAGAGATTTATATTTCCAGAGTTATTACAGTTTAAACCCATGTTTTTTTACATTAGCAGTGCCCTCTAGTGGTCAAATTCTAATTAGTTTTTCTGTTAGATTCTAATGGAGAGGAAAGTCAGAAAAGTTAGTGACCTACAGTTCTCCATAGAATGTGATAGAAACTACTGAGTCACTTCCTGTCAGTTCGAACTATCAGGAAGTAATTACACTGTAAATTCACTTCCTGTCAGTTAGAACTATCAGGAAGTAAACACAGTAAATTCACTTCCTGGTTATTTGAAGTGCTATAAATTTTGAATAGAACATCTGACAGCAGTGGGTGTGACATTGTTTTACTCAGCAGGAAAAGCTCTATAAAATATGTATTTCCCTAAATAAAAGTTTACTGCTCCTTTAATCTCAGTAATACTGTCATAACCATTCCATCTGTGGGATTTCTTTTATGTTTTGTTCCTTTATAACAACTTGCCTGATTCTGAAAGAACTCACCTACATGTTATGTTAGCCATTTGTATTTAAAACAATAGTTCATGAGATACTTAGATTATCTATTTTACAATTTATGCAAATTAGACAGTACTGACTGCTATAGCAGTCAGCAGAGATGGATTAAGGCTCCATAGGGCCCTAGGTAAGCTACCTGTTTGGGGCCCCACATGATCTGGTGCTTATGACACTGAGAGCTGCTAGCAGGTACTGACATTGTGACTGTAAAGGAATTGTGAGCAACTGGATGATGCTGGTCTCTTTCAACAACAATAAGAGCGTCTGACAAAGATGTTAGCAGCAGCAAGAGCAGGGCCTCTGTCTATGGCCCATCACTTGCAGCCAGGGCTCCTCATAATGCCATCGGCCCTGGCCAGTAGCCTAGGCTGCCATATTAAATGATCGGGCACTGGCAGTCAGATACTAACACTGCTCTCTCTCCCACCTGCCTCTCCCTGCCAACCAGATACTAATAATTCACACTGTTCTCCATTCCACTTGCCATTCCAAGCCAACCAGATACTAATAATTCACACTGTTCTCCATTACACTTGCCATTCCAAGCCAACCAGGTACTAACATTCCACACTGCTCTCCATTACACTTGTCACTCCAAGCCAACCAGATACTAACATTACACACTGTTCCCCATTACACTTGTCACTCCAAGCCAACCAGGTACTAACATTCCACACTGCTCTCCATTACACTTGTCACTCCAAGCCAACCAGGTACTAACATTCCACACTGCTCCCCATTACACTTGTCACTCCAAGCCAACCAGGTACTAACATTCCACACTGCTCTCCATTACACTTGTCACTCCAAGCCAACCAGGTACTAACGTTCCACACTGCTCTCCATTACACTTGTCACTCCAAGCCAACCAGGTACTAACATTCCACACTGCTCTCCATTACACTTGTCACTCCAAGCCAACCAGGTACTAACATTCCACACTGCTCTCCATTACACTTGTCACTCCAAGCCAACCAGACACTAACATTCCACACTGCTCTCCATTACACTTGTCACTCCAAGCCAACCAGACACTAACATTCCACACTGCTCCCCATTACACTTGTCACTCCAAGCCAACCAGGTACTAACATTCCACACTGCTCTCCATTACACTTGTCACTCCAAGCCAACCAGGTACTAACATTCCACACTGCTCTCCATTACACTTGTCACTCCAAGCCAACCAGACACTAACATTCCACACTGCTCTCCATTACACTTGTCACTCCAAGCCAACCAGGTACTAACATTCCACACTGCTCTCCATTACACTTGTCACTCCAAGCCAACCAGGTACTAACATTCCACACTGCTCTCCATTACACTTGTCACTCCAAGCCAACCAGGTACTAACATTCCACACTGCTCTCCATTACACTTGTCACTCCCAGCCAACCAGATACTAACATTCCACACTGCTCTCCATTATACTTGTCACTCCAAGCCAACCAGATACTAACATTCCACACTGCTCTCCATTACACTTGTCACTCCAAACCAACCAGATACTAACATTTCACACTGCTCCCCATTACACTTGTCATTCCAAGCCAACCAGATACTAACATTCCACACTGCTCTCCATTACACTTGTCACTCCAAGCCAACCAGGTACTAACATTCCACACTGCTCTCCATTACACTTGTCACTCCAAGCCAACCAGGTACTAACATTCCACACTGCTCTCCATTACACTTGTCACTCCCAGCCAACCAGATACTAACATTCCACACTACTCCCCATTACACTTCTCACTCCAAGCCAACCAGATACTAACATTCCACACTGCTCCCCATTACACTTGTCACTCCAAGCCAACCAGATACTAACATTCCACACTGCTCTCCATTACACTTGTCACTCCAAGCCAACCAGGTACTAACATTCCACACTGCTCTCCATTACACTTGTCACTCCAAGCCACCCAGACACTAACATTCCACACTGCTCCCCATTACACTTGTCACTCCAAGCCAACCAGGTACTAACATTCCACACTGCTCTCCATTACACTTGTCACTCCAAGCCAACCAGGTACTAACATTCCACACTGCTCTCCATTACACTTGTCACTCCAAGCCACCCAGACACTAACATTCCACACTGCTCCCCATTACACTTGTCACTCCAAGCCAACCAGGTACTAACATTCCACACTGCTCTCCATTACACTTGTCACTCCAAGCCAACCAGGTACTAACATTCCACACTGCTCCCCATTACACTTGTCACTCCAAGCCAACCAGGTACTAACATTGCACACTGCTCTCCATTATACTTGTCACTCCAAGCCAACCAGGTACTAACATTCCACACTGCTCTCCATTATACTTGTCACTCCAAGCCAACCAGATACTAACATTCCACACTGCTCTCCATTACACTTGTCACTCCAAACCAACCAGATACTAACATTTCACACTGCTCCCCATTACACTTGTCATTCCAAGCCAACCAGATACTAACATTGCACACTGCTCTCCATTACACTTGTCACTCCAAGCCAACCAGATACTAACATTCCACACTGTTCTCCATTATACTTGTCATTCCAAGCCAACCGGATACTAACATTCCACACTGCTCCCCATTACACTTGTCACTCCCAGCCAACCAGATACTAACATTCCACACTGCTCTCCATTACACTTGTCACTCCAAGCCAACCAGATACTAATTCCACACTGCTCTCCATTACACTTGTCACTCCAAGCCAACCAGATACTAACATTCCACACTGCTCCCCTATACACTTTTCACTCCCTGCCAACTAGATACTAACATTCCACACTGCTCTTCCTCTCACCTGTCATTCCCTGCCAGCCAGATACTAACATTCCACACTGCTCTCCATTCACCTTGCCAACCAGATACTAACATTCCACACTGCTCTCCATTCACCTTGCCAACCAGATACTAACATTCCACGTAGCTCTCCCTCCCACCTGAAACTCACTGCCAACCAGATACTAACAGGAGACTTTGTTCGTGTGTAAAATAGTAAAAGTAGTATTAGGGCTTTATTAGAATAATTTTCAGTGGCACATCAGCCGGTCTCACAGTTCTGCAGGCAGGCCTAGTACCTTATTACCACCGCAAGGGAAAGTCACCTTTGTTTCTGTGTTTAACATTATAAATAATAGTAGGAATTTGTTTGAATACCTTTTAGAGTGATACCTCAGCCAGTCTCACACTTCTGTAGGCAGGCCTAGCACCTTATTGCATCCGCAAGGGAAAGTCACCTTTGTTTGTGTGTAAAATATTAAAAGTAATATTAGGGCTTTGTTTAAATAATTTTCAGAGTGACAGAGCCAGTCTCACGTTGTCGTGTGGCCAGGTTTTAAAATTTTAAAACTATTATAGTTCACTACCTAGCTATCTGTCATGGATTTGAGTCCTACTGAACAATCTGATGATCCTCGTCCTGGTACCAGCTGCAGTGACCCAACATCTCAGTGATGTTACTTTCAAGCAGAGCTAGCAGCAGCAGGTGTGCAAAGAAGAGTACTTTGAGTAGTACTAGGCAGTCTCAGCAGCAGCACTCCAAACCAAAAACTAGAAAGAAGAAGGGAACTGCTGGTCGTTCTACCTGAGAGGTCCAGGTCCTCGTCTGAGACCACAAAGCAGACGTGACCTGTGTCTCGTCAGCTGTTTGGTGATGATCCCCCTAGAACCACCTGCACAATGACTAGTGCCACTGCCAGTTTAGTCACCACCTCCACTACAGCCAGTTCTGTAAACCTGGGGACACCAAGTGTGTGTAACACTACTGGTCGGACACTGCTGGCAGTATCAACATGGGATTTTTATGGCGAACGTCCGTGTAAGCAGCCCAAACGGAAATTATTGCAGTATTTGGAGAAAATTTCTCCTGCCACCACTGTCACTGCCACTGAAAGCAAATCTTCTCCAGAAGATCTTATTGAGGGAAATACTTTACCATTTCCCAGCAGCCACCAGGCAGAAGAGGGAATTGAGCAGGGCTCCCCAAAATCTGCTGCTGATGATGATTTTTCTTCCTGTCAAAACCTACAAGAGGTAGAAGAAGAATCTGAGGGATCAAAGCCTCCTAAGTTTGATTTGTCCCCTGAGCTTAATTTTTCCAGTGACCTTGATTATACCCCGGAGCTTCATTTTTCCCCTGCTTCCCATAGTACTCCTCCTGTTTCTCCAGTTACACTTGTGTCTTCTATTGACGACTCACCACCTGCCTCTCCAGTTCCAAATGAGTGTCCCAGCCAGGTAGTAGCTGCTAGTGTCTCTGCCACCACTGTTACTCCACTACCCTCTTTCAATCCCAGTCCCAACATCCTGCTGCCATCTTTAGGTCTACTGGTACCCCTGTAACGGTACATAGAAAGTGAGGTTGCTCCAGCATGTGAAGATCAAGAAAGTCTCACCTCAGTTTCTTCTTTTCCACCACCTTCCAGAGTCATCCGTCGCTCCAAAATATGGGACCATTTTGTGGCATTTGGCGATGGCTGGCTAGTGAAATGCAAATTGTGTGGCAGGGAAGTCAGCAGTAGGAGGGTGTTGGGTCATCTAACCACCTCTGGGATGAACCAACACCTGAACAATTACCACAAGTCATTGTTGATTAGTGCAGAAAGTGGCACTACTGCATATACAAGTGTTACGCTCACCACCAGTAGGCAGGAGAAAGGGCAGGGGGATCATGTCACATCTGGTCCTAAGAGCAGACAGTCACAGCCCACCTCAAAATCAGTACAGGCCACACTGGAAGATTTTGGTGGGTTTCATTCAAAGGGGATGTGCAGGCAGCAGTCCCGAAAAATCACACGCCTCATTGCACAGCTCATAGCCATTGGGGGTGCTACTTTTAATTTGGTGGACGGGGAGCCCTTCCAGCAACTTATGGAGGCTGTCGCACCCCGATATAAAATTCCATCCCGCACCACATTTAGTAGAACTATAGTTCCCTCACTGTACCGATCATGAGTTGGGCTTTTGAAGAACCTGCTAGGAAAGGCTGGTGGCCAGTCAGTGCACTTTACCACTGACTTATGGAGTGCCCTCAGTGACCAGCATGGATTCCTGTCTTTGACAGCACATTGGTGGCAGCCCAATGTGTTGCAAGACACATCATTACTGACAACAAGTTCAGGTACAGTAGCTAAGCAGGCAGGGCACTCTTCTTTCCTCCTCCATGCTGAGGTAATGGATCAGCAGCACACCTCAGATAACATTCACAAAGCTCTGCAGAACATGGTGGCATAGTGGCTAGGGAAGCAGGCAGGCACACAGGCACAATTGGGTTTTGTGGTTACTGACGGTGCAGCTAACATGATAAAGGCTCTCCGGGATGGAAGATTTGTGGGTGTGCGCTGCTCAGCACATGTCCTGCATCTGGTAGTGGAAGGCTGCTCTCGAGGATGGCAGTAACACTGGAAGGTTGTCAGCACTTCTGGAGTCATCCCGACAAAATGCTGGTCACTTCCATCATAGTGTCAAAGATAGTCAGCTCCTCAGGGAGGAACAGAAAAAGGCAGATCTCCCAGAGCACTGCCTAAAAAAAGATGTTGGGACCAGGTGGAACTCCACCTTAGAAATGCTAGAGCGCATCCTGGAGCAGAAAAATGTATTTCACTCAATGTCATGTCACCATTTCACTGGAACTAACAGAACACTGGGCAGGGCTGACTGGTCCCTGATGGAACAGGTAGTGACAGTCCTCACTCCTTTCCGTGCTTTGATGGAAATTTTAAGCAAAGAGAATGTTAGCCTGGCAGAAGTCATTCCCCTCTTCACAAAACTCTCCTTAAAAACTGACGATTTCCTTGCCCATAGGGAACGCTTGCCTGTGCTGAGGGTAATATACTTCCCGATGTTGCTGCCCTTCTAACGAGGCTGAAGAAGGAACTGACTCAGCGCATGGAAGAGTGCATGGACAATTGTCCCGAATTAATGCTTGCCACAATTTGTGATCCTCGAATCAAAGGCAAGATGGAACTTAGTTCCAATTCCCTCACTGCCTGGAGGGAACAATTGATAGTGAGGGTGCGTGAGAGGCAAAGAAAAAACAGGATGCAGTTACAGGAGGTGGGAGAAGATTCTGCAGATGAGCTGGAGGAGTGTGGTGGTCTTCCAGGACCTATCAATAGCAGCTCCAGTAGCACATCATCTTCCAGGTAGAGCAGCTGCTGCTTTTTATGCTGAGGCAATGGACAGATTTTGCTTCGGACAAAACAAACAGCTCCCCATCAATTGAAAAAGTGCTGAGTTTAAGGTTAAGGCTTACCTTGCAGGACCTTCTTTATATCCAAGTACATATCCCTTGACTTTCTGGGATAACAAGAGGGCTGTGTGGCCTGCTTTATCCCTAGTAGCCCAGGAGTTGCTTTCTTGCCCCCCAACCACTGTCCAGAGTGAGCGGGTATTTTCTGTAACCGGAAATACACTTAGCCCCCAGCACTCTCACTTGGCCCCAGCTCATGGAGCAAATGACTTTTTTAAAAGTCAGCCTGCCAAAGCTGGGTTACCGTGCGCTCAGGTTCGATGGAGATTACAAGAAAAAAGTACCATAGTACCATAATATGCTGAGCACTCCAGCTTACCCAGTTCTAGAACCGTGGTAGGATGGACAGAGGACACCCCCCTGACTTGGTGGAACACAGGGGGGAATTTAAAGTCTACATACAGGTTGTTCAGTCTGGCTCTATTGTTTTGCATCTCTTGTAAAAAAGTCTGCGGTATTTATTTACTGCGTCCTGGCTGGTCCAGTGTTCTGCAGTTTGCTGCTGTTTACACCTCCATTGCTGGAGTCATCCTGAGTCCGCCTCGCACCAGTCACCCTCAGTTGCTGTATCTCTACTGAGTCCTGGCTGCTCCAGTGTTCTGCAGTTTGCTGCTGGCTACATCTCCAGTGTTCCAGTCATCCTGAGTCCGCCTCGCACCAGTCATCCTCAATCTTCCTTTCTTCTTCAAATTTAGAAACATCCATACTTCATCCATAGTACCATAAGGCTAAATGTCCACCTTACCCTGTTCCACCATCTTGATTTAGACCCTGGAAATGGGTCAATTAATTTAATTTTCATTTTTTATTGTATTTTTAAAGATATTTTAAAGTCGCCGAATAATTCGGACTGTCGCCAACTTTCGTCCGAGTCGACCAGGTCGGATTCAAATTGCGAAGTCAACAAATGAAAAAAAAATTATTTTTACCGAAAATTTTTGTCGTGCACAAGTCTGCTCCAGAACTACTTAAAGTGTTAGTAATGTCCCATTATAAATAGCCTTTATTTTGTAGTGCTTCAAAAGTTGAATATAATGCAAAAAATGGTTTGAGAGACATCGGCATTCAAACTTTGATGTGTCCTGCTGTCAGCTGTCAGCAGGAGATCTGTGTCGGCTGACACGGAGGCTCTGCAGCAAAGCAGCAATCGCGTTTTTTAAAATGAATGACTTCCTTGGAATGGTCTAAAAAGTGTTCTGACAGCTTTACAGCTGACAGCAGGACACATCAAAGTTTGAATGCTGATATCTCTCAAACCATAGCGGTTTGAGAGATACTTTTATTGCATTATATTCAACTTTTAAAGCTCTACAAAATAAAAGCTATTTATAATGGGACATTACTAACACTTTAAAGCGGAACTACCACCCTTTAACCCCTTAGTGACAGCCGCGTTCGTACGCGGCTGTCACCTTAACGCCCGCCAACATTTTTTTTTCTTTTTTCAAACAAGTCCGGAGTCTCCGAACGGCGTGCAGCTGCACAGAGACCCGGACTTCCGTGACTTACCAGGTACGTCCTCTGTCACTAAGTGGCAGTTTCTGCGGGACGTACCTGGTAAGTCACCCGTCGTTAAGGGGTTAAAAAGTCCCCATCCCAATAATTAGGCATAGGGTGATTAGCTTCTTAAAGTGGAACTACCACCCTATAGAAACATGGCCCCAGTAGCAGTAGTCGCCAGAATTATCACCTGGTTAATGAGAATTATACACTGCTCCGGGAATGACAGGCAGGAAACAGTGCAGACATCTTTCCATAGTGACGTCTGTACGCCTGCGCTGTCAGTCCCTTTTGGAGCCAAACGGCTCCTAGCAACGCCTCCTAGAGCCAGCTGGAACTGATGGCACAGGCACGCAGACGTCACTATGGAAAGACGTCTGTGCTGTTTCCTGCCTGTTAGTCCGGGAGCAGTGTATAATTCTCGTTAACGCGGTAATAATGTTTGTAAGGGGTGGTAGTTCCGCTTTAAATTCAATTAATGCGTTGTGCTTAGTGCCCATGTCTCTTGTATTCGGAAATGCTCTTACCGTTCTCAACTCATTTTCAGACAATCTTGAATAATCATTTTAAGAACGCTGTGGAGCTCTGGAAAAAGGCAGGAATGTCTGTTCCCTCAGGGCACGTGTAAGATTGGATTTTAGGAGAGAATTTTGCACAGACGGTGCATGAAGTACAGGGTGTTAGTCAGTGTTAGTGTTCTTTTACCCCTTGAGTGTGTGTGTGTGTGTTTATGTGTTTGCATGTGTGAATGTGTGTCTGTGTGTATGAATAAATATATAACCACTGACCAACACCCCTACTCCGTTAGTAACTCCCTCCCTGAATGAGATGGAAGTGAAAAGTGAACACCTCGTAGAGCCGGCTGGGACTGACAGTGCAGGAGCGCAAACGTCACTATGGAAAGATGTCTGCGTGGTTTCCTGCCTCTCAATTCAGGAGCAGTGTATAGATCTCATGAACACGGTAATAATTCGACTAACGCTACTGAGCAGCTAGTTGCCAGACTGGTAATTATTTGGAGCCATGACTGCAAGGGGCGGTAGTTACACTTTAATAGTGCTATAATAGGACACAAGTACCCGCTTCTGAAGTAATCCTTCTTCTTCTGAGACCGCCAGCCAGGCTTGCACATGGACATCTTAGCTTAGAGACGTCTGCTCACCTGCGCTGTCCATCCCGGTCTCCTCTAGGAGGCATCGTATGGTGCCTTAAGGCTACCGGAAGGGACTGATGGTGCAGGAGCGCAGATGGCTCTAAAGCAAGAAGCCTTCCCATCAGTCTCAGCAAAAGAAGGATTACTTCAGAACCGGCTACTTGCATCAGATAATAGCATTATTATACATATATATTATATTAATCACCCTATGCTTAATCATCGGGGAGGACTTTCTATAGGGTGGTAGTTCCACTTTAATTTTATCTTAGTGCATATGGACCAAAGTGCTGGAAGAGTTTTTGTTCCTTTTATGCTTTCCATGAACTGGGGTTGTGAGATCATCCTTTTAAAACTGGAAACAAATGAAAAATGCATGCTCCAGGGCTGTACTGATCATTACAGGAATGCAGAGAGGTTCCCATGTATCCAGACACCGGACATTTTTCATACAAGTCTAGTTTTAATCCATTGCATTGCAATGCAGTTGACATCAGAGGTTTAAGGGGATTATCTAGCAATGTGAACATCATTATCCAATACCCCATGTTTCCTTGTCTCTTTTTTGGTCACATTACTGATAACTCAATTTCCCTGTCACCATTCACAGTTTTTGTTCCCGTGACTGAGCATGACTAAGTGAGACTGATCACGGAATTCAGCCTCACTATAACTAAAGGCAATATCCCATGATTTGGCTGCATGAACGACCATGGGAACATGTTCTCTTAGAGAAAGAATAGGAAAGTAATAACTTTGATATGAGACATCAAATGCATTTTACACTCCATTTATAGACGTTCTTTGATCTCGGATCTTTGAATTTTGCTGGTA
Source organism: Rhinophrynus dorsalis (assembly GCA_037306005.1). Taxonomy (NCBI): domain Eukaryota; kingdom Metazoa; phylum Chordata; class Amphibia; order Anura; family Rhinophrynidae; genus Rhinophrynus; species Rhinophrynus dorsalis. Next base: position 20,439,852 of record CM074718.1, read on the forward strand.
CAAATGTACCAGTCAGCCCATTAATTGCAGCCAGTACACAGTTATGGTACAAAGATGTCCCTTGAATTCTCATCCTATGAAGATTTATGGTCCCGGGACCAGAGCTGTCCATAGGAATGTGTAGCAACAGCGCCACTGTACAATTTCAGGTCACTGTGATATTGCACCTAAAAAATTCAACTTTGAAAATGAATAACTTTTGAATAACTTTTGAATGAAACACCTTTCAGCAGTGGGAGTACTCTTCTTTTACTCAGGGGGATAAACCCTACAACATATTTTTTTTTACATTTTAAGTATTACTATCCCTTTAAGTATTACTATCCATTTAAGTCGAGAGAATCATCTTTATATTATCAGCAGTATGTTTTGACCTGACCGTTATATATCTTTACAGGTCACAGTATATTATCCACAGGTTTAATAGAAACGGTGATATTCCTTTAAATCTGTGGGACTGCAGAGGAAGTTTTATAAGATACTATATATCTCACAACCTGCCTGCTACAATACATTCACATATGAAGATCTTACAAAGGACAACACTTGGACATTAGTGGTTACATATGTTTGCAGACTGGTAGGTTTATTTTATCAATTTATATCTACAGTTGGAATTTAGTGCACCAATGTTGCTCCGGAGCATATTCTCTTTTGTTTTACATTTTATTTTCTATGATGCCTATGGAGTTTTTAGTCATTAGTACATTTCTAGTATTATAGTATTTTTAATTGTAGAGCTCTCCTTATTTTTTACTAGCAATGTGGGACGGCGTTGCCCGTCATGTTATGCAGGGAATGTGACCACTAACAGGCCAGGACTTAGGAATTTCCCTGCTAGAACACAAGTGTGTTGATCAGAGGCTCAGTCGTATTGATTAACTCACCTGTGCTCTTAAAAGGAAATTCTAAAATCCTGGCCTGTTAATAGCCACTGAGGGCATGGGCTGAGAACCACTGCTATACAGTGCCAGACCATTGTAGATAATTTTTAACCCTTTGAGTGCTAGGGGGTAAGCAATGCATTGCATCCCATCTGGCATTGAAATGGTTAAGTTACTCTTTGTGTAAGTGAATGATTTAGAAGAAGATGAAAGTATTTTTTACACAGACTAATTTATAAGATTTATTATACAGAAGTTTATACCCACATTACTGTGGGTTTTATTGATGTGGAGCAATCTGATACAATTGTATATACACCACACAGTGTGATCTCCTAAATAGAGGAGCATAGGGATTTGGAATGCAAACAGGGACTGTCCCTCTTATCTATACTGTATAGTGCCAGTCCTTATACACAGACACATGCAGACTGTATACTATACCACACAGGTTCTCAGCCCATGTCCTCAGTGGCCACTAACAGGCTAGGACTTATGAATTCCCCTGCTAGAACACAAGTGTGTTGATCAGAGGCTCAGTCGTATTGATTAACTCACCTGTGCTCTTAAAAGGAAATTTTAAAATCCTGGCCTGTTAGTAGCCACTGAGACCACAGGTTGAGAACCACTGCTATACAGTGTCAGACCATTGTAGAGAATTTTTAACCCTTTGAGTGCTTGGGGGTAAGCAATGCATTGCATCCCATCTGGCATTGAAATGGTTGTTACTCTTTCTGTAAGTGAATGATTTAGAAGATGAAAGTATTTTTTACACAGACTAATTTATAAGATATATATAGAAGTTTATACCCACATTACTGTGGGTTTTATGGATGTGGAGCAATCTGATACACTGGTATATACACCACACAGTGTGATCTCCTAAATAGAGGAGCAGAGGGATTTGGGTCTCAAACAGAGACTGTCCCTCCTATACTGTATAGTGTCATTCCTTATACACAGACACATGCAGACTGTATACTATACAGTGCCAGAACATATATAAATAGTTTGTCATACATGCTATACAGTGAGCTATGTACAGCATGGAGATGATTGCAGGAACTGGCACCTCTACTTACAGACAGACTGACAAACAATCTGCTCTCTTTCTCTCTCTTTGTGCAATATATAAATACAGTCACAACAATGTCTCTGCCATTTACCAGCTCAGCTGAAGCCCTGCTCTGCACTGCCTGATCATGTCTCTGCTGTTGTTCCACTTACCCAGCTTCTCTGTGCTAGCAAGTCAGCTCCCCAGCATCCTGCCTGCTGATTGATTAGAAATTGGCTCACTTGTAGTAACTGGCAGGGCTGTGCAGGGTCACAGACAGGGAATGAAGAAGCTGCATATGAGTGGTTTATTGTAGTGAGCTCATAACTTTGTATCTATGTGCTGGGAACCCTGATGCATAATACAGATTTAGACCATGGCCTTCCAGCTGTAGCTTGAACATAGTTCCCATCATCCTCAGCTGCTCAGCGTGCGTGCATGTGTGTGTCTCTGTATGAGTGTGTGTATATTTGTGTATGTGTCTGCCAATGTGTGGGGGGCATCTGTGTGTGTCTGTGGTGCAGGAGCGAGTGGCAATCATTTTTTTTTTCAGCCTTAGATAGTGGTGGGTGGGCTGGCTAGTGGGGGCGGCCCAAAAATCACACCCCCATTGAATTACCCAATGGGAGCAGTAACTCCTCCTTACTGCCGCCCCTGGGTGCGTTTTGCCAGGCACAAAGTCTTCTTTTATATATATATAGATTTCGTTTAGTTGTATTTATTATTCGCTACACTAACGAGTTTAGGGATTGTAGCAACACTCATTTCAGGGGTGCATCTCTTGGTCTACACAGCTCCTTGATCAAAGTTATTTGGTACTGTTAGCTAATTGACAAACACACAACTAGTAAGCCAGTAAGACCTAACCCCCGCCTGCCAGTACAGTATAGTTCAAGAAAAGTTTTCTGTTAAATGTAAGTATTGTCATTTTCTCATTGACTTGATCAATAAATAAATAAATTCATATTTTTGAATTGCTGGCTATATAATTCACCTTCGTTATCAATAAAAAAAATAATGCAGCCTTTGCACTTAACGGCTTACTATTCATTTGGGTCACGACTGAAAAAACTTGGATGCTTCTGTTCTACAAGTTAATAGGAAACAAATTAACATCTCTAATTGATTATAAATAGGCTGTAAAACCCTGATCGAGAGGTCTCCATTAGAATTGCTTTGCAATGCGTTGGAGACTGCTCTGGCAGTCAAGGGGTTAACACTTTGTGAGCCAGAGGGACATCCAAAGCAAAGCATTGAATGGTCCCCTCTGGTACGCAAGGAGTTTAACCCCTTAATGACCCTTGACGTGCCAGGATGTCATGGCATGTCATGGAATTCCGGGGTCACCGTGCGGCTACACTGCACTCGGCAACCCTGGAATCCATTACAAAAAAAATTTAAAAAAATTACCGTAACGGATGGCCATTAAGGGGTTAAATCTCTGTTTAAAGGAATACTTCTAATAAGTGGAACTCCGAGTGTTCTTTATTATTTTTTGAGCACGTAGCGCTATATTTCAATACTTACAGTTTTGTAGTTCAAGAGCTATTCAAGTTGAAAGGATCCCCCTCCCGCCCCTTTCCCTGTGTCACTGATCCTCTCAGTCTGGTCCAGATGGAGAGCGGTGAGGGACAATCTCCTCGAGGGGTTCATTATCCTTACTGAATGAAGATTGTCCCTCGCTGCATCCATCCGGTCCCATGACTGTATTCCACATCTAATGGGAGACGTCCAGAAGGGGCGGCAGGGGGAACCTTTCGGTTTCAATTGCACTTGAATGACAAAACTGTATTGAAATATAGCGCTACGTGTTCAAAAAAGAGTAAAGAAGACTCAGACATCAACTTTATTAAAAATAATACTATCCCTTTAATAATCAACTGGAGCAAAGTGGTGTTATTCTGGAGAAAACCAACTGCACCATAGGGGACAAATAAAAATACTTCAATTCCCATGCACTTGAATTTAGCTGTTTAACCCCTTGAATGCCAGAGAGATCTCCAATGCAATTGCTGCCTTCCTTTTCTCCCTAGACCAGCCACTATTAAAGGGATAGTAATACTTGAAAATACGTTTATTTTATGTTGTAGCCCTTAAAAAAACATGAAAAATGATATAAGTCTTATCTCCCAAACCTTTATGGTTTGGGAGATATTCAGAAGTAAAGTTTCCCCTGGAGTGACGTCATTGCTCCACCCTTCAGATTTGGAATCCGGTCCCGGAACCGGCTGTGCCTCTCCAGAAGTGCTGAGATCATTATCTTTAAAAATAATTTCTTAATTGGAATGGTCTATAAAGTGTGCTTTCAAGCCAGGCACACTCTGTAGATAGTTCCAGTTAAGTAGTTCTTTTCAAAGATCGTGATCTCGGCACTGCTAAAGAGCTGCCAGTTGCACTGTGGACCAAATTCCAAATCTGTCCACTAGATGGCAGACTTGGCTGAAACAGCCAGGAAAAGAGAATTTTACTATATTTTACATGTGAATATCTCCCAAACCATAAAGGTTTGGGAGATAAGACTTATATCATTTTTCATGTTTTTTAAGGGCTATAATATAAAATACAATTATTTTCAAGTATTACTATCCCTTTAAGTCTGCTCGAGTAGGACTCCTAGGGCTGCATTCTATTACAGGTGCTAATTTTATCTCTTCTTTTATCTCTAGTTTTCTCCATAGACTTCAATAGGAAAATGTTTGCTAAAACAGGAGTTAACATTTAGCACCTGCAATAGAATCTAGCCCCTAGTAGTGGACCCTGCCACTGGGTTCATTCATTCATTAAAAGCTCAATTTAATTTAATGGTGCAGTTGATTTACTCCAGAATAACTCCAAATAATAAATATAGTGTCATGTACCTTAACCCTTTGAATGCAAGAGAGGTATACAAAGCATTGCGTTGTATTGCATTGGATACCTCTCTGGCTCGCAAAATGTTTAACTGGGCAGCAAATCCTGATGGGCACTAGGAAATCAGTTCTGCGCGGATTACACTAACACCAAATAAATTAAAGGGGATCTCTCACATAGATATAAGTAATGCTTATTAGTTAGTGCATTTAGTGAAAACATTTAAAACGTCGTTCATTAAAAAAAACCCCATAAAGGTTTGAGAGATGCCGCTGGTCTCATTTAACTCAGTTTTTTAGTGGCTACAACATTGGCGATAGTAATTTTTAAGTATTATTATCCCTTTAATGGTAGACAATAGACTTAGCAGTAGCATGCAGTGCCAGATGGCAGCTGCAATGTCCATGTATTAAAAGGGGTATTGACTCACGGGAGGAAGATATTATTCTGCCTCTTTACAGGTCTATGGTAAGACCCCACCTTGTGTATGCTGTTCAGTCCTGGGCGTCCTTTCTGAAAAGGGACATTATGGAACTAGAGAGAGTGCAGAGGAGGGCTACAAAACTAGTAAGGGGAATGGAAAGTTTTAGTTATGAAGAAAGGCTAGAAAAGTTAAACTTGTACACACTAAAGAAACGGCGTCTTAAAGGGGATATGATAACATTATATAAATATGTTCAGGGCCCATACAAAGGGCTCTCCAAAGACCTGTTCATTAACAGAACAGTACAATGGCCAAGGGGTCACCCACTTAGACTTGAGGAAAGGAGATTTCGTCTACAACAGTGGAAGGGATTCTTTACGGTAAGGACAATAAGGGTATGGAATCCACTGCCTGGGTGGTGCTATCGAATACATTAGATGCCTTTAAAAAGGTCCTGGATACTTTTTTTTTAAAAAAAAGCAGAACTTTGAGGGTTATGTACGTTAGCATTGGGATTAATATTTAGTTAGTGCTTGTTGATCCGAGGAGAAATCTGATTGCCATTTGGAATCAAGAAGGAAATTCCCCCCACCCCATTCAAAGCAGGATTTGAAATAGCTGTATTGAGGGGGGGTTCTGCTTTCTTTTGGATCAACAATGGTAAAAATGAAAACTACTATGCAACTATGTACCATTAGTTCTCTACATGTTTCTGTGTATATGGCCCTGAGTGTGAGTGTGTAGAGTGTCTGTTGGTATGTAATACAGCGATCGTACACTGTAACACACACCCTGACGTAGACAGTGTAGTGTGTCAGTATGTAATACAGAGATCATACACTGTAACGCACACCCTGAAGTACGACAGTGTAGTGTGTCGGTATGTAATACAGCAATCATACACTGTTACGGACACCATGAAGTACGACAATGGAGTGTGTCGGTATGTAATACAGCGATCATACACTGTAACACACCCTGAAGTACGACAGTGTAGTGTGTCGGTATGTAATACATCGATCATACACTGTAATGCACACCCTGAAGTACGACTTTGTAGTGTGTCGGTATGTAATACAGCGATCATACACTGTAACACACACACACACACCCTGAAGTACGACAGTGTAGTGTGTCGGTATGTAATACAGAGATCATACACTGTAATGCACACCCTGAAGTACGACTTTGTAGTGTGTCAGTATGTAATACAGCGATCATACACTGTAACGCACACACACACACACCCTGAAGTACGACAGTGTAGTGTGTCGGTATGTAATACAGAGATCATACACTGTAATGCACACCCTGAAGTACGACTTTGTAGTGTGTCGGTATGTAATACAGCGATCATACACTGTAACACACACACACACACCCTGAAGTACGACAGTGTAGTGTGTCAGTATGTAATACAGCGATCATACACTGTAACGCACACCCTGAAGTACGACAGTGTAGTTTGTAGGTATGTAATACAGCGATCATACACTGTAACGCACACTCTGAAGTACGACAGTGTAGTGTGTCGGTATGTAATACAGCGTCCATACACTGTAACGCACACCCCGAAGTACGACAGTGTAGTGTGTCGGTATGTAATACAGAGATCATACACTGTAACGCACACCCTGAAGCAGGGGCGGATTGTGGTCAGATACTGGCCCGGGGCATTTTTAAAAACACTGGCCCATTAGTTGGTATTCCATGATACATGCATATGATATATGTATGTATGTGTGTGTATATGTAAATGTATAATAAATAAATACTGCCGCGGTGGGCATATGATGGCCACTACGTAGCTATATATGGACACAGGCACATGGGGACTAGTAGGTGGCACCGGGTGATGTTTTTTAGGGGGCATATGGTGGCCAGTGTGGTTATACATGGGCACAGGGAGGTGGTTGGGGGCAAAAGCTGGCATATGGAGGCAGTCATTGAGTAGATGGGAACACATTTGGGAAGCTGCTAGTCTACATAGGGTGTTGTTTTGGAGGATATGGGGATTACTGAGTTGTATGGACATGTGGAGGCATTTAGGGGTAGAAGGGGGCTACAATAGCTGTGTGTGGGTGTCTGATTGAGTCATGATCTCATAATTGTGGAACATTAAGAACCCTTTGAATGCCAGAGGGATACCCAGTGTGCAAAGTGCTGGATATTCCTCTGGCACTCAAAGGGTTAAAATCACAGATGTTCAAAGTAAGAGAAAATGTGTCCTTAAGCCTTGCTCAACTATTCAAATCGGGAAATTAAAATTCAGCATATTCCCATTGATTTAAATGGGGCTTTTGACCTCCTTGAATAGAAGGGGTTAAAAGCCCCATTTAAATCAATGGGAATATGCTGAATTTTAATTTCCCCATTTGAGTGGTTGATTTCCTCAAAACTAATCCTCATTAACTTGATGAGCAAGGCTCAAGGACACATTTTCTCTGACTTTGAACATCTGTGATTTAACCCTTTGAGTGCCAGAGGAATATCCAGCACTTTGCACACTGGGTATCCCTCTGGCATTCAAAGGGTTCTTAATGTTCCACAATTATGAGATCATGACTCAGGATTAAAAAAAAAAATCCAAAGCAAGAAGAAAAAAAACAAGACGACTGAACGGAATGAGAGTGATTTACTTACTGATAAAGGTCCGGGGGAGGACTGGAGCGGGAGGCTGAGTCCGACAGAGAGGAGCAGGGCAGCAACAGCACAGCAGCTACAGGAGGCAAGTTAACACGCTGAAAAGACTGTTTTTAACCCTTTCAGAGCCAGAGGATGCAATGCTTTGCGTATCCCTCTGGTACTGAAAGGGTTAACACGCACACTGTCTTTTCAGTTTGCTAGCATTAACAATAACAAGGCAGGCTCACCCGCGGCACCTATCACATGCAGAGCAGCAGCCTCTTTTACACTGTGTCACTACCTGTGACACTTCCATGGGGCTGGAGCCTAAACTGTAATGTTGTGGAGCAGCCCTCCCGTTCAAGGAGCCACCGGCCCACCGGGGCATGCCCGAATGCCCGATAGCACAATCCGCCCCTGCCCTGAAGTACGACAGTGTAGTGTGTCGGTATGTAATACAGCGATCATACACTGTAACGCACACCCTGAAGTACGACAGTGTAGTGTGTCGGTATGTAATACAGCGATCATACACTGTAACGCACACCCTGAAGTACGACAGTGTAGTGTGTCGGTATGTAATACAGCGATCATACACTGTAACGCACACCCTGAAGTACGACAGTGTAGTGTGTCGGTATGTAATACAGCGATCATACACTGTAACACACCCTGAAGTACGACAGTGTAGTGTGTCAGTATGTAATACAGCGATCATACACTGTAACGCACACCCTGAAGTACGACAGTGTAGTGTGTCGGTATGTAATACAGCGATCATACACTGTAACGCACACCCTGAAGTACGACAGTGTAGTGTGTCGGTATGTAATACAGCGATCATACACTGTAACACACCCTGAAGTACGACAGTGTAGTGTGTCGGTATGTAATACAGCGATCATACACTGTAACGCACACCCTGAAGTACGACAGTGTAGTGTGTCGGTATGTAATACAGCGATCATACACTGTAACGCACACCCTGAAGTACGACAGTGTAGTGTGTCGGTATGTAATGCAGTGATCATACACTGTAACGCACACCCTGAAGTACGACAGTGTAGTGTGTCGGTATGTAATACAGCGATCATACACTGTAACGCACACCCTGAAGTACGACAGTGTAGTGTGTCGGTATGTAATACAGCGATCATACACTGTAACACACCCTGAAGTACGACAGTGTAGTGTGTCGGTATGTAATACAGCGATCATACACTGTAACGCACACCCTGAAGTACGACAGTGTAGTGTGTCGGTATGTAATACAGCGATCATACACTGTAACACACACCCTGAAGTACGACAGTGTAGTGTGTCGGTATGTAATGCAGCGATCATACACTGTAACACACCCTGAAGTACGACAGTGTAGTGTGCCCGTATGTAATACAGCGATCATACACTGTAACGCACACCCTGAAGTACGACAGTGTAGTGTGCCCGTATGTAATACAGCGATCATACACTGTAACGCACACCCTGAAGTACGACAGTGTAGTGTGTCGGTATGTAATACAGCGATCATACACTGTAACACACCCTGAAGTACGACAGTGTAGTGTGTCGGTATGTAATACAGCGATCATACACTGTAACACACCCTGAAGTACGACAGTGTAGTGTGTCGGTATGTAATACAGTGATCATACACTGTAACACACCCTGAAGTACGACAGTGTAGTGTGTTGGTATGTAATACAGCGATCATACACTGTAACACACCCTGAAGTACGACAGTGTAGAGTGTTGGTATGTAATACAGCGATCATACACTGTAACGCACACCCTGAAGTACGACAGTGTAGTGTGTCGGTATGTAATACAGTGATCATACACTGTAACGCACACCCTGAAGTACTACAGTGTAGTGTGTCGGTATGTAATACAGCGATCATACACTGTAACGCACACCCTGAAGTACGACGTGATGTGTATATTGACCCTCATATCTCAATAATTATAGTCAATTGTGCAGATCTCTAATAAGAGTATAAATATTCAGCTTCTCATATACATGTCATGCAACACATCATTTATAGATTACAGCAGGAGACAGGCATCAAACGTGTGATGAATCAGTCCGTCATGGAATAAAGCAATGTCATTCGGAGGATATCTTGCACACAGTGTTCATTCTCTGTGCTTCATATCAAAAATCATATCCCTTCTATAACGTAGGAGCCCGGGAGAGTACAAGCTTTCAGGACCACATAGGTCTCATCTTTGTAGATGGTACAGATGTATTCAAAGCCGCTAAAGACTGATAACTACAGGACAGGTTTATAAGATCTATAGTGGAGAGCAGAGATCATATATTCATCTTGTTTAACCTTTTAGGGACCAGTGTTGTGAAACACATTGTGAAGAAATGTATTGCACAGTGCAAATGCCTCTGGGTCCCAGAGAAGTATGCAACACATTGCTTAGCATTGCTCCAAAGCAATGCATTGGATACCCCCCTGGCACTCAGAGGGTTAAAGGATTAAATTATCCAACTCTCAAATGCATTCATTTTTTTACATATTTATTATTCTGTTATTATATTCCATATTCTACAGTATATTGGAAATAATCTTCTTATCACTTGTGGAACTTATACAATGTAGTAGCTATTAAACTTTTTTTATTACTAGTTGAACAGCCCGTTACACGGGCCACAGAACCACTGCCACCCGGTCGCGGGGCAGTCACGCGCAGTAGAGACTGCCCGCGCCACGGCTGATACAGAGCTGGACTGCTCTGTATCAGCCGCAGCTCAGGCAGTCTCAACTGCACAGGACTGCAGCACACGCAGCAGTGTCTACTGCGCATGTCACGGCATTACACACGTTTTAGCGAATTATTATATAGGATTATAGGCATTTAAATATAGAACTATGTAAGTCTTATCTCTCAAACCTTTATGGTTTGAGAGATAATCGAAACTAAAGTTCCTCTGTCCATGACGTTGGCTCTCTAGCTGACAGATTTGGATTCTGGTCGACAGACCGTATGGCGGCTCTTCAGCAGAGCTGAGATCACGATCTTTAAAAAATAAATACTTCATTGGAACAGTCTACAAAGTGTGCCTGGTTTGCAAGCATACTTTGTAGACAGTTCCAATGAAATTGGTTTTTTTTTAAAGATAGTGATCTCGGCTCTGCTGAAGAGCCGCCGGCCGGTCTGTGGACCAGAATCTAAGTCTGTCAGCTAGATGGCAGACTTGGCTAAAACAGACCGGAAGACGGAACTTTAGTTTCGAATATCTCTCCAACCATAAAGGTTTGAGAGATACGACTTACATAGTTCTTAATATTTTTTAATGCCTATGATAATCAATAAAGTTTAAACTAGGTATTACTGTCCCTTTAACCCTTTGAGTGCCAGAGGGGTACGGACCACATTGCAAAGTAATGCGTTCAGTACCCCTCTGGCACTCTAAGGGTTAAAGAGATAGTAATACTTCTATTAAAGTTTACCTCTGAGTCTTCTTTCCATATTTTTTTTACATGTAGCACTATATTTAATTACTTACAGTGTTGTAGTTCAAACGATATTCAAGCCGAAAGGATCCCCTCCCTGCCCCTTTCTCTGCATCACTGATCTGCTCAGTCTGGTAGGATGGAGAGCGGCGAGGGACAATCTTCAGTAAGCAAACGGAAAATCCTGCCCTCCTTCCTCAAGGGGGCAGTGTTTTCCTTATACTTACTAAGTGAAGATTGTCCCTCACTGCATCGGATTCCAGATCTAAGGAGAGGCGGCTTGAATAGCATTTGAACTACAACACTGTATGTAACTAAATAGAGCTCTGCATTTTAAAAAAAATTGTAAAGAAGACTCAGAGCTAAATTTTAATAGAGGTATTACTATCCGTTTAATATAAACAATCTATTGTTTAGGACTTCTCCCTCTGAGCATAACAATGGCCCCTACTACTGCTGCATAGATATGCTTCATTCAAAAGTTATTCCATGAACAAAGTTGTTGTTGTTGTTTTGGTGCTGAATATTCATGGCCTGTTCATTTTATGGGGGTACTGTTGCTATTGCTGTCTGTGAAGAGATACTGTCAAGCACAAAAGTTATCCATAGACATCAACAGTAACATCTACCATAATAAGGATAGACCATCAATATACCGCATATAGAAATTCAGTTTTGCTCTGTATTACATGAACATTAACACAGCCTAATAATACACCCAATTTACTAAACTTTGGGCAAAAAATCCTAATGACCACTATGAATCAGTACTGTATGGATTGGCTCTCAGAATGTAATCTTAAAGTGGACCTGTCGCAGGTATCAGTTTTCAGTCTCATTAAATGTATCTAATTAAACTGCTATACCTTTTGCATTTTGTATATTAGTTTTAGAGAATTTTGGTTTAGTAGTTGGGGAATATAATCTCAATTGAGCTTTCTTCTCTTACTTGGTCAGATAAAGCTGCATAATTAATTTCTCGCATGTGCAGAAAATCATCTTCCCTGTATTACTAAACTGGTAGAACTTTCCACCGAGGATGGATTAAATTGATATGGTGAATAACCATCTAAATTAATTCAATATGAAGGCTCCCACTTAGGGAAGGGAATGAAAAGGTGACGGTACTCTTTACTTAGCACACAATATTATGTCCACTGAGACATATATGATCCTTACTGCAGGAGTCCAAGCAAAGCCCATTTAATTCCTTTTGGGTAGGAAACCTTTGTGGAAGGACTTTAGAGTCTTGGCGTTGTGACAACAAAGAATCATGTCCGCCTCCTTGGATTTGAAATGTTATTTAAAGAAGCAGTAAACTTTTTTTATGTAAATGTAAATGTTATAGAGCTTTTCCTGAGGAGTAAAACAAAGTCACTCCCACTGCTGTCAGTTGTTTTATTCAGAAGTTACAAACGTTCAAATAACCAGGAAGTGAATTTACTGTGTTTACTTCCTGATAGATCTAACTGACAGGAAGTGAATTTACTGTGTTTACTTCCTAATAGATCTAACTGACAGGAAGTGAATTTACTGTGTTTACTTCCTGATAGTTCTAACTGAGAGGAAGTGACTCAGCAGTTTCTATCACATTCTGTGTAGAACTGTAAGTCACTGACTTTCTTCTCCATTAGAATGTAACAGAATAACTAATTGGAATTTGACCACTAGAATTTGACCACTGGTTTAAACTGTAATAACTCTGTAAATATGCATCTGTCAGCAGTGGGAGTACCCTTATGCTACACAACAGGAAATACCCTAACATATATGTTTTTTAAAGATTAGTTTTGGGGATTCAATTCACACAGATAATGGTGAATATGATTTTCACTTCAGATTCACTCTTTTAGTGCCAGAGGTGTATGCAACGCATTGCAGAGCAATGAGATACCCCTCTGGCACTCAAAGGGTTAAGATACATGGCTGGTTATGTGTGTGTGTATACACGCACTCCGCTGGCACCCAAAGGGTTTAATCTGGTTGCACAAGCAAGTTTTCGGCAGGAGTTATTAATCTCTGTATGCTGTGCTCCACCCGTAACTACCAGGGGAATAATCTTCTTAGAAATCTAATTTTTAGAAAGCCAGCTGAGCTCCCCTTTACTGCCCTTGGCAGACAGAAGAGCAGGAAGCCGGGTCACATTGATGTTTGTCTCTTGTACACGGTACAAGGGAGAGAAATGTCCCATGATGAGGGGTTAGGCTCTGCTCCTGTGGGATATTCTGATGTACCAAAAAGATCTGGGAAGAAATGCACTAACAAAGGGGAGATCAAATCTGTACTCAGGGGAATCAATCAGTGGCCCAGCCATTCTGAAATATCTACCAACATTCACTTGTGTTTAACCCCTTAAAGGGATAGTAATACTTAACTATTACTATCCCCTCATCTTGTAGCCCTTCAAAAACTGAGTAAAATGAGCCCAGCAGCATCTCTCAGCAGGGGAGGGCTGGCACCATATCTATCGTCCAAGCCCATTGTTGCAGCTCATCCCTGTTTCCTTAATTTTAAAATTGTCCTTAATGCTGTGAATTAAAGCAAGTGATACCACAGAGCTTAGTGTTGAAATGGGGCTACGTTAGTGATACTACAGTGCTTACAATTTAACCCTGTGAGTGCCAGAGGGGTACACAACACATTGCTTTTTCAATGTGTTGTGTACCCCTCTGGCACTCAAAGGGTTAAAAAAGATTGAATAGTGATGCCATAGAGCTTGCAAGGGAAATGGATTATGCTACTAGTGCAGCTATGTTTGGATTGTAGCTCTGCGGTATCACTTGTATATAGATTAATTTCACAAGCTCTGTGGTATCACTAGTGTAGCTTCATTTACAGCAGCAAGTGGGAGATTGAGTGAGGCACTGGCCCACCAGCCCAGACACATGGCCAGCCCAGGGGGCAATTGCCCCCCTGCCCCCCAGGCCAGCCCTCCCCTGTCTCTCAGAGAGAGATATCTGCTTTCAAAGTTCCCTCTTTTTGCCTCTCCCCTGACATCAGCATTCTAGCTGACAGCAGGGGAATCCGGTCCCGGGACCGGCGGAGCCTCTGCAGCAGAGCCGAGGTCGGGTTAATAAAAAGAAATCCTTCAGTAAAAAGGTCTTCTATGTGTGCTTGATTTGTAAGCACACGTGGAAGACCTTTTAAGTTAAGGATTTATTTTTTATTACCGCAATCTCAGCTCTGCTGCAGAGGCTCCGGCTGATCCCAGGAGAGGATTCCCCTGCTGTCAGCTAGAACGCTGACGTCAGGGTAGAGGGAACTTTGAAAGCGGATATCTCTCAAACCATAAAGGGCTGAGAGATGCCGCTGGGCTCATTTTACTCCGTTTTTGAAGGGCTACAAGATGGGGATATAAAATTTTAAGTATTACTTTCCCTTTAAAGGGGAACTCTCACCTCTAGCAAACGTGTCTTCATCTTAAAGACCCTTTGTGCTGAAGCTGTTATCCATTTATTTTTTCTATATAGTTCTTTATTGCCCGAGATATTGCCTTTTAAAGTTAAACCAGTGACGTCAGTTTTGTGCAGGCTGCTGGTACAGCTCTGTACAGCAGCCTGTCAATCTTCATCTGTTCCCCCTCCCCACGTTTTGCCTCCTTCCCACCTCCTCCGATGACGGTGGATTCCGGCATATGACCTGGCGCGCTCTCTTGCAGATGCGCGTCCAGGTCATTGTACAGGCACAGACTGAGAGCGTTCATGTGCTCAGTCCTTTATAAAAAGTGGCAGTCCGAACTAAAAATAGTCATAGAGGGACAGAGAGCATGAACGCTCTCAGTGTGCGCCTGTACATCGACCTGGTCATATGCCAGAATCCACCATCAAGCCAATACGTGGGGGGGGGGAACAGATGAAGATTGTTAGGCTGCGGGGCAGAGTTGTGCAGCAGCCTGTACCGAACTGACGTCAATAGAATTCTATTGAAAAAAAAAAATAGGTAACAGCTTCAGTACAAGGGGACTTTAAGAGGAAGACAAGTTTACTAGAGGTGAAAAGCCAAAAGGAGTGCAAAATGCCAGTACAATATGTTATCTTGATAAGATAAGGGTGACCACATTTCCGTTCTGCTATTCCGGGACATGTGGTCACCCTACTCCTCTTCATCTCCACATTGCCCCTTGTTGCCCTACCTTGAGTCCCTGGTGGTCTAGCGGTGTGGAAAGTGCTCTGTGCCTCCTCCGGCACAGACCTGACGCTCCCGTGCACTGTGCTCAGTAATGCAGAGCGCTGGGAGATGATGTCATCTCCCAGCTCTCTGTATTACTAGAGCGCTTGCCTCCAGGAGATCAGCTGGATTGCCGCCCTGGATGTCAGCGTGCAAACTGTGTGTCACATCATGGACGCCGCGAAGGAGCAATGATTTATGCTACCAAGCGCTCCCTCGCGGCATCCATGATGTGACACACCGCTTGCAGGCTGACATCCAGGGCGGCATATATAAAAAAAAACACAGCAAACACTGCTGTGTAGGTGGCTTGGCTTCATTCCAGGACACTTCATTGTCCCGGTGGGAGATGACCCGGGACGCGGGACATATGCTTGCAATAAGGGACAGTCCCGGACATTCCGGGACCTGTGGTCACCCTAGATAAGACTGATATTCAAATGGAAAATTGTTGATGTAGCACTCACACTTACACAAATGTGTGCCGGTTGCAAGAACAATTGACAATGATCCAACAGGGTAATAACACCGCCCCGATACGGTGAATAGACTCTCCTTCTCAGGAAATAAAAAAATCTTGAATCCAAGCACAGTATAAAAAAGATTTCATTCTAAAATGTGCAAATATCGGTACTTCATTTCCCATTTTATACAATAAATCGTTTTTATATTAAGCCTAACCTTTTTTGATAAAGAAGTCGAGCGCTTCGAAACGGATCAAAAATAGGCACGTATTTGAGTTTTAAACTTGGCATATTTTAGAATTAGATCTTTTTTGTACTGTGCTTGGATTCAAGATTTTTTTATTTCCTGAGAGAGAGAGTCTATTCACCATATCGTGGAGGTGTTATTACCCCGTTGGATCATTGTTGGTTGTTTTTGCAACTGGCAGACATTTGTACAAGTGTGTGTACTACATAAAGAATTTGTCATTTGAATATCAGTGTTATCAAGATAACATATTGTACTGGTAGTTTGCGCTCCTTTTGGCTTTTCGTTTCTTTGTCTCCCAAAGGTCCTGGAGGTCTACTTGGGGCATATTTGGGGAGCAACCAAATGTTCCAAGACTCGGGCAGCACTCCAAAACAGCATTCAGGCGTAGGTGAATAAAATCAGCAAAACTTTATTTGAAAAGATAAAATAGAAGGCATGGAGACAAACCCAAACAGTAAGACAGTGGGACGTGCAGGCAGAAGCCTACACCGTTGTCACGGTTTATTATGACTCTCAGACACAAGTTTTAGGTAAAAATCAATTTTATTGAAATAATAAATTGATAACGTAGGATGGCAACCACATACATACAGATATATTCAGAATATAACAAGACAGAAGGCAGACTCTACCGGTCCTGTCACTATACCGGACAGGACAGTCTGAAGTAATAGAATGTTAGGCTCTACCGGCCTTGCCAATACCGGGTAAGGCAACCTGCAGATGGAATCGCATAACGGTTCTACCGGCCTTACCAAATTACCGGGCAAGGCAGCCTCAATAGATTCATAATGTAGGCTCTACCGGCCCTGCCAATACCGGGTAAGGTAACCTCAGATGGAATGTGGCAAAAGGTTCTACCGGCCTTACCAATACCGGGCAGGGCAGCCCAGAGATAGTAGCAGCAGTCAGATGGTAATGGCAAATTGACAGGATCGTAAGCAACCCAGTGTACACACACTGAGACTAACAGGGGAATCGTAAAGCCGCAAGGCTTTGGAGCAAACCAGCGTCCTCACGCTGGGACCAACACTGAATTGTATAGCCGATAGGCTTAGGAGCAAACCAGTGACCACACACTGGTGTAACAAGCGACTTTGTATAGCCGCAAGGCTTTGGAGCAAACCAGCGTCCGCACGCTGGGACCAACACACAATTGTATAGCTGATAGACTTTGGAGCAAACCAGTGACCGCACACTGGTGTAACAAGCGAGTTTGTATAGCCGCAAGGCTTTGGAGCAAACCAGCGTCCGCACGCTGGGACCAACACAGAATTGTATAGCTGATAGGCTTTGGAGCAAACCAGTGACCGCACACTGGTGTAACAAGCGAGTTTGTATAGCCACAAGGCTTTGGAGCAAACCAGCGTCCGCACGCTGGGACCAACACAGGATAGTACAGCCGATAGGCTTTGGAGCAAACCAGTGACCGCACACTGGTGTAATAAGCAAGTTTGTCTAGCCGCAAGGCTTTGGAGCAAACCAACGTCCGCACGCTGGGACTAACACAGGATTGTATAGCCCATAGGCTTTGGAGCAAACCAGTGACCGCACACTGGTGTAATAAGCGAGTTTGTCTAGACGCAAGGCTTTGGAGCAAACCAACGTCCGCACGCTGGGACTAACACAGGATTGTATAGCCGATAGGCTTTGGAGCAAACCAGTGACCGCACACTGGTGTAACAAGCGAGTTTGTCTAGCCGCAAAGCTTTGGAGCAAACCAGCGTCCGCACGCTGGGACCAACACAGGATTATATAGCCGATAGGCTTTGGAGCAAACCAGTGACCGCACACTGGTGTAACAAGCGAGTTTGTCTAGCCGCAAGGCTTAGGAGCAAACCAGCGTCCGCACGCTGGGACCAACACAGAATTGTATAGCCGATAGGCTGTGGAGCAAACCAGTGACCGCACGCTGGAGTAACAAGCAATGTCGCCGACGCGACCAGGCAGGAGGTCGCCAGGATACAGGAGACAGGCGATGCGATGACAGGAACCAGCAACGATCAGTAAGGTCAGGAAACCGCAGAGAAGAAGTTCAGCAGGAACTGCAACACCAGAGACTAGGCCAGAACCAGGACTGGAAGTACTTCAGCATGCAGGAAACACTGGAACAGTAGAGATCAGGAACTCAGGAACACATGAGATCAGGAACTCAGGAACACATGAGATCAGGAACTCAGGAACACATGAGATCAGGAACTCAGGAACACTGGAACCGAGGCCCAGCTATCACTGGCATAGTGATAGCAAGAAGGTCAGAAACAACACGAAAGGGCACTCAAAGGGTGCCCAATCCAGGTTTAAATAGGCAATAAGAGGCGGGCTATCTGCAGACAGCCAATAGAAGCCCCCTACTGGTGACAGACAAGGAACTGCAGCAATCACGGGCACCGTGATAACCGTCTAATGCGTTTCGCACTTAGGGCAGCGCTTACTCATAGACATGGCGAATTAAAGCAGACCAAACAAGTATATAATATAGCCAATTTAAAACTGCAATAGCCAAGTATGTCACCGAGAGACATGGAGGTGACTCCAGTTGCTTGTCCTTCCAAGGCATTGAAAAGGTATCGGCTGTATGTCTCAGCATTCATGAGACCATTCATTTTGACCAAATCCCCAACTCTGTTTGCAGAAATGCAGCCCAAACTTGTAAGGAACCTCCACCATACTTCACTTTTGCCAGCAGACACTCATTCCACAGCCAATCTGACAGTTGTAGTTTAGGCAGGCACCCAGTATTAGTGCCTTTTTGCCAATGCAAGGGACAGTCATCTTTGTTCCTGTGTAAAATATTAAAAATAATATTAGGAATTTGAATAATTTTCAGAGTGACACTTCAGCCAGCCTCACAGTTCTATAGGCCTAGTACCTTATTACCACCGCAAGGGAGAGTCACCTTTGTTCCTGTGTAAAATAGTAAAATTATAATAATGATTTTATATATATATATATATATATATATATATATATATGTGTGTGTGTGTGTGTGTGTGTGTGTGTATATAACAAGTTTGTGTTGGAAACTAGGGGAGAGTGTTAGAAAGCCCAGCTGTAATTCTTGTTGTTTTTTTTTAGTGTCAAATGTTTGGTAGTTACTCCTAAATGGATGTTTTCTGATTTTCTTAACAGTATCTACAAGGAGAAAATTTAGCAAAAACCTTTAGTCTATTTTAGTCTAATAGGTGATTATTTAGAATATGTTTTTCTTATTATCAAGAAATTGAATTTGTCTTCCAATAATTCTACCTAAATTGTAAGAAAGTGCCAAGAAATACAGTTCATGTTGTATATGTTGGTAATTGTAACTGTTTGTCAAAAACACAAACTATATATGGGGGTCCGTTTGTTTTAAGGACAAAGAATTATAGTATTTTTGTTTGTTTATATATAAATCTGTGTATATACATCAGGGCTTATAATTTTAAGTCCTTTGCTACTAGCCAGTCCTGAAAAGTTACTCACCACTGCAAGCCAAAACATACCAACCAGGGCTTAATTTCAACTCGCCAGGGCTGAATTTTCACTCGCCATTGGCTAGTGGCGAGTGGAAATTTTGAGCCCTGTATACATAATAGTGTCTTATATCAGAAACACCATAAATCCATCTCCTCATTCAACCCTATTGGCTTCATAGTTTGTCATTTAACCCCTTAGGGACCCTTGACGTACCAGGACCGTCACGGTCCTTGAACTACTCAAGGACCAATGACGGTCATGGTACGTCACGTACTTTTTACTTACAGCGCTCTACCGGGAGCGCTGTAAGTAAAAATAGGGCATGAAATAGACCGCTCCAAGATCGGAGCGATCTCTTTCAAGCCCCATAGTGACGCGCCGATACACGTGACAGGTCACGTGTAACGGCATGTCAACGTGCCCCTATGCGGTCGTTATGGGACGGAAATGTCCCATAACCTCCGGTCCTTAAGGGGTTAAAAATCCAAAATGTCTCTTGTTGAGCTAATCTTTTGAATGTCTCATCTCCTATTGGGTGTACTGGTATCCAATCAATTCTTTGGACTTTGATGTTATTCAGTTCCTGTTGGTGTACTTTGGCATAGTGTCGTGACATGCAATGCGTAGTGGGTCCTTTAAAGATATTTGTCCTATGTTCTCTGAACCTTTCTTTTAGTGGTTTGATGGTTCTTCCCGCATATTGTTTGTGACATGGACATTCTAATAGATAAATTATATATTTTGGTGTTACAATTAGCAAAATGTTTGATGTCAGCAATTCTTTGATGCTTTGGGACTGGAAATGTTGTCTTGTTTCCATATGTTGGCATGTCAGGGCTCAAAATTTCCACTCGCCACTAGCCAATGGCGAGTGAAAATTTAGCCCTGGCGAGTAGAAATTCAGCCCTGGTGGGTATGTTATGTCTTGCAGTGGCGAGTAACTTTTCAGGTCTGGCTAGTATCAAAGGACTTCAAATTATAAGCCCTGGGCATGTGATACAAGTCCGATGTCCACATTTAAAATTTACTTTGGTTTGCTCGACGCCCCTTCAGGTTTTATTTTCTTTTTTCTAAGATTTTTCGGTGCCAATTTTTTTCTTTAGATCCTCAGTTTTTTTAAACACTGTATTTGGTTTCATACTTAGGTCCTCCTTAAAGTGATAGTATAGTCCCATAAAAAGTATGTCCTAAATCGTAGCTACAGTAAAAAAAACATTCAACGTGCTTACTCCTTTCTCTCAAGCCATTATGGTTTGAGAGAAATAAGAAAATAAAGACCTCCGCTCCCTCCCCCTTCTCATGCATCCGCTTTACAGCGGACGTCATGAAATCCTGCATCCGGGACCAGACGGCAGCTCTTCAGGAGCGCTGTCATCGAGATATCTAACTATAATTACTTCATCGGAATGGTCTATAACGTGTGCTTGCAAGCCAGGCACACATTGTAGACCATACCGATGAAGTAATTATACTTAGATATCCCGATATCAGCACTCCTGAAGAGCCGCCTACAATCGGGCGACCGGATTCTGCCTCTGACAGCTTTACAGCTCGTCAGGCAGAAAGGGGAGGGAACAGAGGACTTTATTTTCTTATTTCTTTCAAACCATAACGGTTTGAGAGAAAGGATTAAGCACATTGAATGTTTTTTTACTGCAGCTACGATTTAATACATACTTTTTATGGGACTATACTATCCCTTTAAAGGGATAGTAATACTTCATTTTAACTTTATTTTATTTTGTAGGCATTAAAAAAACATGAAAAATGATATGTCTTATCTCTCAAACCTTTATGGTTTATGAGATATTCACAAGCAACGTTTCCCCTCCCGCCCCTTTTACCTAGTGTAAGTCATCTCTTCTCAGATGTGCAATCCAGTCCACAGACCAGACAGATAACAGAAGGGGACAATCTTATTCCTATGAAAACAATGAAATCCCTGCCCCCCTTTGACAAGTTTTTCAGGTTTTTCCCTTATCTTAACTAAAGATTGTCCCTCTCTGCAGTCTATCTGGGCAGCTCCCTTCTACCCTGGCTAAGAAGTGTTACATCAGTAAAAGGGGCGGGAGGGGGACACTTTGCTTGTGAATATCTCTTAAACCATAAAGGTTTGAGAGATAAGACTTATATCATTATTCATGTTTTTTTAATGCCTACAAAATAAAATAAAGTTAAAACGAAGTATTACTATCCCTTTAAGGTGCTTGTCTGCTCCCAAGATATTCCAATGTCTATTAGAATCTTCTTACTTATTTTGGATCAGCGATGGTAAACAGGAATAGGAAAAGGGTTGAACTAGATGGACGCAAGTCTTTTTTCAACCTAAATTACTATGTTATTCCAGAGCCACTGATGAATTTAGTTATCAACGGAAACATGGATTTCTGCTCCTAATTTCTGCTCCTTTTTGATGCTCCTCTCCGAAAGTAACAAATCTTCTCTTTTCATTGATTTCACCTTCTCTAAGCCCCCTTCTATTATGAGAAATGAGTAATATTGATTTTATGCATATTGAGAAATATTTAAAATATCATATTGTCGGCGCATAACCATTCAATAATTAGTAGTGCTGGAATAGCTCTCTTGTTGGTCTCTATATTGGTGAAGAAGACACTGAAACATCACAAATGTGGTCATTACACGGGGAAAATGTAAGCGTAATCACAGGAATAAGACGACAAAGACAACTTAGTGCATACCATGAGATGGATTTGGGTCACATCAGTGCATCTCCCCTCGGTCTGTGTATATATTTTCAAGAAGCGTCCACTTGGGGGAGCCATTTGACAACAAAACAGGAAGTGGAGTGACTGTGAAAAAGGAAAAACACTGGTGTCAGGTGCAGGATGATGGTCTATACATGTTCATAAATGTATCTGTGATGTAAAGGGGCGGAGCAATGTGGATTGCTCCTCCTCCTCCTAATGTGGTGCAACCGGTTAGTGCCCTGGCTATCTGGGAAAGGGGCACTTGGAGGTAGTAAGTAGTGCATATGATTACTTTAGTACATACCAATGCAAGCACTCCAACTCATTAAGAGTTTAAAGGGATAGTAATGTTTCATAATAAAAGCAGCTCTAATTAATCATCATAGTATTTGGACTTTGGAGAGTGTTATTTCAATTCTGTCAGAGTTGTAGTACAAGAGTAATTCAATGACAAAGTATCCCCCTCCCGCCCCTTTTACTGATGTAACACTGTTCAGCCAGATCAGAAGGGAGGTGCCCAGGTAGACTGCAGAGAGGAACAATCTTCAATTAAGATAAGGGAAAAACCTGAAAAACTTGTCAAGGGGGGCAGGGCTTTCATTGTTCTCATAGGAAGAAGATTGTCCCGTTCTGTTATCTGTCTGGTCTATGGACTGCATTCCACATCTGAGAAGAGATGGCTTACACTAGGTAAAAGGGACGAGAGGGGAAACTTTACTTGTGAATATCTCTCAAGGTTTGAGAGATACGATTTATATCGTTCTTCATGTTTTTTCAATGCCTACAAAATAAAATAAAGATAAAACAAAGTTTTACTATCCCTTTAATGTCACCTGCACCATAGTATTCACAAGAATATGAAAATCAAGTTTCAGCAATGTCCTTTGCATGTTCTTAGTGCATCGCATTAAAGAAAGAAGTAACACAAAACCCAAACACTTCCCCTTTGGAGCAAGTGATGTTGAGTAGAGACTTTTCAGTGTAAACAGCTTAGTAACTTGGTGTTAGGCCGACGCAGGGCTAAGGAACTGACTCCAGCGTCTATCATAATATATCCCTCCTACTGTGTTTAAGATCACGTTAACTCTTGAAAGCTAGTGAGGTACCAGACGCATTGTTAGGTGAGTAAGATACGGATACTCACTATTCGGATACAGGAACCCAGAAGCAGGATAGTCGCTCTTACTGGAACAGCACACTGGGAGAGGGTCTGGAGAGAGACCGCAGACTCCTCCCCAGTGTGAACTGCGAGCATGAGCAACGGAGTCCAGGAATCTAGCCAAGGGTCTAGGAGCCAGAGGTCAGCGGAGTCCAGGAATCAAGCCAAGGATCAGGGAACCAGAGGTCAACGGAGTCCAGGAGTCAAGCCAAGGATCAGGGAGCCAGAGGTCAACGGAGTCCAGGAGTCAAGCCAAGGGTCAAGGAGCCAGAGATCAACAGAGTCCAGGAGTCAAGCCAAGGGTCAAGGAGCCAGAGATCAACAGAGTCCAGGAGTCAAGCCAAGGGTCAAGGAGCCAGAGATCAACAGAGTCCAGAAATCAAGCTAAGGGTCAAGGAGCCAGGGATCAGCAGAGTCCAGGAGTCAAGCCAAGGGTCAAGGAGCCAGAGATCAACAGAGTCCAAAAATCAAGCCAAGGGTCAAGGAGCCAGGGATCAGCAGAGTCCAGGAGTCAGGAAGCAAGGAACAGGCTGGGGTAAGCAAGTACTGGGAGCTTCAGTAACACTGAGCACCATGTACAGGGAGCTCAGGGTTTAAATAGGCTGTGGGTGTGTTGCAGCTGGAGAGGGGCGGAGCCGGGCGCCGCGTTGCCATGGCGACGCCCGGGAAATCCCAGAACCTTGTTTGAGACGCGCACACAAGGAAGGGCGGGTGTGTGCGCGTCTGTCAGGGCTGCCTGCTGGGTCTGAGCGGACGCCGGTCCTCAGGGAGTCAGAGGGGACCCGGCGTGGCGGCCGCCGCGGCTTCCCAGCAGGGGACCGAAGCCGAGTGCCAATGCGAGCCCAGGCACTGCGGGAGGTAATACCGGGTCACCGAGGGCAGCCTGACAGTACCGCCCCAGAGGTGCGACCTCCGGTCGGGGAATGGTGCGGGCCGATGAGGGTACCGTCTATGGAAGAATCGGATGCATACAGGGGCATGGACCTGTGAAGCTGGTTCCCAAGAGCGTTCTTCGGGGCCATATCCCTTCCAGTGGATGAGGTACTCGAGTCTGCCCCTGCGGCGTCTGGAATCAAGCACTCGGTGAACCACGAACTCCTCCTCGCCATTCATCATGACTGGGGCTGGTGCAACAGGAAGGCGTCCTGGGAAGGTGTTGGCTATGTAGGGCTTTAGCAAGGACACATGGAAGACAGGATGGATGTGATAGGCGTCTGGCAACTGAAGTTTAACCGCCACCGGGTTGATGACTTTCTGGATGGAAAAAGGTCCAACATACTTAGGACCCAACTTTTTGGTTGGACAGGAAAGCCGGATGTTCCTTGTGGACAGCCACACCTTGTCGCCCACCTGATAGACCGGAGCGGCAGAGCGATGGCGGTTGGCTTGGTCTCTGTAACTCTCCTGGGCTTTCAAGAGGGTTTGTTGGAGGGTTCGGAACTGTTTTATGAGACGGGAGAGGAGTTCAGAAGCTTCTGGTACGGATAAGTCGGAAGGGAGCCCAGGAAAAGAGGATGGGTGGAATCCATAATTGGCAAAGAAGGGAGACATGCGTATGGATCTTTGGGTTTGGTTATTGTATGCAAACTCAGTGGTGGGTAGGAATTGGAGCCAATCGTCTTGTAGGTAGGTAGTGTAACAACGGAGGTAATGCTCAAGCACTTGGTTAACTCTCTCTGTTTGTCCATTGGTCTGCGGATGGAAAGCGGTGGACAATGAGGGCTGAATCTGCAAATTTCCACAGAAGGATTTCCAGAACCGTGCCGTGAACTGGACTCCTCGATCGGTGGTGATGCTTTTGGGCAGGCCATGGAGCCGGAACATGGAGGACAGAAATAAAGAAGCGGTGGTACTAGCAGAAGGAATCCCAATAACAGGTATAAAGTGGGCCATCTTGGTAAATCTGTCGACGACCACCATGATGGTATCGTGTTTGCAGGAAGGAGGAAGATCGACTATAAAATCCATTGAGATGTCGGACCAAGGCATGGAGGGTACTGGTAGAGGCCGCAACAGACCGGCCGGTGAAGTGCGAGGTACTTTAGTTTGGGCACAGATCGTACATGATCGCACAAACTGAGCAGCATCTTGTTGGAGAGTTGGCCACCAGAAATGTCTTTGGAGGAGATCCAGGGTCTTTTTGATTCCCCCATGACCAGCTAAGCGGGAATCATGACATCTCTGCAATACGGATAGTCGAACAGGCTCAGGCACAAAGATCTTTCCTTTGTACAACAGGAAGTGATTGGACCGTTGGATTGGAGGCGTAGTCTCTGGGTAGAGGGAACTGATAGAGCAGGAGCGGATGTGTTCCATAACGTCAGCTGTAGTGGTTATGAACACGGTTGAAGGTAAAATAGTGTCTACAACCTTGGGTTCGTTGTCACGGGTAACTGGGAGTCGGGAGAGGGCATCGGCCTTGGTGTTTCTGGTGCCTGGTCTGTATGTAATGTGCAGACTGAAACGGGTAAAGAATAGTGCCCACCTGGCTTGTCGGGGGCACAGACGATGAGCTGCACGGAGGTATTCAAGATTACGGTGGTCTGTGTAGACTGTAACCAGATGAGAAGAGCCCTCGAGGAGGTGCCGCCATTCTTCCAGGGCTTGTTTAATCGCCAGGAGTTCTTTGCCACCGATACCGTAGTTCTCCTCGGCTGGGGACAATCTGCGGGAGTAGAAGGCTACCGGGTGTAACTGCCCTGTCTCTGGGTGGCGTTGGGAGAGGATGGCTCCTAGAGCAAAGTCAGATGCATCTACCTCGACAAAGAAAGGGAGTGAGGTGTTAGGTTGAACAAGGATTGGGGCAGAAGTGAATTTCATCTTGAGTAGGTCAAACGCTGCTTGGGCTTCAGGTGTCCATAGAAACTGTGGTGCTTGTCGAGTCGACGCAGTGATTGGTGAGATGATGCGGGAGAAGTTGCGGATGAATTTCCAATAATAGTTGGCGAAGCCTATGAATTGCTGGACTGCCTTCTTGTCTGTGGGTGTAGGACATTCGAGTACGGCAGAGACCTTTTTAGGGTCCATAATGACTCTTCCAGGTGTTAGGATGAAGCCAAGGAAAGTCACGGTAGTGGTCTCAAACAAACATTTCTCCAACTTGGCATATAACTGATGATCACGAAGATGCTGCAGAACCTTCTTTACATGCTCACGGTGTTCGGTGATGGATGATGAAAATATTAAGATATCATCCAAGTATACTACTAAAAAGGAATCCAGGAAATCACGAAAAACATAATTCAAAAAATGCTGAAAGGTGGCTGGGGCGTTACAGAGTCCAAATGGCATCACAAGGTACTCAAAATGGCCGTACCTACTCCGGAAGGCGGTCTTCCATTCGTCCCCCTCCCTGATGCGAACGAGGTTGTAGGCCCCACGGAGGTCTAACTTGGTGAAGACAGTTGCATCCTTAATACGGTCTAAAAGTTCGGGTATCAAAGGGAGCGGATAACGGTTCTTTATTGTGATTCGATTTAAGTCTCTATAATCTACACATGGTCGAAGACCCCCGTCCTTTTTACCCACAAAGAAGATACCAGCCCCTGCTGGCGATGTCGACGGGCGGATGAATCCCTTTTCCAGGTTTTCCTTGATGTAGGCCTTTAGATGGTGCAGTTCCGGCTCGGATAGAGGGAAGATCCTCCCGAAGGGTATAGGAGCTCCGGGTAGGAGATCGATGGGACAATCGTACTCTCTCCTGGGAGGCAATTGGTCTGCTTTCTTTTTATCGAAGATATCTAAAAAATCATGATATGGCTTAGGTACTGTAGTAGGTTCTGAAGTCTGGTCTTGCGAGAGGAGTAGGGTTGAAAGAGTGTTTAGGCAATGATGCTGGCAGTAACTGGATGAGAACGACAGAGTGCCTTTGCCCCAGTTGATGTCAGGATTATGTAGCCGTAGCCAAGGCAGTCCGAGGATCACGGGGAATAGTGGAGATGCCACTAAGTTGAAACTTATCTTTTCTGAGTGACGACTGCCCAAGGTCATCCGGAGAGGCAGGGTTTCATGCGTAATGGGTCCAGAAGGCAAAGAAGATCCATCAACTACCTGTATGTAGACTGGAGAGGGCTTGGTTTGCGTGGGCACCCGGAGTTGTTTAGCGAGCTCCTGGTCCACAAAACAGCAGCTGGCGCCAGAGTCAATGATGGCGAGGACAGAGATGTCATCACTGGTCCACTGCAATAACAGAGAAACAGAAAGGTGAGGAGAGCCACCGACGGGAGCAGAACTAAGACACACATCCGAATCAGAAGTCTTACCCATGGGGTTACGTGGTCTGCGGGGGCAGGAACGAATCATATGGCCGGGTTGGCCACAGTAGAGACATAAATTGTTCGCACGTCTGTGTGCTCTCTCAGCCTCAGAAAGTGGTCCTCGAGCAAGTCCAATCTGCATCGGTTCCTCGGGAGAAGAAGTGGAGTTAGGAGTACTGGAGGGTGGTGTAGGTAGAGCTTGGCGTCTTGGAGGAGGAACAAGTTGAGTTGACCGCTCCAGTCTTCTCTCCCGTAATCTGTGATCAATCCTGATGACTAGATGACAGAGTTCCTCAAGAGAAGGAGGGATACCCACTCGGGCCAGTTCGTCTTTAAGGGCATTGGACAAGCCGAGACGAAATTGATCCATCAGGGCAGGTTCGTTCCATTCGCTCTCGATGGCCAAAGAGCGGAATTCTGTAACATACTCCTCCACTGGCCTCTGTCCCTGCCGTAAGGCCCTCATGGCGATATGGGCAGAGGAGGCCCGGAGGGGATCATCAAACAGAAGGTCCATGGCATGGAGGAACGTATGCCAGGAAGTCAATGCGGGATCATTGGTGTGTAGCAACTTATGAGCCCAGGTCTGGGGTTCTCCGGAAAGCAATGAGATCACCGTTCATATTTTAATGAAGTCAGAGGCATAAGTTCTTGGTTGAAGAGAAAACATGACCTGACAAGCTGTGATGAAGGTCTTATACTTCGTACGGTCCCCAGAGTAGCATTCTGGAAGAGGAATTCTGGGTTCGGGAGTGTACGTCCTGTCTGAGGGGGGTACCCCTACAGATGGCATCACTGGAGCGGAAGCGCCTGAAGGAGCGGAGCTGGTCTGCAGGTCGTGTAATTGATGCTGTAGATGAGTCTGCCCGGCCTGTAGGTCCTGCATGGTTTGCATGAGGGCGGCAATCTGTTGGGAGAGGGCGGTGATAGCGTCCGCGACTCCTGCGGGTTCCATAAAAGCTCAGTGTTTCTGTTAGGTGAGTAAGATAAGGGATACTCACTATTCGGATGCAGGAACCCAGAAGCAGGATAGTCGCTCTTACTGGAACAGCACACTGGGAGAGGGTCTGGAGAGAGACCGCAGACTCCTCCCCAGTGTGAACTGCGAGCATGAGCAACGGAGTCCAGGAATCTAGCCAAGGGTCTAGGAGCCAGAGGTCAGCGGAGTCCAGGAATCAAGCCAAGGATCAGGGAACCAGAGGTCAACGGAGTCCAGGAGTCAAGCCAAGGGTCAAGGATCCAGAGATCAACAGAGTCCAAAAATCAAGCCAAGGGTCAAGGAGCCAGGGATCAGCAGAGTCCAGGAGTCAGGAAGCAAGGAACAGGCTGGGGTAAGCAAGTACTGGGAGCTTCAGTAACACTGAGCACCATGTACAGGGAGCTCAGGGTTTAAATAGGCTGTGGGTGTGTTGGAGCTGGAGAGGGGCGGAGCCGGGTGCCGCCTTGTTTGAGACGCGCGCACACAAGGAAGGGCGGGTGTGTGCGCGTCTGTCAGGGCTGCCTGTCCTCAGGGAGTCAGAGGGGACCCGGCGTGGCGGCCGCCGTGGCTTCCCAGCAGGGGACCGGAGCCGAGTGCCGATGCGAGCCCGGGCACTGCGGGAGGTAAGACCGGGTCGCCGACTGGCGGCCTGACATGCATTGTTTTACAATTCACCAAAACCCTTCTGTAGCAATCAAAGGTCTTCGCTTTCTGATTAACGATACAACTGCAGAACAGTTTCTGTGGTAGAAATGACGATATATGGTACCAAACTAAACATCACAATCCTCATATATGTCAGCCCCTTGGTGCTACAAGGAGCTATAACTGGGCAGTAAATGAAAATGTGTTGTAGGGTTTCTCCTACTGAACAAAACAAAGGGACTCACAACGCTGGAAGATGATTTGTACAGAAGTTATCACAGAGTTTACTTTTTTTCTGATATCTTCAGTTCAAGATGTTTTGCAGACAGGTGGCGCTGCTGCTGCATCCAGCTGCGTGAAGCTTCTGTCTGCTACACTCAGAGTTTTGCAGGCTGTAATAACAACTAAAATATGCACAATTGCTCTGTAATAACTCTTGAAACAAACATCTCAGCATTGAGCATACCCATGTTTACTAGATAGGAAAGGCCCTACAACATATATATTTTTATAATTAGGGATCGATGTCCTTGTAACCCATTGAGTGCCAGAGGAAAGTGCAATACATTGCTTTGCCATGCGTTGCACTCCCCTCTGGAACTCAATGAACTCAACAGCCCCCCCATGTGTCTCTTTACCCCCCAGCCCCCCGTGTATCACTTTGCTCCACCCAGCTCCCCTGTGTGTCTCTTTACCACTTCAGCCCCCCCACTGTGTGTCACTTTGCCCCCCCAGCCCCTCTGTATCTTCTTTGTAGTCTGGCGGAGTGGACCGCTGTAGAAGAGCTTCTGATCCTCTACCTGGTCTGACAGGAAGTGATCATTGCTCTCGGTGAGCAGCTTCCTGTCAGACCAGGTTAGAGGATCAGAAGCTCCACTACCTACGGTCCGCTCTACTCAGCCACTCTACAAGGAGGTGACAGGCAGGAGGGAGAGCTGTGCAGTGCGCTCCCATCCTGCCAGTCACCCAGAGCATGTGCCCCCCCTCGGGCCGGTGATCCTAGCGCCTGGGTGGAGACTGTCCCCTGCATGATTTCCCTGGGGGATGTGTCCCCCCCATGTCCCCCGGTTTCTACACCCCTGTCAATGGGTTACAGTAATCTGTTATGTTAACTACCTGTTTAAAAGTTTGGGATCAATTCAAAAATTCCCTTGTTTTCCATGAAAACATACATCAAATAAGTTGCAAAATGAATAGGAAATACAGTCAAGACGTTGACAAGGTTAGAAATAATGATTTTTAGTTTAAATAAGAATTGTGTCCTTCAAATTTTGCTTTCGTCAAAGAATCCTCCATTTGCAGCAAATGTAGATATTCCATTAAAAATCGTCCTTTCCGTTCACATAACTAACAATGTGTATGCTGTATTTCTGATCCATTTGACGTTATTTTAATGGACAAGATTTGCTTTTCTTTCAAAAACCAGGACATTTCTAAGTGACCCCAAACTTTTGAACGGTAGTGTAACTGCAATCCACAGCTGTGACCAAAAGTTTTGTGGTCTTGGTAAGCTAGGGTGACCACATTTCCATTCTGCCATTCAGGGACACTCTAGTGACCAGAGTACTTCTCTCCAGCTCTAGGGCAGCAATACGTAAGGGGTCAGTATACACCACTGGACATCAGTGCTCAAATCGCTCTTTATCTGGCGCACCAAATAGGTCTAAACACTAGAGGGAGAACTGTCCATTGACTGCTGTGACAGGAACTGATGTCTGTTTTGGACTACAAGATAATATACATCACACTCAAAGCCTTAGACTAGCATTACACTACAATAAAATGTCACTGCAGCTCCAGTTTGATGTAGGGTGACCATATATCAATTCTGCCATTCAGAGACACTGCGGAGAGAAGAGCGCACCACAGAGTTCTAAACATTAGAGAAAGAACTGTACATTGACTGCTCTGATAGAAGGAGATGCCTGTGATGGACTACAAGAAAATGTACATCAAGCCCAAAGCCTTAGACTAGCCTTACACTACAACAAAATTGCATTGCAGCTCCCGATTGATGCCCATATCAAAGCTCAATTCTCTAGTGTTTCGAGCTCTGTCTGAAAGCCATTTTCTTGTAGCCCAACAGAGACATCACTTCTAGGGTTGCCACCTTTTCCTCAAAAAAATACCGGCCATAGTTTTGGTTCGGTGAGGGCGGAGCCACAAAGGGGAGGAGCCACCAAGGGGTGGGGTCAAAAAGGGGAGGAGCCACACAAATGTTGCATGACCCTACAAAATTGAGCTTCAACCTCATTGTTACAGGTACCAGGTGCCAGGAGCTCAGTTCTCATAAAGCACCTGAAACACAGTAGTAGCCCAAACAGTGGTTTGAACCATACTTATTCATTACTTCCTAAGGTCTATAAATAAAATAGACACTCATAGATGGATAACCCCCAACAAAAACTGTTTGACTTAGTTCATTGGTAAATATAAATCCTTTTTAATAGAGGGATTTGTAGTAGTGTTCACATGGTTATCCCATCATATCCCTCTTTTTTTCCTACTCCGTAAAAAGCTTTAACACTATAAATATGTTTAAATTGACAGCACATGAGAATACAGTTTAATTGCTGGCTACCTGACTAATTTATATGTGTAAAATATATGTTCTTATCTCAGTCTAACATATCCAATAAGGCTTCATTTTAAAGATAATTTGAGTGATAAAGATGAAAATTACTTTGTAATGTGTGTATAAAATCAGTCATCAAATCAGGATGTACAGCATGGTTTGTGATTGTGAATCATTGATATTCAATGTGAGAAATAAAACTACACAATCACAGTTTTGAAACATGCAAAACATTTATTTTAAAAAGTATCATAATTATGTTTAATATTTAAAGATATTTAAGGTTGCTGTTTTTCATAAAAGTGCTTAAAATTACAATGTGTGTGCTGGTTATTAACAAGTTCTACTAAACTGGTACTAGACAAATAAAGGTGCATGTCAGTCTACACAGAATGCAAGGGTTTGCATGAACATTTTTAAAGTAAATTACAGGTATATCATGGTTTTCCCCAATAGCATTCCAAAAAAACAGTCCACACCACTTACAAAACCTAAGATATTCATAAACTTACTTTCTGTATTAAATGGCCAGGAGTCTTACAGTCATAATTTAAGGCTAAACTTATTCCGGTTCCAGATGATAATAGAATATTATCAGCTGGTCACGTCTTTCTTCCATTTAATTTATTTATGGATATATGCGACAGAGTTATTTTTTCTTGAAGGTATATTTTGTGTTTGACTTAGCTGCTTTCATCAATTGGCCATTTTTTAATGCCATGTCATAAAACTCTGAGCAAGAGTAAAGTAAGTTATAGCGAATGCAAAGTTCGCTCTTGACTATTTGCACACTTAGCCTGTTTCTTTCATCAGTCCACAAATTATTCATGACACTGAAAACGCGTTCCACAAAAGCATTGCTGCAAGGAATGGCCAGAACTGTCTGTACTAATTTCAGCAGATTTGGTGCATCTGTATTTTTAAAGAATTGAACCCATTTGTCAGGGCAGGAAAGATCTTCCATGCTCATAATTGCTGGTAATGCTTCTTTTAACAGGCAGTATTCTCTGTACAACTCCTCACTCTCATTTCTGTTGTCAATCTTTACAACTTCACAGAGATTTATGATATCGTCAAACGATGGGACCTTCTCAAAATTTAAACAAGCAAAGTGCTTAAATGGTGAGTTTTCAAACTCAAACCATTTTTCCAAATATGTCAGTGCTCTGTCTAAACAACGGAAAGCTTCCCCACGAAATTTTCCCTGTTCTGCTGCAGACAGCTTGGGCAAATCTTTGTTTACTTTAAATCCAAAAAAGCTATCATCTCTTCTGTTTTGTAGCTGGTGCCTTATGCTACACATTACTGAGTACAGTTCTGGGGCAGACACGGATTCTTTTTCCAACGTTTTAATAGTTTTGGTGAAAAATGACATAAATGAATGCACAAAAAAGAGGTAGCACTCTGGTAGTGTGAGGGTTGTGCTTAGTGCATCTTGTTGGTCTTTTATAAAGCTCCATATGACTGGATGACACTCTTCTTCCCCACACTGCAGAAAATAAACTTTTATGGCCTCCCAATCTAAAAGCAGTCTATCAATTGCAGCAAAAAGACTCAGCCATCTTGTTGGGACATGACGTAGAACCTTATGATATTCCTGGTGCACAAATTCAAAACATGTTTTTAACTCACTTACATTCTTTGCACTGCAAGAAAATTCATTAAAGACCTTCAAAACTAGGTTCTCTACGTCAAAAGAAAGGGGTTTTAGTGCATATTTTGCTGTGTTGTGTAACACATGGCAGTTGCAGTTTGCTTTTATGAGATGTGGTTGTGCATCTTTCAGTTTCTTATAGACAGAGCAGTTTTTGCCATAATTAACAGAAGCATTATCTGCAGTATAAGCAATCATATTCTTAATATCCAAGTTAAGGCTGCTTATTATATTCATAAGATGAGTGCTCACTGACTCAGAAGACTCATCAGGCTCCTCATAGAAATCTAGCAATCTATCTTTGATGCCACTAGTGGCACTAAAAAACCTTACCGCTAGTGGAAAAAACTTGCGATTACCCTTATTACTTGCATCTGTGGCAATGGCATAACGACATGAAATGTTTTGCATTTCTTCTAAAACACTATGTACTGAATAAGGTGCTAGCACATTTTCAACCAGACATTCCATTTTAGTTCGTCCAAGATGGATTTTACTGGCTACTTTTGAATCATTAAAGAGCTTTGCACTTAGCTTGCCCCCACAGTCAGAAGACAGGTAACTATGATGATGCTGTACAGCATGAAATACATGTGCCAGCTCAGCTGCTGTAACTAAGTCCTGCTCTCTGCTTTGTGTAGTTGGAAAGAATTTTGTTATAAGACTGGCCTTTTTCTTACTTTGCATTGCAGAGACATGTTTCTTAGCCATTGCATGCTGCCTCACAGCATCAATACCATCATATTTTACACCAAAAACACTTTCACACATAATACAGCGTGCACTGTTCTCATCTGAGGCTCGTGCTAGCCACAATTTAAAATCTGGGTCTGCTAGCCACTCATCATTAAATGTGCAGTTTCTCAGTCTCCCTCTCTTCCTAGGAGGAGTAGCTGGATTTCTCTCTCTAGCTGGTTCTTTCTGAGATGTACTACTGGCGCTCATAATTGGAGTGATATGACTGCTACTCCTATTAATTACAGAAGGAGAAACATATACATTCCTGTGTTACTATTTAAGTCTATTGATTCACAAACCAAAAAACTTTAACCCCACATTAAAATTATAGTTTCAATCTCTGTATCTTATTATCTGTCAGTATATCTGTCCTGCCTATTTGTGTCTGTCTATCTCTGTGTCTGTCCTGCCTATCTATCTGTGCCTGTCTGTGTTGCTGGAGGAAGGGAATTACCGAAAATGTTTTGGTTATTTCATAACCTATTGACACCTCTTTGTGTAACTGAATAAATGATGTAGAAAAAGACCAAAGTATTTTATTTTAAAGACATCACAACACAGAGTTGTATAGCTTAGGGGCATTAGTAGCAGAAAGAGGGAAATAGTCATGCCACTCTACAGATCTATAGTTAGACCTCTTCTAGAGTATTGTGTACAGTACTGGAGACCCCATCTCCAGGAGGATACAGATATTCTAGAGAGAATTCAGAGAAGGGCTACTAAAATGGTGACTGGTTTACAGGAAAAGACATATCAGGATAGACTAAAGGATCTGAACATGTATAGCTTGGAGGAGAGAAGAGAGAGAGGGGATATGATAGAAACATTCAAATACATGAAGGGATTCAACAAAGTACAGGAGGGAAGTATATTTCAAAGGAGTAAAAATGTTAGGACAAGCGGCCATAGTCTAAAAATATAGGGACACAGGTTTAGACGTAGGGTAAGAAAGTTTTACTTCACTGAGAGGGTAGTAGATAAGTGGAATAGCCCATCATCAGAAGTGGCAGATGTTAATACAGTGAAAGAATTTAAGCATACATGGGATAGGCATAAGGCTATCCTGAACATAAGACCAAGGACCAAATAAGGTTTGAGGTCTTTACAGTAGGAAAATGGGCAGACTAGATGGGCCGAATAGTTCTTATCTGCCGTCAAATTCTATGTTTCAAAGAGACATCACATCTACACATGGTCCAATGGCTACAGGAGTATGCTTGCCTGAAAGATAGGCAAGGGCACTTCTGATAGTATCCTTGTTGGGGAATTACAAGATACGGCAACCTAAATGGAGTCAATGTGGGTATTTTATAGTAACTTCTATCCACCCCTTTCCCTTTCTCATACCAATCCCAAAGGACCCTCACCTGATAGAGGAGAGACGTGCTGCTCAAGTGAGGGTATTTTTAACCTCTTGTGTGTGGCTCACTAATAGGTCAGTACTTGAGGATTTCCCAGCACAGGTATATCAAGCACAATGAGCCTGTTCTCAAGCTGGCATATCCTTACGTCCTGGCCTTTTAGTTAGGGATGGTGAAAATCACTGCCATTGGGGACACATTGGCTGAAACAGGGGTGGACAATCTGAAACCTTCAAGCTGTTGTAGCCTACCATTCCCATCCTCACAGGCTGGCCAATGACTAGCTGAGGATGATGGGAGTGCTAGTCTACAACTGTTGGAGGGTCTGTGGTTGCCCAGCACTGGTGTAAAACAAGTGAATATTTTTGTGACTTTAAGGACCTCCTAGTGCCCAAATGGTATACAAAACATAGCATTGCAATCCACTGGATATCCCTATGGCACTCAAAGGGTGATAGGGGAGGTGTAAACTAACATTTGTGTATATATTTTCAGGGCAGAGAGGTGTGCAGAAATAATTTATGGATATTAAGACACACACACACACACACACACAGACATACACACACACACACACAGACATACACACACACACACACACAGACATACACACACATACATACATACACAGACATACACACACACACACAGACATACACACACACACACACAGACATACACACACACACAGACATACACAGACATACATACACACACAGACATACACACACACACAGACATACACACACACACACACACACAGACATACATACATACACAGACATACACACACACACACAGACATACACACACACACACACACACACACACACAGACATACACACACACACACACACACACACACACACACACACACACACAGACATACACACACACACAGACATACACACACTTTATACTAATATTATTTCCATTGCCACCTCAGTCCATCTTGGCTCTAACAATTTGGACATTTCTTCTTATTCAACTTGTGATCATTTTTACGTTTAGATCCCTCCCACCCCAAACATATTGGCATTTGGCATTGCAAACATTCCAATTTCCCAGACCCCCCACCCCAAACATATTGGCAAACATTCCCATTTCCACGCTGTGTGAAAAAACCTTGGGTAGTTGGGTACTTGGGTTCTGTCTCTGCGGGCTGCGGCTAGTCTGCACAGTGCACTTCAGTTCTCTAACTTCTCTGCAGCGTGCTGCCAGCTACCAGATGAAAGGGCGCGATGACTTTGTGCACACAGCATGCATATTTTATGTAGCTCGCGTTATACAAGCCCTTTTGATTGGCCGCATGACTGTGCGCACCGCACAGTCATGCGGCCAATCAAAAGGGCTTGTATAACGCGAGCTACATGGAGCTGGAGCATGGAGGGGATATGTGAACGGTGCGTCTCGAGTCGAGACGGGAGTAGAGACAGGGTGTGCCGTGTGCAAGCCTGGGAAGCTGCCAGTGCCTATTTACATGGCGAGTCAGCGGGATTTAACCCCAAAATCGGGACTGCCCGCAAATACCGGCTTTTCCAGTTGCCGGTACAGTACTTATACCGGCACCGGCTCCAGAGCTCTGATTACCGGCTGTGCCGGTAAAATACCGGCCAGGTGGCAACCCTAATCACTTCCTGTCACAGTGGACAATGGACAGTTCTCCTTCTATAGATCTCTGTGCTCTGGAGTCTTCATTCAGGGACTTTCTATTGTCCCAGAAGAGAACTGCCCGGGACAAGGGACGTACATTTAA
Organism: Rhinophrynus dorsalis; assembly: GCA_037306005.1. Classification (NCBI taxonomy): domain Eukaryota; kingdom Metazoa; phylum Chordata; class Amphibia; order Anura; family Rhinophrynidae; genus Rhinophrynus; species Rhinophrynus dorsalis. The sequence continues at coordinate 20,477,330 of CM074718.1, forward strand.
ACCCGGGACTGTCCCGGGCAATCCGGGACATGTGGCCATCCTAGTTTGATGTCAGGAACAAGGCTCAGTTCTCTCTCTAGTGCTTAGAGCTCTGTCTGGAAGCCATTTTCTTGTAGTCAATGGGCAGTCCTATTTGTAGTGGTTAGACTCTTTATTCAGGGACTTTGCATTGTCCCTGATAGGGGCTACCCAGGACATGGGACACACACACAAATTCAGGGACTGTCCCTGGCAATCCGGGACATGTGGTCACCCTATGGTAAGCCCCTGTTAAAGGGATAGTAATGTACTTTTAAAACATTATGAAATGTTGTAGCTATTAAAAAAATAAACTAAATGTTCCCAGTCCCATCTCTCAGACCTTTATGGTTTGAGAGATAGAACATTTTAAAGTTCTCCTTTCCTTGATATCAGCTGTAAGCTGACAGCAGGAGATCCTGGCGGCTCGTCAGCAGAGCCGAAATACCGAAATCTAAAAAGGAATACTTCATTGGAACGGTCTACAAAGTGTGCCTGGTTTGCAAGCACACGTTGTAGACCTTTCCAGTTAAGTATTTCTTTTAGATTTTGGTATTTTGGCTCTGCTGACGAGCCGCCCGCCGGTCCCCAGACCAGGATCTCCTGCTTTCAGCTGACGTCAGGGAAAGGGTAGGGAGGGGGGAACTTTAAAGGAGCAGTAAACTTTTTTTATGAAAAAAATATATATTTTAGGGATTTTTCTATTGAGTAAAATAAGGGTACTCCCACTGCTGAGAGATTTATATTTCCAGAGTTATTACAGGTTAAACCCATGTTTTTTTACATTAGCAGTGCACTCTAGTGGTCGAATTCTGATTAGATTTCCTGTTAGATTCTAATGGAGAGGAAAGTCAGAAAAGTCAGAGACATACAGTTCTCCATAGAATGTGATAGAAACTGCTGAGTCACTTCCTGTCAGTTAGAACAACAGGAAGTAAACACAGTAAATTTACTTCCTGTCAGAACAATAGGAAGTAAACACATAGTAAATTCACTTCCTGTCAGAACTATCAGGAAGTAAACACAGTAAATTCACTTCCTGTCAGTTAGAACTATCAGGAAGTAAACACAGTAAATTCACTTCCTGATTATTTAAACTGCTATAAATTTTGAATAAAACATCTGACAGCGATGGGAATGACCTTGTTTTATTCAGCAGGAAAAGTTCTATAAAATATGTGTTTTCATAAACAAAAGTTTACTGTTCTATCTCTTTAACTATAAAGGTTTGAGAGATGGGACTGGGATCATTTAGTTTATTTTTTTTAATAGCTACAATATTTCGTTATGTTTTAAAAAGACATTACTATCCCTTTAATCATATTCTGCTTCGTGTTCTTCTATATCAGTCTGTGAGTAGCCATCAACTTTCGACACTGTCAAAAAAAAGACTAATCAGATCATTAGCAATGAATGCCCCTGGTGCAGACATGGAACACGTCCTGCTGTGATCCGAGCCGCTCGCTGGTGAATCAGTGTGAATTCTGTCCAGACCATGCACTTATGTCTGGCAGGGAATTACACACAATGCATGGCTGGCTTCTCAGACCCATTATCAGTAAGTGACAAGTGACATATCAGACTGTCAGATTGCTAAAGCAACAATAACACGAGCTTAAATGGCACAGCGTGAAAAACAGGATTTAACACTTAAAGGGATAGTAATGTTTCATAATAAAAGCAGCTCTAATTAATCATCATAGTATTTGGACTTTGGAGAGTGTTATTTCAATTCTGTCAGAGTTGTAGTACAAGAGTAATTCAATGACAAAGTATCCCCCTCCCACCCCTTTTACTGATGTAACACTGCTCACCTCAGAGCAGCAAGACTGTCCGGATGGATCGCAGAGATGGACAATCTTCAATTAAGATAAGGGGAAAAACCTGAAAAACTTGTCAAGGGGGGCAGGGCTTTCATTGTTCTCATAGGAAGAAGATTGCTATTATCTGTTTGGTCTATGGACTGCATTCCACATCTGAGAAGAGATGGCTTACACTAGGTAAAAGGGGCGGGAGGGGAAACTTTGCTTGTGAATATCTCTGAAACCATAAAAGTTTGAGAGATAAGACTTATATTGTTCTTCATGTTTTTTTAATGCCTAGAAAATAAAATAAAGATAAGACAAAGTATTACTATCCATTTAAGGGACCAGAGAGCAATGAGCTGCACAGTGAAATTAGTCATTTGAGGTAAAATGTTGTACCACTTTAGCCACAGAAAGAGCAGTAGACTGGTACAGTGAATGTGATACCTTTATTGGCTGAATAAGTGGATCTATGATACAAGTTTTTAACATACTGTAGATCTCTTCCTCAGGCATATTTAGAATGAAGATTGAATACAAAATACATGACAGGTTATACCCTCAAGATCATTGTTTTTACATTTAAATTACACTGAAAGTCAAATTTTTATCTCCCTTGTGAGCATAATCATACCTGGGAACTTTGTCCTCTAGAGTCCCCAGAGGGGGCTCATGTGGTGCCAGTGGTCTAGCTGACAGCAGGAGCTAAGAACAAGAGGTCATCCATTAAGACTTGAGGAAAGGCGCTTTTGACTAAAACATAGGCAGGGATTCTTTACAATAAGGGCGGTAAGGCTATGGAATTCTTTGCCTCGGGATGTTGTGCTTGCAGATAATGCAACTGCATTCAAAAAAGCAATGGATGCCTATCTAGCACAGAACAATATTGACAATTATGACAGATGGCTTCAAAGCAAATAGGATATTGATTCGGGGAACTATTTGACTACCAGTTGGAGTCAGGAAGGAATAATTCTCCCCACATACACACACTTGGGACTACATTGGAAATTGCTCCAGAGGGCTTTTTTTTTTGCCTTCCTCTGGATCAACAGGGGTGTTTTTGGCATGGGCTGGACTTGATGGACGCATGTCTTTTTTCAGCCTTATCTACTATGTTACTATTAAAAAAGCATGAAGAACGATATAAGTCTTATCTCTCAGACCTTTATGGTTTGAGAGATATTCACAAGCAAGGTTTCCCCTCCTGCCCCTTTTACCTAGTGTAAGCCATCTCTTCTCAGATGTGGAATGCAGTCCATAGTCCAGACAGATAACAGCAGGAGACAATCTTCTTCCTATGAGAACAATGAAAGCCCTGCCCCCCTTGACAAGTTTTTCAGGTTTTTCCCTTATCTTAATTGAAGATTGTCCCTCTCTGCAATCTACCTGGGCACCTCCCTTCTGATCTGGCTGAGCAGTGTTACATCAGTAAAAGGGGCAGGAGGGGGATACTTTGTCATTGAATTACTCTTGTACTACAACTCTGACAGAATTGAAATAACATTCTCCAAAGTCTAAATACTATGATGATTAATTAGAGCTGCTTTTATTATGAAACATTACTATCCCTTTAAAACAACATTAATGCTGTGTGTCTTTTTTTTTTTTTTTTTTTTTTACAAAACATCAACATCTGGCACTTGAGTGTTATAGAGAGGTACAGTGATAAAGTTCCCCCTCCCGCCCTTTTCACAGACGGAGATCCTGGTCCCGGGACCAGCCAGCGGCTCTTCAGCAGAGCCGAGATAGCTCTATATAATAAGAAATACTTAATTAGAATGGTCTACACCAGTGTTTCTCAACCAGGGTGTCGTGGCACTTTGGTGTGCCACGGACATCCACTTAAGGTGCCCCATTGTGTCTATAATGCCTTGACAAAAATCTGAATGCAGACTTCCAACTGTATATTTAAGGATTTTATTATGCACAATATGTTTATTTTAGTTGTGAGGTCTAACAATAACTATATATTTATGTCTTTGTAACCTTCCTTACACCCTGGACAAATTACATAAAATGATAGGGGTGCCCCGGAAATGCCAGACTGAGTGTTAGGTGTGCCTTGAGCAAAAAAAAGCTTGAGAACCACTGGTCTACACACTGTGCTTTCAAACCAGGCACACTCTGTAGACTGTTCCAATGAAGTACTCCTTTTTAGCTAGCTCTATTTTGGCTCTTCTGTAGAGCCGCTGTCTAGTCACAGGACTCAAATCTCTTTTTGTCAGCTTTACAGATAACGTCTGTGAAAGGGGAGGGGTGGGGACTTTATCATCGTATATCTCTCAGACTATAAAGGTTTGAGAGACGGGACTAACATTGTTTAGTTTATTTTGGTAATATCCACAATATTATGTTTTATTGTAAAAAAGACATTACTAACCCTTGAATAAACATTATAACAGTATTTAAATGATTACCGCTATACTAACTACAAATAGAGGGGCGCTCATATCTACGTGATCCGCTTTAACCTTACGGGTGCCAGAGGGGTGCGCAAAGCAATGCGTTGCAACCTCTCCGGCATTCAAAGGGTTAAAACGGAACTTTCACCCGCTTTAAAGTCGCCCCGCAATAATTAATCAGGTAGCGACTAGCTTTATAATGGATATGTTACCTGTGAAATGTAGCCCATTATAAAGAAATCCTTTATTGTAGGAGACTGGAAGCCAGGCATCAGAGCAGACATCTTGTCTGTGCGCCTGCGCTGTCACTCCCGGTCTCCACTGAGAAGCATTGCAGTGCGCCACATGGTAACCGGAAAGGACTGACTGCGCAGGCGCACAGACCGCACTAACCTGCACGTCAGTCTCCTACAATAGGATTTCTTTATAATCAGCTACATTTCACAGGTAACATGTCTATTATAAAACTAGTCGCTACCTGATTAGTTATTGCAGGGTGGCTTTATAGCAGGTGAAAGTTCCTCTTTAAAGGGTAAGTAACACCTCCTTATAAACCCCCACTTCCCTAACTATTATTATCATTATCCTTTATTGATATAGCGCCAACATATTCCGCAGCACTGTACAATAGGGAATAGACAAAAGGAGATATTAAATAGTACAAATGGAACATGGAAAACAGGAGGAAGAAGTGCTAAGGGGTGTAAGAACTATGACCGTAAAATCCTAATGGCCTCTATGGATTTTTCTGTTGTTCTTTGGTTTAAGAGGTAATATTGTGAATGAGTTCTGGATGTCAGGTCCATGGGGGCGGACATGACAGTTACTGTCCGCTTATTCAAACTGATGCAAGCACAGTGCGTGAGCCTACTTCATCCTCTAAGGACAAGAGAGATGGGCAATGCATTGCAGGTGACATTTTGGATGTGCTGCATTGACGAACAGGCTGTAGGTGGCGTCATTCCCAGGTGATACGGACAAGGGTATACTACAGTAAGACAGAGAACAGTAGGCTGGAACATGGTATGTACACAGGGAGTCCTGGGAAGTCCGCGAGGACTGAGGCATGGATGGGAATCAGTAATGGGAGATCAGCAGGACAGACACACTGAGCTCCAATGAAGGGCTGCAGCAGGAGGTACCTGAGAACAGCTCTGCAGACAGGCTGCAACTGAGGACACAAAGGTATTAAAGGGGAACTACCACCCCGTGCTGTGCAAAAGGGACTGACAGCGCAGGCGCACGGACGTCACTGTGAAGAGACGTCCGTGCTTCCTGCTCCTGTCACCATCGGTAAAACGCCGATATCTGCTGAACCGGGTAATATTTCTGGCGACTAGCGCTACTAAGCAGCTAGTCGCCAGATGAGCAATCAGTGAAGCTTAAGTTATTGCGGGGTGGTAGTTCCCCTTTAAGCTCACTCAGAATCAGTACAAAAGCCGAGATCACACCAGTAAGACTTAGGAATAGGATCACATTCTCCAGGTCAACAATGAAGCCAGGTCAATACAAGGAGGTCTGTAGCAGAGAATCTACAGTCTAAAACATAGCCGGGGTCAAAGCCAGAATAATTCAGCATACAGTAGCACTGACAAGTAGGGTAGTCCAGGGGCGTAGGAACCGGGTGGAATGGGGGATACACCTCCCCAGGAAATCATGTGGAGGACAGATAATGTCAAAACCCCCCCAGGCGATAGGCGCATCAGCCCGGGGGCGGAGGCTCTGGGTGACCAGCAGGAGGGGAGCGCACTGCACAGTGCCCGCTCCTGCCAGTCACCTCCTGGTAGCATGACCGAGCAGATCGAACCGCAGGTAGCGGAGCTTCTGTATCTTCTACCCGGTCCAACAGGAAGTTGCTCAGTGAGTGCAACAAGCAGCTTTCTGTATGACCGGGTAGAGGATCAGATCCTCCTCGGCCACACTACAAAGAAGGTACAGTGGGGCTGGGGGGCAAAGTGACACAGGAGGGCTGGGAGGGGCAAAGTGACACACTGGGGGGCAGACAGTAAAGATGCTATCCCCCCAGATTTGTGGGGGTTCCTACGCCTCTGGAGTAGTCAGACGTGAAAGCCAACTTCAACACTGAGATGCACATCATGGAATTCACTCTACCGGAAAGGCTTGTAGAACAGGCAGGTACAAAAGCCATTCTCCAACCAATGGAAAGAGAGCGGGGGTGGAGTAAGGAGGCTCGTAGTACCGGTGTGCAGCATAGCACAAAATGTAATAGTAACAGGTCCATCTTAATGAAGGATTTCCCAGCAATGGGGTTACTCAGCAAGATATGTTCTAAAATATATATATAATTTTTTTTCGTAATAAAATGTTACTATTACATTGACCCTTTGAGAACAAGAGGTTCGGTATAGTAATACTTAAAATGTAAAAAAAAATATATTTTGTAAGGTTTAAAACAAGGGTACTCCCACTGCTGAAAGGTGTTTTATTCAAAAGTTATTACAGCTCAAAGTTGAATTTTTTTAGATGCAGTATCACAGTGGCCTGAAATTTTACAGTGGCGCTGTTGCTACATCATCCTATAGAGATTTATGGTCAACTGACCAGAGCTGTCCATAGGATGGTGTAGCAATAGAGCCCCTGTACAATTTCAGGCCACTGTGATATTGCACCTAAAAAATACAAGGTTGATCTGTAATAACTTTTGAATAAAAGACTTTTTAGCAGTGGGAGACCCCTTTTTTATTCAGGGGGATAACTGCAATATACATTTTTTTTACTTATGAAGTATTACTATCCCTTTAAGTTAAGGTTATTTCCTTCTTATAGCAGAGAGGGTATTTCATATTTGTAATGATATCATTGGTAATTTCAGAAAAGTCTACCAAGTTGTGTTTTTTTTATGTGCGAAGTGTGACAATTGTTTACTACAACAAACTAAAAGGAGATCTTTAGTGCTAAGATTACACTGGTGGGGCTTGATCCAAATGTTGGAGACGGCTGTTTTTAATGCCAACGGCATTTTTTCAAGCACAGTAAGCTATTCAAATGCACATCCCAGCCAATCAGTTTAAAGGAGCAGTAAACTTTTTATTACCCAAAATGCTTTATGATTATTAGGGTGTGTGCTAGTATATAAATGCACTTCAAGCTTTATTTTCTTTAGAACGGAACAATTTTTGTAGTATGTTCTCCTTTATTCAAATAAAGTGGATTCCTGTTTTGTCCCTTCTCCAAATCTTGTCTCTTCATTGACTGTGGACAAGAGGTTAAAGGGATAGTAATACTTTGTTTTATCTTTATTTTATTTTGCAGGCATTAATAAAACATGAAGAACGATATAAGTCTTATCTCTCAAACCTTTATGGTTTGAGAGATATTCACAAGCAAAGTTTCCCCTCCCACCCCTTTTACCTAGTGTAAGCCATCTCTTCTCAGATGTGGAATGCAGTCCATTGACCAGACAGATAACAGCAGGGGACAATCTTCTTCCTATGAGAACAATGAAAGCCCTGCCCCCTTGACAAGTTTTTCAGGTTTTTCCCTTATCTTAATTGAAGATTGTCCCTCTCTGCAATCTACCTGGGCACCTCCCTTCTGCTTTGGCTGAGCAGTGTTACATCAGTAAAAGGGGTGGGAGGGGGATACTTTGTCATTGAATTACTCTTGAACTACAACTCTGACAGAATTGAAATAACACTCTCCAAAGTCCAAATACTATGAAGATTAATTAGAGCCGCTTTTATTATGAAACATTAGTATCCCTTTAATAGCATTTTGCTAACATTATGCTCCAACTAAAATACAAGTGTAAAGGTCACCAAGTACAGCCAGTCAGCAAACCCACAACCTAACGCGTATCGCCAGTTAACCTGGCTTCGTCAGGGGTAGATTGTTTACTACAAACAGCAGTGTCTCTCCTTATGTTTACAAATACATTGCAGGTAATATTTAATGCAAACACAGATGTCTTACCTCCATCCGCTTAGAGCAGTGTGAACGCATGATACAGTACTACATACAGCTGGTATTATTACTAATAATATTATGACATCATTAGTCAGTTTTGTAGTTTTTTGTAAAAATGGGCGACATATTGTGGCAGAACAGTCTACAGCAGGGCTGAGCAACCTGTGGCTTGTCAACTGTTTTTGGATGCAAATCCCATTATCCTGGAGCTTATGTATTAAAGGGGAACTATCACCCCAACCAGGACTCAAAATTTCTACTCACCACTAGCCAATAGCGAGTGAAAATTCAGCCTTGGCGAGTAGAAATTCAGCCCTGGTGGTTATGTTATGGCTTGCAGTGGCGAGTAACTTTTCAGGTCTGGCTAGTAGCAAAGGATTTCACATTTTAAGCCCTGACCCCAACTAAAGTCCACCCGACCTAATTAACAATCAAACTGTTACGTAGAACAGAGCTTTCCAAACTTTTCATGTTGGTGACACACTTTTTAGACATGCATCATTTCGTGACACATTAATTCAGGATTACTAGCAAACCGGAGGTTAAACTAACCCCTTATAAGAGATACGGACACATACATAAATTGTAATAGCGAAATGTATGGGGGCACAACATATCTCATGAAAACCTTTCATTTATATTTTTAAAAATATATGGTTTGTAAGATAATAACATACATTTCCAAGATTGCTGTCATTTATGAGTAACAATATGTAAATATGTGTAACAATTTAAAAAAATTGAATAACACTAATAACTACTTCTTACCATTTTAATGAGATGTACGAGGTTGATGGGATGAACATAGTTTTTGAATATTCAGTGGAATATTAGATAAAGACACTCACATTTCATCATCAAGCATTTTTAAGTTTCCACATTTCAGTGTCTTTAACCCCTTAAGGACTACGTGATGTGGTATGACCGTCACAGTCCTTATACCCTTAAGGACCAGTGACGGACATAGCACATCACATACTTTTTACTTACATTGCTATACCAGCAACACCGCAGACATCTTTGCTTACAGACATCTATGCGCCTGCGCTGTCCGTCCCAGTCTAGGAGGCGCTGCATGGTAACAGGAAGGGATTGACAGCAAAGGCTAATTATTGGGTGGGGGGGCTTTATTTGGGATGATAGTTTCCCTTTAAAAGTCCCATTTAAATCAGCTGAAATTTTGTGAATTTTTATTTTTCCCCTATAGTGCAATTCATTGGTTTCCTCCAGAATTTCATCTCTCGTTTATTGAATACGATCCCTTAGTTTGTCGCTCGTGTCAGACTTCTGATGGAATGGATGAACGCAGAATTTATGTTGACATATTTTCCCACAGGTCCTTAATTACTGTTTCCATAATCATATCTGCAATCTTCCATCCAAACAAGATTCAATTGAGCGTATCAGATACGCATTTTGGACTCCGCAGCTCGAGCTATAATCAGCTTGAGAGAGCCCTGGAAATGCGTGGCTGTATACTGGAGGGAATCTTCACATATATAATAGGTAATATCCTCACACAATATTTCCATTTCACACTGCATACTGAACGATTTCAAGAGTCATAAAACGCTTAAAGAAAAAATGTAATGATGACTACTGTAAATCTAAAATCATCCTTTATATGCAAACCAAACATTAGTGTCCTTGGGAAGAACTGTATTCAGGCTTGTAACCTGCTATTATCATAAAACAGGTTTAACCCCTTAATGACCTGTAACATGTTAAGACCGTCATTGGTAAATTTGTCTAAAGGATCAGTGAAGGTCCTGGCACATCACGTATTTTGTGCTTAGAGTGCTCCTGTAGGACACCTGAAAGCACTAGCAGGGTCTGAAATTGACTGCTTCAAGACCATAACAGTCTCTATCAGACGGTTCATTTTTAAATGGTTGCATCTGAAATATTGTGTGGCTGCACGCCACAATGATCATGTCGCCTGGATAAAAAGGCAACATGAGAATCTCGCCCTGCATATAAGTGCAAGATTCTCACGTTGCCACCCAAGCCACCCAAGTCCGTCTGTCCACTTAGTTTGCCCTACTCGGCCGAGTCCTATCCTGCCTGCTTGCCAGTGCCACTGCCAGCCCAGTCTCACAGCCTACTTGCTTACAGCAAGGCTGTACGCCACCAGCCAATGAAAGAGGAGAGTATTACAATAGTCCTCTCTTCATTGGCTGGCTGGTGAGTGTGTGACGCGGCATATAAGTTGGCGGTGCATGACCAAAAAAAGTTCTGAGTGAGTTTCCGTGATGACCATGTTGTCTGTGCAGCAGTGAGCGAGTTGAGACACCGTCGGTTGGAACGGAACAGGCACAAGGCAGCCGCACAGCACTTGACGCAGCAGCAGTGGCAGACTGGCAGCACAAACTCATCTCCTCCTGTGCTCTCCAGGCAAGCGAGACTGAGTCCTGCCAGCGCTCCTGAGGCCGAGTCCGTCAGTGAGAGAGTAACTCTGCTGTCAGTAAGTCTTCAAGGACATTTTTACAGTTTATACAGAGCTTATATGTCACTAACGGTTCAGATGATTTCACTGTCCCGGAATGGGAAAATGGAAATGTTGTCACCCTATTACAAAGTAAAAGGAATAATCAAATTTTCATTTAAAGTGAGACATTGCTATCTCTTTAAAGTGGCAGTATAAGGTCAGTATAATATACTTTTAACCCTCTGAATGCCATTGCAAAGCAACAGGTTGAGCAGAGGGTTAAACTACCGGGCGTGCTGTCAGACCCATAGTGTATAACACACAAGCTTTCTCTCTGTTTGCTGTGTAGACAATAGCAGAACTAGGCATCAGCACCTTGGCACCCATGGGTAGCTTTCTCCCCTCCCTATAGAAGACCACTGACTGTGGATTCATCAACACGGGACTTCTACTGGGATGGACAGAGAGTGCCCATGAGTGCCAAGTAAGCCGCTGACCTCCCCCATCTGTGCAGATATTGTTGATACGCACAGAAAACTGGGAGAGAACCAGTGAGTTATACATATACCTGGTAATGTCATCCTTTTGAGCCCCCATAGAGGGCTTATGTGCTGAGACTTTGCAATTGCCAGTGATGTGATTTGCATCATAAGTGGGTGGGGCTTACTTGTTTAGGCAGGGCTTAATGGCATTGTGGGCAGGCAGTGGGCAGGTAGTGGGTGGAACAGGGTGGAAAGGAGGAGAAGTAGGTGGAAAGTGGGAAGTGTTTGGGAAGTGGAACAGGGTGGGAAGGAGGAGAAGTGGGAAGTGGGAGGAACAGGGTGGGAAGGAGAAGAAGTGAGAGAAACAGGGTGGGAAGGAGGAGAAGTGGGGGGGACGTTGGAGGAACAGGGTGGAAAGGAGGAGAACTGGGCAGGAAGTGGGCAGCAAAGGGTGAAAAGGAGGAGAGGTGGGAAGGGGAGGAACAGGGTGGGAAGGAGGAGAAATGGGCAGGAAGTGGGTGGAACAGGGTGGGAGGAGAAGTGGGAAGGAATTGGTAGGAACAGAGTTGTAAGGAGAAGTGGAAATGAAGTGGGAGGAACAGGGTGGGAAGGAGAAGAAGTGGGAAGTGGGAGGAACAGGGTGGGAAGGAGAAGAAGTGAAACAGGGTGGGAAGGAGGAGAAGTGGGGGGGATGTTGGAGGAACAGGGTGGAAAGGAGGAGAACTGGGCAGGAAGTGGGCAGCAAAGGGTGAAAAGGAGGAGAGGTGGGAAGGGGAGGAACAGGGTGGGAAGGAGGAAAAATGGGCAGGAAGTGGGAGGAACAGGGTGGGAAGGAGGAGAAGTGGGAGGAACAGGGTGGGAAGGAGGAGAAGTGGGAAGTGGGAGGAACAGGGTGGGAAGGAGAAGAAGTGGGTGGAACAGGGTGGGAAGGAGGAGAAGTGAGAGGAACAGGGTGGGAAGGAGGAGAAGTGGGAAGTGGGAGGAACAGGGTGGGAAGGAGGAGAAGTGGGAAGTGGGAGGAACAGGGTGGGAAGGAGAAGAAGTGGGTGGGAAGTGGGAGGAACAGGGTGGGAAGGAGGAGAAGTGGGAGGAACAGGGTGGGAAGGAGAAGAAGTGGGTGGGAAGTGGGTGGAACAGGGTGGTAGGAGAAGTGGGAAGGAACAAGTTCAGAAGGAGCAGAAGTGGTGTGAAGTAGATAAAACATGGTGGATAGGAAGAGAAGTGGGCAGAGTTTCACAGGAAACATCCCACAGCTGGAGAATCAGCCTCTGTCCCCAGAGAGTCTATAATTACACTAAAAACCTGAGTCTCTGGGGCAGATGCAGAGAGTTCCCAGGTATGATTATAAGCTATGGGAATTCTCTGGTACTTAAAGGGGAACATTCACATTTGAAAAACTTTTGTCCATGTGCTTTAATTAGTACAACGATATTAGTGTTGGTATTTTTTTTTTTAATTTTACTTACGTGGAAGTGGGAGGAACAGGGTGGGAAGGAGAAGAAGTGAGAGAAACAGGGTGGGAAGGAGGAGAAGTGGGGGGGACGTTGGAGGAACAGGGTGGAAAGGAGGAGAACTGGGCAGGAAGTGGGCAGCAAAGGGTGAAAAGGAGGAGAGGTGGGAAGGGGAGGAACAGGGTGGGAAGGAGGAGAAATGGGCAGGAAGTGGGTGGAACAGGGTGGGAGGAGAAGTGGGAAGGAATTGGTAGGAACAGAGTTGTAAGGAGAAGTGGAAATGAAGTGGGAGGAACAGGGTGGGAAGGAGAAGAAGTGGGAAGTGGGAGGAACAGGGTGGGAAGGAGAAGAAGTGAGAGAAACAGGGTGGGAAGGAGGAGAAGTGGGGGGGGGATGTTGGAGGAACAGGGTGGAAAGGAGGAGAACTGGGCAGGAAGTGGGCAGCAAAGGGTGAAAAGGAGGAGAGGTGGGAAGGGGAGGAACAGGGTGGGAAGGAGGAAAAATGGGCAGGAAGTGGGAGGAACAGGGTGGGAAGGAGGAGAAGTGGGAGGAACAGGGTGGGAAGGAGGAGAAGTGGGAAGTGGGAGGAACAGGGTGGGAAGGAGAAGAAGTGGGTGGAACAGGGTGGGAAGGAGGAGAAGTGAGAGGAACAGGGTGGGAAGGAGGAGAAGTGGGAAGTGGGAGGAACAGGGTGGGAAGGAGGAGAAGTGGGAAGTGGGAGGAACAGGGTGGGAAGGAGAAGAAGTGGGTGGGAAGTGGGAGGAACAGGGTGGGAAGGAGGAGAAGTGGAAGGAACAGGGTGGGAAGGAGAAGAAGTGGGTGGGAAGTGGGTGGAACAGGGTGGTAGGAGAAGTGGGAAGGAACAAGTTCAGAAGGAGCAGAAGTGGTGTGAAGTAGATAAAACATGGTGGATAGGAAGAGAAGTGGGCAGAGTTTCACAGGAAACATCCCACAGCTGGAGAATCAGCCTCTGTCCCCAGAGAGTCTATAATTACACTAAAAACCTGAGTCTCTGGGGCAGATGCAGAGAGTTCCCAGGTATGATTATAAGCTATGGGAATTCTCTGGTACTTAAAGGGGAACATTCACATTTGAAAAACTTTTGTCCATGTGCTTTAATTAGTACAACGATATTAGTGTTGGTATTTTTTTTTTTAATTTTACTTACGTACTATTTAAAGGAGCAGTAAACCTTTTTTTATGAAAACACATATTTTACAGAGCATTTCCTGCTTAATAAAACAAGGTCACTCCCATCACTGTCAGATGTTTTATTCAGAAATTTATAGCAGTTTAAATAACCAGGAAGGGAATTTACTGTGTTTACTTCCTGATGATAGTTCTAACTGACAGGAAGCGAATTTATTGTGATTACTTCCTGATAGTTCTAACTGACAGGAAGAGAATTTACTGTGTTTACTTCCTGATAGTTCTAACTGACAGGAAGCGAATTTACTGTGTTTACTTCCTGATAGATCTAACTGACAGGAAGTGACAGGCAGTTTCTATCACATTCTATGGAGAACTGTATGTCACTGACTTTTCTGACTTTCCTCTCCATTAGAATCTAACAGGAAATCTAATTAGAATTTGACCACTAGAGGGCACTGCTAATGTAAAAAAACATGAGTTTAAACTGTAATAACTCTGGAAATATAAATCTCTCAGCAGTGGAAATACCCTTATTTTACTCAATAGGAAAATCCCTACAATATATATTTTTTTCATAAAAAAAAGTTTACTGCTCCTTTAAGATATGAAGACTTAAAATCGGGTACCTCCTCGTTCTGTGGCAGACTGTATGTGTGGCACAACACCGCAGGACTTCCCAGTTGCCCCAGGGAGTGCGTTCACGCTTCCCTTTGTGGTGGTATTTATGTGGGCTATCGATTCAACAAGCTCCGTTTGCCAAGCTACTGAGTTTGGAAGAAATACCAACGCTAATATCATTGTACTAATTAAAGACCATGGACAAAAGTTTTTAAAATGTGAATGTTCCCCCTTAAAGGTTTAAGATTACCATGTGCGGCGAGAGAAGTATGAGGTCGTGTGGTTCTGCTCCATGGACATGACATCCTGGCAAAACTCATAGAGGCCATTAGGATTTTCTCATCACAGTACGTTAAAGTGTTAGTAATGTTCAAAAATAATTTTTGATAGATTTGTAGAGGGTAAAAAAAAATAATCACTTTGCCACAAACCCCATCTCTCAAACCGCTATGGTTTGAGAGATATTGGCTTCAGAAGGAGATCCGTGTTGGCCGACACAATGAGGCTCTGCAGCAGAGCCGAAATCCCGTTATTGCAAAAGAATTACTTCATTGGAAAGGTCTGCAAAGGGTGCTTGCAAACCAGGCACGCTTTGTAGACCTTTCCAATGCAAAGGGTTCTTGCAAACCAGGCACACTTTGTAGACCTTTCCAATGAAGTAATTCTTTTGCAATAACGGGATTTCGGCTTTGCTGCAGAGCCGAGAGCTGGTCCCAGAACTGGGATCCCCCTGCTGTCAGCTAGACGCTGACGTCAAGAGAAGGAAGAACTTTGACTGCGAATATCAATCAAACTGTAAAGGTTTGAGAGATGGGGTTTGTGGCAAGGCGATGATTTTTTTTTACCCTCTACAAATCTATTCAAAATTACTTTTGGACATTACTAACACTTTAAAGGAGCAGTAAACTTTTTTTTTATGAAAACACATATTTTATAGAGCTTTTCTTGCTGAATAAAACAAGGTCACTCCTACCGCTGTCAGATGTTTTATTCAAAATTTATAGCAGTTTAAATAACCAGGAAGTGGATTTACTGTGTTTACTTCCTGATAGTTCTAACTGACAGGAAGTGAATTTACTGTGTTTACTTCCTGATAGTTCTAACTGACAGGAAGTGACACAGCAGTTTCTATCACATTCTATACAGAACTGTGTGTCTCTGACTTTCCTCTCCATTAGACTCTAACAGGAAATCTAATTAGAATTTGACCACTAGAGGGCACTGCTAATGTAAAAAAACATGGGTTTAAACTGTAATAACTCTGGAAATATAAATCTCTCCACAGTGGGAGTACCCTTATTTTACTCAATAGGAAAATCCCTACAATATATATTTTTTCATAAAAAAAGTTTGCTGCTCCTTTAAGTGGAAGGTTGCTCATATTAGGAGATGTCATTTTACTTTTAATAAACCAGGATAAGTGGTTTCCAGGCAACTGGGAGAAGCAGTCATTGTAATTCTCAGAGGTACGATATGTGCCCGTGTCAATCATCTGTCAGTAGATGTTCTTATCCATTTAATTAGCTGTATTTGTGTGTTTATCACCGGCACCCCCCACAATAACAGAACAGAAGGATGTTTGAAGATCATTGGAAATATAAAAGGTTTAGGTCACTGAGCTGAAAATAGAAAGCATAACTAATCATTTGTGCTCCAGAGCGGTGAGCAACACGATTAAACTAAAGCAGATTTTTTTCCAGGTTCTCCATATCGAAACGAGGGTGTCCCCACACTTCTGAGAGATACTTTATTTAAAAGTTATAGTAATGTTTTGTTTTGTTGCTTATATTTAAATCACTCAACAATAGAATAAACAGTTTTTTAGAACACATTTATAATAAACTCTAGGGTTGCACCGATACCGATGCTGGTATCGATATCAGTGCCGATACCAGCATTTGCGCGAGTACTTGTACTCTCGCAAATGTGGCCGATACCAGCACCGATACCCTGTGTCAGGGTCGGTGCTACAGAGAGGGAGCCCGGGGAGCTGCTCACAATGCTTCCCGGTCGCCTCTCTCCCTCCTGCAGCGTTGGAACGTTGCAGAGGGGTACCATGGCAACACTCCGACGCTGACCTCTGCCAGGACTTGCGAGAGAACAGCGAGCACCCGGCAGAGGAGAGTAAGGCAGGAAAAGGGGGATCAACAGAGGAAGATGGGGCATGAAGAGCGGGTAGTGAAAGAGGCAGAGAGGGAGGTCAAGAGGGAGAAAAATAGGCAAAAGGGACTAAGGGAGAAAAAAAAGAGGCAAAAGGAGGAAGGATCAGGAGACAAAAGGAGAGTGGCCAAGAAGAGGCAAAAGGAGGGGTATCAGGAGGGAGAGAGAGGCAAAAGGGTGGGATCAAGAGTCATGGAGGGGGACAAAGGGGGGGCAAAGGGGAGAGAAAAAGCCAAGGCAAAAGGAGGGAGCTCAAGAGGGGGAGAATGAAGTAAAAGGTGGGAATCAATAGGGGAAGAACGAGGCAAAAGGGGAGAATCAAGAGGTGGTGTGTGTATGTATGTGTGTGTGTATATATATATATATATATATATTTAAAGTACTCACCGATACTTCAAAGTACCTAAAGTATATATATATATATATATATATATATATATATATATATATATATATATGCTTTTGGTACTTGGAAAACTAGCAAATGACCGCAAAAAAGTATCGGTAATTCGTATCGGTGAGTACTTGAAAAAAGTATCGGTACTCGTACTCGGTCTTAAAAAATTGGTAACGGTGCATCTCTAATAAACTCTATGGGAGTGCTTGAGTCTTTGACTACAGCTCTCCATAGTAAGTGATAGCAACAGCTCCCCTAATGACCACAAGAGAAAATTGCAGCTTGAATTTTAAAAAAAAGAAGTTTGAAATTTTCAAGCTTTTGAATGAAAGCAACCTTGTTTTTCTCAGCAAAAAAAAATTATATATTTTTCATAATGAAGCATTAAATCTATTTTCAAACCCTTTGAGTGCCAGAAAAGTATCTACTGCAATGCCTTGGATACCCCACTGGCACGCATTTAAAAAGACTAATTTAAATTTTTTAGAACATTGTAAATGTGCATTGGTATTGTCCAGCTCTGTCCATTCCTAATATGACTACTTCTAAAGAAATACCCAAGATTAAAAAAAAAATCTCCCATTCCAAATCACCAACCCCAAGATGGATTCTAGCCTTCCTCCTTTTTCCTGCAGTTCCAAAGGAGCCATTGGGAGACATTCATTAAGATATGATAAAGAGGTGATTAAGCAGAGATGTCTTCTCCAGTGATACCACTTCTCCAAGTTCTATGTTATTCTATGGAGCCTATGCACTAAGATTTTTCCATCTTTGGAGATATTTGTGCATTGGCTCTATAGAATAACATAGAAATTGGAGAAGTGATATCTCTGAAGTCATCTCCCCTTTTATCACACCTTAGTGATTAACCCCCACTGAATGTCAACTAACAGAAACTGAGTTTGAGGACAATGGTATAATGTGCAGTTCTGGGGAAAATCAACTAAATTGGGTCCTTAAAGGGATAGTAATACTTGCAAATTACTAATCCCCGTATTGTAGCTTTGTTAAAAAGAAACTTATTGCCCCCGGTGTCATCGCTCAGACCCTTATGATTTGAGAGATGATAGCGCTCAAAGTTCCCTCCCCCTTCCCTGACCAACCTAGACTGCCTGATGGTAACACAGCTAGAGGCACCCTATGCAACACCAGCCTCAGCAGTAGGCAGAACGGAGGGTTGAGCGTACCGTGGTGCACAGCAGTGTCAAATATGGGAATGTCGCCCGCGCGACACAGACTAGACACAAGAGACTCTGAGGCCATCAGGGTAGTCCGGAGACTAAGTGTCACCGTTGCTCACGTTCCGGTGGCGCCTCCTTCTCTCCGTGCGCCCGGTCCACTTCCGGTCCTTCTTTTGAGACTGGCCAGGCTATCACAGTCATAAAAGACGTGGAGGCGCTTCTTCTGACGCGTTGTCAAAGCATCTCCTAGCTACTCCGGATCTGGTCTAGCCACTTCCTGTGTCCTGTGTGTCAGTGCCTGTTCTGCTGCTGTTCCTGCTTCCAGCTGGTGCCTCCAGTCTCTTCCCTTACCCCTGCTCCAGTCCTCCAGCCTCCTGTTCTGCAGCCTTGGGGTGGTCTCCTGTTGCTCCTGCCTCCAGTTCTCTTGCTGTCAACCAGTAAGTGTATATTCCTTCCAGTTTCTCCTATATCAGTCTGGTCTGTTCTTCCTCCCTGGGGTCGTTGGGGTATAGACCAAACGTGGTGGGGTATCCCGAGTCACCTTCGGCTCAACCGAAGGGGGCTATCTGGCTTCGCAGCCAGCACATTTATACGGCTTTGGCCGCAGCACACCCCACTACATTTGGCCTACGCAACCTAGCCACGCACACTAGCGACGCTCTCTAGCTTCTCGCCCCAATCACTCTTGTTGGAGGAGTCTTATCTTTCCTCATACCTCCCTAGTATTGCTAGCCTCTTACCTGGTAGCACGGTTTCACTAGTGACAGTAGTGACACTAAGGCAGCAGGGACGTCAGCCAATCCGGGTCGAGACACTGAGCAGGAACGTCAGCCAATCCAAGTCGGTACACAGAACAGGAACGTTAGCTGGGCCGGGTCGGTACACAGGCAGGAACAGATACAGCAGAGAGTAGTCAGGCAATCCGAGTTGGTACACAGGCAGGAACAGATCAGCAGAGTCATCAGGCAATCTGGGTCAGTACACAGGCAGGAACAGATCAGCAGAGTAGTCAGGCAATCCGGGTCGGTACACAGAGTTTCACACGGAGAACTGGAACAAGCGCTGGCAACGGAAACACCACGAAAGGGCAACAGCGAAGTGACAGGACCCAGTATTTAATGACAAATACTGGGCGGGACAAGGTACTGCAACAAATGAGAATAGCAGTGTGTGAGACTGACAGAATGTCGCCAGGAAGCACAGGAACCGTGATAATATCTAACCAATGAGATCGCTCTAGCCTACAGACAAAAGCCTCCATCATCAGAGGAGGCTGGCTAGAGGGAGGGGAGCGGAGGCAGAGTGGACATAGAGCTGTACCCACAGTCTATACAGAAGTACAGTCTTTAAAAGTTCATTTTAAGCAACAGACAATTAAAAAAAATATATTCAAGAATTCCACCTAATGGCTAGGTAATCTAAAGTTTAACAAACATTTGTACTGGGGTGACAGGTCCCCTTTATACTGGACACCATATCTAGGTTATTTCTTATCACTAGGTCCAATACATTGTTATTTCTTGTCAGCACTTCCTCCATATGTGACACATAGCTACATACCTTCCAACATTTCAAATTGCCAAAGAGGGACACTTGTGTTTTAGGGGGTGTTGCTGGTGGAGTAGCTGGCAGGCGGGCATTACCGGGGATTTTTAGGCTATTTCATGACATATTGACACCTCTTTGTGTAACCTAATAAATGACTTATAACAGGACCAAAGTATTTTATTTACACAGACTAATTTATCAACACATATACTGATGTTTACACAAACAATAATGCAAGTTATATTGCTGTAGAACAATATTATACACTTATCTACACACCACTCAGTCTGATCTCCTAAACACAGGGACACCAGGGTGATACACTTCTATACACACCACACAGTCTGATCTCCTAAACATAGGGACACCAGGGTGATACACTTATATACACACCACACAGTCTGATCTCCTAAACACAGGGACATCAGGGTGATACACTTCTATACACACCACAGTCTGATCTCCTAAACACAGGGACACCAGGATGATACACTTATATACACACCACATGGTCTGATCTCCTAAACACAGGGACACCAGGGTGATACACTTCTATACACACCACACAGTCTGATCTCCTAAACACAGGGACACCAGGGTGATACACTTCTATACACACCACACAGTCTGATCTCCTAAACACAGGGACACCAGGGTGATACACTTATATACACACCACACAGTCTGATCTCCTAAACACAGGGACACCAGGGTGATACACTTATATACACACCACACAGACTGATCTCCTAAACACAGGGACACCAGGGTGATACACTTCTATACACACCACACAGTCTGATCTCCTAAACACAGGGACACCAGGGTGATACACTTCTATACACACCACACAGTCTGATCTCCTAAACACAGGGACACCAGGGTGATACACTTATATACACACCACACAGTCTGATCTCCTAAACACAGGGACAACAGGGTGATATACTTCTATACACATCACACAGTCTGATCTCCTAAACATAGGGACACCAGGGTGATACACTTATATACACACCACACAGTCTGATCTCCTAAACACAGGGACACCAGGGTGATACACTTCTATACACACCACACAGTGTGATCTCCTAAACACAGGGACACCAGGGTGATACACTTCTATACACACCACACAGTCTGATCTCCTAAACACAGGGACACCAGGGTGATACACTTCTATACACATCACACAGTCTGATCTCCTAAACACAGGAACACCAGGGTGATACACTTATATACACACCACACAGTCTGATCTCCTAAACACAGGGACACCAGGGTGATACACTTATATACACATCACACAGTCTGATCTCCTAAACACAGGGACACCAGGGTGATACACTTATATACACACCACACAGTCTGATCTCCTAAACACAGGGACACCAGGGTGATACACTTATATACACATCACACAGTCTGATCTCCTAAACACAGGGACACCAGGGTGATACACTTCTATACACATCACACAGTCTGATCTCCTAAACACAGGAACACCAGGGTGATACATTTATACACACACCACACTGCCTGATCTCCTAAACACAGGGACACCAGAGTGGGAAAGAGAGACAGAGGGATTTGGGTCTAAAAGAGGGACTCTCCCTCCTAAAGAGGGACACTTGGGAGGTATGTAGCTATCCCTAAGCATGCTCACAAACCTGCTTTTCTTAGCACTCTGACAGGTCTCATGTTTCCAGTTTATACTGGGATGGTTAAAAATCTCCCGTAATTTTAGTATGCCCAAGATGTGCAGCCTTCCTCATTTGCAATAACAGCTGAGCCTCAATAGTCTCATCAATATATGGTAGTTTGTAGCATATACCTTTGTTTTTTACCTTTAACACCACAGTTAGCCTCAATTTCTACCACAAGCACTCCACTAATATCTACAATAAGAGCGCAAAGAAGGCGATCTAAAAGTAGGGTTTATTCTCTGAAAATAGAATAGAAAACACTGGTGCACTCTTATTTGCAAATATCCAAAACAGATGCACCTTTTGACAAAAAGCCAATAAGGCTTTTTGTCATTTATTCTCTGAAAATGCAATTGTGCAATATCATAAAAACACGTACAAGATAAAAAAGAATAAAGGTTTATCTGTCATATGATGATGCCTCCGATACTGTATCAGTCTAATTCGCTCTCCTATATCCGATGACCCCCCAGGGACGATCCAAGTGAACAACTCAGCGTTCTTATAACTTCAGCACTCCTACTGTGCCGGTATGTACACTAGTCACTGGATTCCTCGTCACTCACAATAGTTACTATTAGCGTAATAACTAGACCGTGTTGTATCTGTATCCGACTCTGGGCATCCACATGAGAGATTCAGCTCACATACATAATAATAGCAACAATGTAACAAATCTTTAAAAACATATTAGCCAACGTGTATCGCGGACACTACTGTCCGCTTCATCAGGGCTTACAGGCTGCCTTGATTCACCCGGTTAAATCATCTCACCTCACATCCGGTCCCGGTGAAACGAGGCAACCCCAGAACACAATCTGATCTTAACTCTTAATCGCCCACTTTTTCTTCTATTATCCACACTTTTTCATTAAACTTTTTTCTAATATTTACAATCCCGTTTATATATGTATATATATCCCCATAATACATACTAATAACAAAGTATCCTCTTCTAGATTGATAATTATAACTCAAACCTTGAATTATTAACCCCCCGAGAGCCGTAATGACAAAAGGCGCACTGAAAAAACAGTGCACACAATGCCAACCTGGCTCCCAGAGGGTCAAGTATTTCTAATATGTAGCCACCCAGCCACAGATCTAGCTGCAGACTACTAGATATTATTTTAATTAAATTGATATTCACAGAGCCTATAACGGATAATAGCCTTATCATTCAATAATGTCAATTGTAGAGGAATACTCAACAATATAACCATCCTTATGCATTTGTTACACTACCATATTTATAACTATAGTTATACTTAGATGAACGCTGCCAAATCCAAGTCAACATTTAAAGGAGCAGTAAAATTTTTATATGAAAACACATATTTTACAGAGCTTTTCCTGCTGAATACAACAAGGTCACTCACATCTCTGTCAGATGTTTTATTCAAACTTTATAGCAGTTCAAATAATCAGGAAGTGAATTTACTGTGTTTACTTCCTGATAGTTCTAACTGACAGGAAGCGAATTTACTGTGTTTACTTCCTGATAGTTCTAACTGACAGGAAGTGACAGGCAGTTTCTAACACATTCTATGGAGAATTGTATGTCTCTGACTTTCCTCTCCATTAGAATCTAACAGGAAATCTAATTAGAATTTGACCACTAGAGGGCACTGCTAATGTAAAAAAACATAAGTTTAAACTGTAATAACTCTGGAAATATAAATCCCTCAGCATTGGGAGTACCCTTATTTTACTCAATAGGAAAATCCTTACAATATATATTTTTTCATAAAAAAAAGTTTACTGCTCCTTTAAGCCTTCAGGCTGAAGGGTCTTCAATTGGTATATCCAGAATGTTTCTCTCTTCCTTAACTTTAATAGCCGATCTCCACCTCTTCTCTTTATTTTAACCTGTTCTATGGCCATTACAGTTATATTTTCCTTCTTACATTCTGGATGCTCCACAAAATGTTTAGGAACACTATGTGTATCCATTCCAATATTAATGTTCCTTAAGTGTTCCCCAAATCTAACCCTGAGTCTGCGTTTGGTCCTCCCCACATATTGTCTACCACATTTGCAAGTGAGGAGATACACCACAAACTCAGAATTACAATTGAGGAATTGTTTCATATGGTATTTTTTACCAGTAACGGTTGATTCAAACATCGATTTGGGTTCATTACTTTTAAAGGGATAGTGTACACACGTGGTGCAGCCCTTCCTACCACACTTAAACATTCCCTTACTCCCTCTCAAAAAATCTTTTAATTTATGTCCATTGGCTTCACCTTTCTTAGTCTCTAATTTTTTGTAGATCCTTTACAGTCCCTCCCAATAATCTGTGTGCCCTGTCGTAATATGCCGAACTCAAGCACCTAGGAGACAACACACTGTTCTGCATTCACGTTCCTGGTGATAGATTACCCTGTCTACCCTCCTAATAATAGAGTCCTCTATTACAACCACCTGCCTTGCTTTCTGCCTACTCTGCATCCCATCTAAATTGGAAGGAGGGCTGTTCCCCTGGCTGCTAGAGGAATTAGCCCTCTCCAGTGTTGTCAATTCTGAGCTATCCTCATCAACATCTTCACACAATCTTGCAAATCTGTTGGAATGAGTCAAATCAGAACTGGCCTTCCTTATTATCTATGCAATAAGAGGGAGAGACACTTCATTCATTAGCAGGCAACTGAGAAGGGACCATGTCGCCTTCTGCCGTCGTTCCTGGGTCTCTCCTTCTTGACGCCAGATAAGCTCTGTCGAATGCACCGGTTGAAGTATGGACGGTCACTGGAAACAGTCATGGGATCACTGGAAGCAGGGAAGAGTCCACATCGCAGTCTGACAGTCCACGAAGTTAGGTCGCAGGAAACTGGCAGCAGGCGGTCGATGATTCAGGATACTTGGCGCAGATGGGTATCAGAGAGGATACTTTAGACCATAAGCAATACAAGACTCCAGGACTCCTTGTTCACTCCAAAACATAACTCACTTTATTGACACAAACTACAGATATTTATACACAGATCTTTACATTGAAGTTGATGGGTGGAACCAGATACAAAAGTCTTAATCCAATCATGTTACATGAGACAAAAGGCCAGCAGCAGATGGTTTTAACAGATACAAAAGGGTTTGATTGAACAAAGACTTGAGGGGCGTGAATGGATTAACACACAGCAGGGGGTCTCAGGACAGCTCTCAATACAATGACTTGATTAACACCCAGCAGGAGGTCTTGCTAGAGTACACATAGTCAAATGGCTGGAGTGGCTACAATACACATCCTAGGGACAAGTACAATTAAACACATACAATATTTGACAATACATAAAACCAAACTTAATACACTTGTACATGAATGTAACCCAGGACAGCTCTATGTATCAAGCTGCCCATTCACCCAGTGTCTATTTTAGTGTATGACTCTGGTTAGAATAGTCTTATGCATAGTTCCATAAGGCTGTCCAGCCAGGAAAAATGTCTATTCCTTGTCCATAACCCCTGAGCCCAGGGGTGAATATGTTCCTTGCCCTGACAAGAGCTCCCAGTAACGGGTAGGATCCGTTAAGAGTCCTCTATTGCAACCACCTGCCTTGCTTTCTGCCTACTCTGCATCCTATCTAAATTGGAAAGAGGATTGTTCCCCTGGCTGCTAGAGGAATTAGCCCTCTCCAGTGTTGTCAATTATGAGCTATCCTCATCAACATCTTCACACAATCTTGCAAATCTGTTGGACTGAGTCAAATCAGAACTGGCCTTCCTTATTATCTATGCAATAAGAGGGAGAGACACTTCATTCATTAGCAGGCAGCGGTGAGTATGTGTTAGAGAGGGCAAGTGGAGAAGCAGAGATGATGTGCTTAGACTTCAGTAACAAGAACACCAACAGAGCTTCCTTAACCCATTGAAGGACAAAGGGATGTGCATTGCACAGCCCTGTGGCACTGAACGGGGTATAACATTAAGAATCCCCTGGCACGCTTCACAGTTTATTTATTAACACATACAAAGGGCAAAGCAGATGTTACATATAACAGCTTCTCTCTGCCAGTTCTCTTTACATGAAATGCTGATCAGCTGTTTCTGGTCTTGTTCACTGATGAGTTGATTCATGGGAGTATCTCAGCTTGGCCATCTTATTTTGGTGAAGTTAGAACAGTGAACATCAACGGCATAAGGAGCTATCGGAGTTCAGTGCATGTAGTGAAGTGTCACATTAGCATATAAACACACCCACAGGAAGACGATTGGCTCATCATTAAGCTGTACTTCAATATGAAAATAAGCCATTGTCACAGTAGTCACTGCAAAATCATAAACCTGGCAAAGGTATGACTTGCAATGTGTTGAACATCCCTCTGGTCATTAAAGGGTTAAAGGGATAGTAATACTTTGTTTTATCTTTATTTTATTGGCATTAAAAAAACATGAAGAACGATATAAGTCTTAGCTCTCAAACCTTTATGGTTTGAGAGATATTCACAAGCAAAGTTTCCCCTCCCGCCCCTTTTACCTAGTGTAAGCCATCTCTTCTCAGATGTGGAATGCAGTCCATAGACCAGACAGATAACAGAAGGGGACAATCTTCTTCCTATGAGAACAATGAAAGCCCTGCTCCCCTTGACAAGTTTTTTAGGTTTTTCCCTTATCTTAATTGAAGATTGTCCCTCTCTGCAGTCTACCTGGGCACCTCCCTTCTGATCTGGATGAGCAGTGTTACATCAGTAAAAGGGGCGGGAGGGGGATACTTTGTCATTGAATTACTCTTGAACTACAACTCTGACAGAATTGAAATAACACTCTCCAAAGTCCAAATACTATGATGATTAATTAGAGCTGCTTTTATTACGAAACATTACTTTCCCATTAAGTACAAGGGAGATCTTTTGTTTTTGCAGAATTAAATTGTGCATGTCAGAATTTTCTATTACACAGCTGCTGGGGATTTGAATGGCACTGGCTCTTGAAATGGTTAGGTTTACCGCATCGGTTGCACTGCTGTCCAAATGCAGGGTATATCTCTTTCAGTCTCTCGTGGATTTTCCCACATTACAAGCATTGCACCATGCTGCTTGGATTCAGTGACTTTCTACTTTGTGCCCCCTTGAAGGTATGCCTTGTTGCCACCCTATGGACAGGTAATACACTTGTGCTAGGACCTTCTAGCATCTTACTTATTTCTTTAGACAATTCTGCAGCACGTCCAATCTGTATACATTTTTCCAGTGATAAGTCTACCTCTGTCAGGAGACGCTCTCTTAGCTGAGAATCTTTGGTGCCACACACAATTCTGTCCCTAATCAGTGAGTCTCTGATGTTTCCAAAATTGCATGTTGCTGCTAGTGTTCTAAGTTCTGTGGTGTACGCATCGATCCCTTCCTCTTCCTTTTGATTTCTTGTGAAGAAATGGTATCTCTCTGCTGTCTCATTCTGTTTAGGCTCACAGTAGTCATCTAGCACCTTAATAAGCTGTGCAAGTGAAGGAGTTGCAGCTTCTGGGAGAAGTGTGCCTTTAACCTCCCTGCCTTTTTCCCCAAGTAAGTCGAGAAACAACTTTACCTTCGTATCTTCTCCTTTATCAGCCATAGTTAGTTCTATGTATAGCAGTAGTTCCTCCTTCCATTTCTTCCAGGCTTGAGACAGATTCTTTGCTTGGAAATCCAGCTGCCCAGGTGGTTTTAAGCCTTCCATTGTGTTACTTCTTAACACAGTGTTTGGTATGTCACCTTTATCTTTAATCCTGTTTTGCCAAGACCACTACCACCATGTTTCAATGTGCTTGTTCTATAAGAACTGAGTCCAAAGCTTATGGCAGGTAAACATAATAAAACTTTAATAACAGTGCTGTAACTTGGCTGATATCTCTGCATGTGCCACTTACTTTCACTTTCCCTATCTGCAGCCTTCCACTTCCTTATAGTTCTAGTGTCCCATTGTAAGTGTTCCCACTGGAAACTACAGCTAAAAATTATAGTTCCGCACATATTGTTATACACAACAGATGCTAGGAAGAAGCCATCAGGAATGCTGCTCTCTTAAGCTGTCCATTATTTCTGTCTACAAGTCAATCTGGAAAGCTTATTGAAAAGAGTCTGCAAATCCCAAAGTTATATCACTAACACTAAACCATATTACAGAGCTCTGTATCCCGGCTGGCCTGCAGCCAGGTCAATATCTTCCAACTAAACAAACTCAGCTTCCTGTGCTGAATTGCTCCACTGGGGATGGAGAATTCTGATAAGCAATCTTTAAAAGAGCTAAACCAGGGGTAGTTGGCTATTATCATAAGGTGACCATGTGTCCCGGATTGCCCAGGACAGTCCTGGATTTTAAATTAGGGTGTCCCATGTCCCAGGTAGCCCCTCTCTGGGACAATACAAAGTCCCGGAATGAAGACTCCAGAGCACAGAGTTCTATACACTAGGAGAACTGCCCATCACCAACTGTGACAGGAAGTGATGTCTCTTCTGGGCTACAATAAAATGGCTTTCAGACATCACTCTAAGCACTAGGAGGAGACCTGCCCATTGCCTTCTGTGATAGAGGATGTCTCTGCTGGGCTACAAGAAAATGGCCTCCAGACAGAGCTCTAAACACTAAAGGCATCAAACAGGAGCTGCAGCAGTGTAATGCTGTTGTACTGTAATGCTAGTCTAAGGCTCTGGACTTGATGTACATTGTTTTATAGCCCACCATATTTTCTGTCACAGCAGTGAATGGGCAGTTCCCCCTCTAGTGTCTAGAACTCTTGTGTGCTGGAGAAAGACCAGCTTGCTCACTGATGTCCATCCCATATAGCTGCACTAGAGCCGAGGATAAGTACTCTGCAGTGTCCCTGAATGGCAGAATGGAAGTGTGGTCACTATAGCTGCAGAACACGTAGCAGTTGGGGACTACAATAGGGTGACCAGACCTCACCTTTAACCAGGGACACATATGAAAAATGCATACTGCAGGGTTGCTTTGATTTTAGTGCAGTCCTGAAATATGCCTATTTCCTATGTGTCCCCGGTTAAAGGTGAAGTCTGGTCAGCCTAGACTACAACTCCCATCATTCCCAACCAGCCAACAGTGGTAGTTATAGTGTTCAAAAGATGGAGTTTCAACAACTTGAATACCCCTGAGTCAAGGCTACACGGTGGATGTACTAATATGATTCCGCTGTACACTAGGCATGGAACCTGTTTCTTAGCTCTGTGTCAGTCTTTTGCTGAAAAACTGGACCAAAGAGAGAGCACTGGCGAAGTGCATGGGTGTTACAGGTACGCCTCTCCCCATTTGCTTCACGCTATGTATTAACAAGGTGCAGAGAAAGTGTTGTAACTTTACGCTGTTTTCCTCAGTATGATATAGGGAAGACATTCAGGGCTTGCTGGTATTTAAAGGAGCAGTAAACTTTTTTTTTATGAAAACACATATTTTATAGAGCATTTTCTGCTGAATAAAACAAGGTCACTCCCATCTCTGTCAGATGTTTTATTCAAAATTTATAGCAGTTCATATAATCAGGAAGTGAATTTACTGTGTTTACTTCCTGATAGTTCTAACTGACAGGAAGTGACTCAGCAGTTTCTATCACATTCTATGGAGAACTGTATGTCTCTGACTTTTCTGATTTTTCTCTCCTTTAGAATCTAACAGGAAATCTAATTAGAATTTGACCACTAGAGGGCACTGCTAATGTAAAAAAACACGGGTTTAAACTGTAATAACTCTGAAAATATAAATCTCTCAGCAGTGGGAGTACCCTTATTTTACTCAGTAGGAAAATCCCTACAATATATATTTTTCATAAAAAAAAGTTTACTGCTCCTTTAAGTCATAACGCTGGTGAGCTAGCGCTCAGGTATGCAGTTAATACAATCATATACCCTAATCATAACTGGGAAAGCTCCACATCAGCCCGGGAGACTCCGGATTCCTTACTTACTTACGACAGGGTGACCACATTTCAATTCTGCCATTCAGGGACACTGCGGAGAGAAGAGCGCACCACAGAGTTTGAACCACTAGAGGGAGAACTGCCCATTGATTGCTTTGACAGAAAGTGATGCCTGTGGTGGGCTACAAGAAAACACATATTGCACTAAAAGCCTTAGAGTTGCCTTACAGTATAACAAAATTGCACTGCAGCTCCCCATTGATGTCAGAATGAAGGTTCAGTTCTCTCTGTAGTGGTTAGAGCTCTGTCTGGAAGCCATTTTGAGATATCACTTTCTGTTACAGTCAGGGCTGGATTTACATCTCAGGAGCCTATAGGCACAGAAATCTGAAGCGCCCCCCCCCCCCATTTGTTATCGCCACATGCTCCTAATCTCCATATTACCCCCCATCTCCATATTGCCCTCATATTGCCCCCATCAGCTCCACATTGCCCCCATCAGTTCCACATTACCCCCATCAGTTCCACATTGCTCCATCATCTCAACATTGCCCTCATCAGTTCCACATTGCTCCATCATCTCAATATTGCCCCATCAGCTCCATGCCTCCATCAGCTCCACATTACCCTCACATTGCCCCCATGAGCTCTACATTGCCCCCATCAGTTCCACATTACCCTCACATTGCCCCCATGAGCTCTACATTGTCCCCATCAGTTCCACATTGCCCTCACATTGCCCCCCATCAGCTCCAACTTGACCCCCATCATCCCCATGTTGCCCTCACAATGCCCCCATCATCTCCACATTAAGCCTCACATTGCACCCCCCCATCAGTTTCTTACCTCCCTGGTGGTCCAGCGGTAGGAGAGATCTATGCTTCTGCACAGACCTGTAGCTCCTGGAGCTCCCGCACGGTCTTCTCCTTAGCAATGCAGAGCGCTGGAAATGATGTCATCACCCAGTGCTCTGCATTACTAAAGAGCCGGGGGAGCTCAGCAGATACAGGTCTGTGCCGAAGAAGGCACAGACCTTACTATGCAGCGGGTGGCACGCACGCCACTTTAAAAAAAAAAAATAATGATTGCAATGGCAGGTGCCCCTCTGTAGAGTGCACCTGTAGGCAGATGCCTACTCTGCCTTATGGAAAATCCGGCCCTAGTTACAGTAGGCAATGGGCAGTTTTCATTCTATTGTTTAGAACTCTGCTCTGGAGTCTTCATTCCAGGACTTTGTATTGTCCCAGTAGGAGGCTGCCAGGGACATGGGACACACATGTACAATCCAGGACTGTCCTGGGCAATCTGGAACACGTGATCACCCTAACGTGTAAGCTCTGCAGGAATAGAGGTTGATTCTCTGAGTGAGAAATGTTTTAACTCCGCCCACTTTCTCATCCGTTCCACTTACTCCCCTCCCTGTTCTGCCCATTTCTGGGGTAAACCCTGCCTCTCTCTTCTTCTCAATCCCACTGTAACGGATCCTACCCGTTACTTGAGCCCTTGTCTGGACCTCAAACTATTTATCCAAAGACTATGGACATTTATTACCGTTTGGACTCTATGCTGGGCCATGTCGTACAAACTGTCCAGCTATTACCCAAGAGCAAAGACTTAAATTCATAGACTTTGGATCATATACTATGTTTAATGTATGTTGAACGTTTTAGTTATTGTATGTAGTATGTTCGAGGGTTTACACACTCACCGATTACCAGTTGGCGGGGACTGGCGCGGTGTGCGATCAGCGCCACCGGATCGAATGTTCAGCGGCGGGGGCAAGAGGTGAAAGCTGGGTCACTCAAAACCCTGGGGTAGGCATGCACATATCTTCGATAGCCTAAGATGTCTATTGCAGCCACTCCAGCCATTTGACTATGTGTACTGTAGCTAGACCCCCTGCTGTGTGTTAATTAAGCCATTGTGAACTGCAGTCAGACCCCCTGCCGTGTGGTAATTAGTTCAATCCCTCAAGTCTTTGTTCATCAAACCCTTTTGTATCTGAAATGTAATCATGTCTGAGTTATTGTGTTTGTTAGGCCATCTTCTGTTGGCCTTTTGTCTACTGTGATATGATTGGATTAAGCCCTATTGTACCTGGTTTCTGTCACGGTTATTTATGACTCTCAGACACAAGTTTTAGGTAAAAAAAATCAATTTTATTGAAATAATAAATGATAACTTAGGATGGCAATAACATACATATATATATATACAGAATATAGCACAGACAGAAGGCAGACTCTACCGGTCCTGTCAATATACCGGACAGGACAGTCTTTAGGCTCTACCGGCCTTGCCAATACCGGGTAAGGCAACCTGCAGATGGAATAGCATAACGGTTTTACCGGCCTTACCAAATTACCGGGCAAGGCAGCCTCAATAGATACACAATGTAGGCTCTACCGGCCCTGCCAATACCGGGTAAGGCAACCTCAGATGGAATGTGGCAAAAGGTTCTACCGGCCTTACCAATACCGGGCAGGGCAGCCCAGAGATAATAGCAGCAGTCAGATGGAACTGGCAAATTAGCAGAATCGTTAAGCAGCAAGGCTTTGGAGCAAACCAGCGTCCGCACGCTGGAAACAACACTGAATAGTATAGCCGTAGGCTTAGCGAGCAAACCAGTGACCGCACACTGGAGTAACAAGCGAGTAGTATAGCCGCAAGGCTTAGGAGCAAACCAGCGTCCGCACGCTGGGACCAACACAGATTTGTATAGCTGATAGGCTTTGGAGCAAACCAGTGACCGCACACTGGTGTAACAAGCGAGTTTGTATAGCCACAAGGCTTAGGAGCAAACCAGCGTCCGCACGCTGGGACCAACACAGATTTGTATAGCTGAAAGGCTTTGGAGCAAACCAGTGACCGCACACTGGTGTAACAAGTGAGTTTGTATAGCCGCAAGGCTTAGGAGCAAACCAGCGTCCGCACGCTGGGACCAACACAGAATGTATAGCTGATAGGCTTTGGAGCAAACCAGTGACCGCACACTGGTGTAACAAGCGAGTTTGTATAGCCGCAAGGCTTAGGAGCAAACCAGCGTCCGCACGCTGGGACCAACACAGAATTGTATAGCTGATAGGCTTTGGAGCAAACCAGTGACCGCACACTGGTGTAACAAGCGAGTTTGTATAGCCGCAAGGCTTAGGAGCAAACCAGCGTCCGCACGCTGGGACCAACACAGATTTGTATAGCTGATAGGCTTTGGAGCAAACCAGTGACCGCACACTGGTGTAACAAGCGAGTTTGTATAGCCGCAAGGCTTGGGAGCAAACCAGCGTCCGCACGCTGGGACCAACACGGAATTGTAGCAGTGTCACCAACGCGACCAGGCAGAAGGTCGCCAGGATACTGAAGACAGGTGATGAGATGACAGGAACCAGCAACGATCAGTCAGGTCAGAAAACAGCAGAGAAGTTCAGCAGGAACTGCAACACCAGAGACTAGGCCGGAACCAGGACTGGAAGTACTTCAGCATGCAGGAAACACTGGAACAGTAGAGATCAGGAACTCAGGAACACATGAGATCAGGAACTCAGGAACACTGGAACAGAGGCCCAGCTATCACTAGCATAGTGATAGCAAGAAGGTCAGAAACAACACGAAAGGGCACTCAAAGGGTGCCCAATCCAGGTTTAAATAGTCAATAAGAGGCGGGCTATCTGCAGACAGCCAATAGAAGCCCCCTACTGGTGACAGACAAGTAACTGCAGCAAATCACGGGCACCGTGATAGTACCCCCCTTTCAAAGACCCCCTGTCCTAGAATAGGGTTTAGGTTTCTGCGGGTAATTGGCATGAAAGGCCCTAGTTAACCTAGGTGCATGAAGGTCCGTACTATCCACCCATGATCGATCCTCGGGACCATACCCTTTCCAATGTACCAGGTACTGTACCCTTCCTCTAAGCCTACGGGAATCAATAATGCTCTGAACCTCGTACTCCTCCTGGCCCTCGACCTCAACAGGTCCTGGCACCACAGGTGTGGTAGTATAGCGATTGCAAACCAGAGGCTTAAGAAGGGACACATGGAACACATTATGGATACGCATGGATGCAGGTAGGTCTAGTGCATAGGAGACAGGGTTAATTTTGCGAATAACTCTGTATGGACCAATAAACCGAGGAGCCAACTTATTAGACGGAACCTGCAGCTTGAGATTTCTGGAGGAAAGCCATACTCTATCCCCAACCTGAAAGGAAACCGCTGGAAGCCTTCTGCGATTAGCATGGCGCTGATGACACTGAAATGACTGACCAAGTGCCCTCTGAACTTGTGCCCATGTGGAACGGAGTTGCTCGATATGCTCATCCAGAGCTGGAATCTGTTGCGTCTGAAATGAGTCTGGAAGCAAACAGGGCTGGAACCCATAATTAATCAGAAACGGAGAGCTCCCAGATGAAGAATTGACCGCACAGTTCCTGGCGAACTCTGCCCAAGGCAACAAGTCGGACCAATTATCATGATGGTCAGTAACGAAACAACGGAGAAATTGTTCCAAGCCCTGATTAGCTCGTTCAGCGGCTCCATTGGTCTGGGGATGGTAGGCAGAGGAGAAGGACAGCTGTATGCCCATCTGTTGGCAAAATGCCCTCCAAAATCTAGACACAAACTGGCTCCCCCTGTCAGACACCAGTACCCTAGGCACTCCATGCAACCGGAATACTTCTCTGGCGAACACCATTGCCAATTCCTTCGCTGAAGGAAGACCACAGAGGGGCACGAAATGAGCCATTTTAGAAAACCTGTCCACCACCATGAATATAAAGGAGTACCCCTTCGACATAGGCAACTCTCCCATAAAATCAATGGAAACATGAGACCAGGGGCGTTCGCCATTAGGCACCGGTTGAAGCAAGCCCACAGGGAGATGTCTCGGGGTCTTAGCGCGGGCGCAGGTGGCACAGGCATTCGTAAATTCGGCACAATCGTTTCTCATGGAAGGCCACCAAAATAACTGAGAAAGGGACCATAACAATTGGTCTCTACCAATATGTCCCGCAGCCTTAGAGGAATGGTAGGTTTCGAGCAGCCTAGTACGAAATGATTCAGCGACAAAACATTTGCCCACTGGGGTTTCATGGGGAGCGGACCCCTGAGAGGCCAGGATCTCCTCCCCTAGAGGAGAAGTGATACTCGTGCGTATAGTAGCCAGTATTCTATCAGGTTGGATGATAGGAGCTGGTGCTTCCACTCTGTCACTGTCGGCCTCAAATTGTCTTGACAGTGCATCAGCCCTGATATTTTTTGACCCTGGTAAATATGATACAATGAAATTAAATCGAGACAGGAACAGTGCCCACCTGGCCTGACGAGAGGACAATCTCTTGGCCTCCGAGAGATAGGTCAGATTCTTATGATCTGTTAGGATTAAGACAGGATTCTTAGTACCTTCAAGCAAATGACGCCATTCCTTAAGAGCAAGGATAATGGCCAATAATTCTCTGTCACCTATCTCATAGTGGCTTTGAGTGACAGTCAACTTTTTAGAGAAAAACCCACAAGGTCTGAGAGTTCCACCTTTCTCGTGTCGCTGCGAAAGTACTGCCCCGACCCCAATATCTGAGGCATCAACCTCTAACGTAAATGGAAGTAAAGGATTGGGGTGGGATAACACAGGAGCCGCAGCAAATGCCAGCTTCAAATTCTCAAAGGCTTTCTCAGCAGATACCGGCCAACAAGAAGGATTAGCACCCTTGTGCGTAAGATCGGACAGAGGTTTGACAATGGAAGAAAAGTTCTTAATAAACCTCCTATAATAATTAGCGAAACCCAGGAAACGCTGTATGGCTTTAAGACCCTTGGGTTTTGGCCATTGTAGGACAGCTGACAACTTTTCTTTGTCCATGGCAATGCCATCATTGCCAATTATGAACCCCAAGAATGGCACACTGGTTCTATGAAACTCACATTTTTCCATTTTACAAAATAATTTGTTCTCACGGAGTCGTACCAATACTGCGGATACATCTTTGATGTGCTGTGCCATGTTTTGGGAGTAAATCAGTATATCGTCGAGGTACACCACAACACATGTCTGTAACATATCTCTCAGAACATCATTTATCAGTTCCTGGAAAACTGCGGGTGCATTACACAGCCCAAAAGGCATTACTAGATACTCGTAGTGCCCAGCTCGAGTATTAAAGGCAGTTTTCCACTCATCACCTGCTCGAATGCGAACCAGATTGTAAGCGGCCCGTAGGTCCAACTTGGTAAATATCGAAGCGCCCTTAAGCCTGTCAAAAAGCTCGGTGATGAGTGGTATTGGGTATGCGTTTTTTGCCATTAGTTTATTCAAGCCCCGGTAGTCAATGCATGGTCTTAATTCGCCATTTTTCTTTTTTACAAAAAAGAACCCAGCCCCAGCTGGAGAGGTAGATTTACGTATGATCCCTCTAGCAAGGGCATCAGAAATGTAATCCTCCATAGCCTTATTTTCATCACAAGATAATGGATAAGTGCGTCCTTTCGGAGGTACTGCACCAGGCTGCAATTCAATGCAACAATCATAAGGTCTATGCTGGGGTAGCATACTAGCCTCTCCTTTGCTAAAAACATCGCCAAACTGTTGGTACACATCCGGCATAGCAGAGGAGGTGCACATGACCTTAATAGGCTGGATGACGCACTTGTCCATACAAAACTGGGACCAAGCAGCAATTTCACACTTTTTCCAATCGAATTGTGGGTTATGTAACTGTAACCACGGAAATCCCAATATCACCGCATGGTGCGGGGAATTAATCAGTTGAAACTGCTGCTCTTCTCTGTGAAGTGCCCCAATAGTCATAGACAATGGCATAGTTTCAAATATAACCTGAGGCGGTTCTAAGGGTCTACCATCAATCGCTTCAATAGTCAAGGGGTTTTCTCTTTCAATGCGTGGAACTCCGTGCAATTCAGCAAAGGTATTATCCATAAAATACCCTGCTGCACCGGAGTCAACCAAGGCCAAAACCTCCACAGAGCGTTGTGCCCAAGACAATACCACCTGTATGGTGGGTTTCATTATGCCCGACACTGGGGACGATTGTACACCACCTAGGGCCTGTCCCCCAAGATACCCTAGGTGTGTGCGTTTCCCGGACGTACCGGACAGGAATTTAGCAAGTGCCCTTTTTTACCGCAGTATAAACATAACCCTTGTTTTTTGCGATATAGTCTCTCTGCCTTGGATAGTCTAGTGAAGCCTATTTCCATAGGTTCACTTGTTTCCCGTACTGGTTCACTAGACTTCAATGCCAAGGGAGGGATGGGTGGGCAAAACATGCTACTAGGCTCATTATTTTTTGACCGTAACTTACGATCTCTGGCAATTGATCTCTCACGTATTCTGGAGTCAATTATCATAACATACTCAATGTAATCATCTAGATCAATAGGTAGATCTTTAGCAGCGATTTCGTCTTTAATGTGGTCATTCAGGCCTTGAGAGAAGGCTGCCAATAATGCCTCGTTATTCCAACCTACCTCTGCTGCCAATGTGCGGAATTCGATGGCATAGTCGCCCACTGTACGCCTGCCCTGTTGTATCTCCATAAGGCGTTTGGCAGCAGAGGTGGTTCTACCAGGAGGCTCAAACACTCTTCGAAAGGAACGCACAAATTCACTAAAGTTCTTAGTACAAGGTTTAGCATTCTCCCACAAGGGGTTAGCCCAAGCCAATGCTCTGCCAGTGAGCAGTGATATCGTGAACCCCACTTTACTACGATCATTGGGAAATGCGTGTGCCGTCAATTCCATAAAGATTTCGAGTTGATTGATGAACCCTCTGCAGAGACTAGGGTCACCATCATATCTTAGCGGCAAGGGTGCAGAAGCCGTTAACCCTTTAACAGTACCCCCTAGGGGTCTGGTATCACTTTCCGGTGTCTGACTTGGCGAGACCACCGGGCTAGAGCTAGATTGGTCAGCAGGTACCGTGCGTTCAAGGATCGTTTGAATTGCAACTGCCAACTGATCCAAACGTTGCTCGAGCACATCCATCCTCCAATGGATATTCTGTGCGTTACCTTCACCCTTGCTGTCTGAGGTCATGGCCCTTTCGTACTGTCACGGTTATTTATGACTCTCAGACACAAGTTTTAGGTAAAAAAAATCAATTTTATTGAAATAATAAATGATAACTTAGGATGGCAATAACATACATATATATATATACAGAATATAGCACAGACAGAAGGCAGACTCTACCGGTCCTGTCAATATACCGGACAGGACAGTCTTTAGGCTCTACCGGCCTTGCCAATACCGGGTAAGGCAACCTGCAGATGGAATAGCATAACGGTTTTACCGGCCTTACCAAATTACCGGGCAAGGCAGCCTCAATAGATACACAATGTAGGCTCTACCGGCCCTGCCAATACCGGGTAAGGCAACCTCAGATGGAATGTGGCAAAAGGTTCTACCGGCCTTACCAATACCGGGCAGGGCAGCCCAGAGATAATAGCAGCAGTCAGATGGAACTGGCAAATTAGCAGAATCGTTAAGCAGCAAGGCTTTGGAGCAAACCAGCGTCCGCACGCTGGAAACAACACTGAATAGTATAGCCGTAGGCTTAGCGAGCAAACCAGTGACCAACACAGATTTGTATAGCTGAAAGGCTTTGGAGCAAACCAGTGACCGCACACTGGTGTAACAAGTGAGTTTGTATAGCCGCAAGGCTTAGGAGCAAACCAGCGTCCGCACGCTGGGACCAACACAGAATGTATAGCTGATAGGCTTTGGAGCAAACCAGTGACCGCACACTGGTGTAACAAGCGAGTTTGTATAGCCGCAAGGCTTAGGAGCAAACCAGCGTCCGCACGCTGGGACCAACACAGAATTGTATAGCTGATAGGCTTTGGAGCAAACCAGTGACCGCACACTGGTGTAACAAGCGAGTTTGTATAGCCGCAAGGCTTAGGAGCAAACCAGCGTCCGCACGCTGGGACCAACACAGATTTGTATAGCTGATAGGCTTTGGAGCAAACCAGTGACCGCACACTGGTGTAACAAGCGAGTTTGTATAGCCGCAAGGCTTGGGAGCAAACCAGCGTCCGCACGCTGGGACCAACACGGAATTGTAGCAGTGTCACCAACGCGACCAGGCAGAAGGTCGCCAGGATACTGAAGACAGGTGATGAGATGACAGGAACCAGCAACGATCAGTCAGGTCAGAAAACAGCAGAGAAGTTCAGCAGGAACTGCAACACCAGAGACTAGGCCGGAACCAGGACTGGAAGTACTTCAGCATGCAGGAAACACTGGAACAGTAGAGATCAGGAACTCAGGAACACATGAGATCAGGAACTCAGGAACACTGGAACAGAGGCCCAGCTATCACTAGCATAGTGATAGCAAGAAGGTCAGAAACAACACGAAAGGGCACTCAAAGGGTGCCCAATCCAGGTTTAAATAGTCAATAAGAGGCGGGCTATCTGCAGACAGCCAATAGAAGCCCCCTACTGGTGACAGACAAGTAACTGCAGCAAATCACGGGCACCGTGATAGTTTCCCCATAAGAGGCAATGCAAGATTTGTGTATAAATATCTGTGGTCTGTGGTGCCAATAAAGTGAGTTATGTTTTGGAGTGAACCAGAGTCATGGAGTCTTGTGTGTTCCTATGGTATTAAAGTGGCCACTCTGCCATCTGAGCTCAGGTTCCTGCATCGTTTGTCCATCTGCTGCCAGTATCTTGCTACCCATCTTCGGATCCTGTCCGGCGGAAACGTAGACTCTGCCTTGCTTCTTCCAAGTTCCAGAAGAACCTTTGATTCGACCACCGGGACATTATCTGCTTGACTGGTGCATCCAACGGCGACAGTCCGGCATCGAGAAGGAAAGACCCAGGAACGACGGCGGAAGGCGACACGGTCCCTTCCTTGCTTCCGTTACACCCACCCACTCCTATTATGCCTTGCCCACATTGTAATGTGAATCATGTAATTTGGACACCACCACCTTCACGTCTACCTGTTCCACAGGGGGCAGTTGTCAACAAAGTTCCCAGGTATGATGACCCTAATGCTTAACCCCCAAGTGCATGTGCACAAATTGAAGACCAACTTCAATGGGTTAAAAGCCTCATTACGTCAATGAGAATTACAGGAATGTATTTTTATCCTCTAATCCTTTATAATTCAGTTAGTTGACTTGAGAATTGCTCTAATTTATCCACTTTCTTTGTGAATATGTCCCTATGAATAGAGAAAAGATGTATTCTGACATATTACAGTTTTCACTCATAGACAGGAACAAGGAGTGCACCCCCCATGGCCATAACCCTATCAGCTTCATGTCCAATGTGACTGATGTAATAAGAACTGGAGAAATTCTAGAGAAAAAAACATAAATGAAATTCACAAAGTTCTCATTGATTTAAATATTTTTTAACCCCTTGAGTGCTATAGCAATACGTTGGAGACCTCTCTAGCAGTCAAAGGGTTAAAATCCCCATTGAACCCTTTGAGTGCCAGAGGGGTACGTAACGCATTGTTAACCCCTTAACGACCCTTGACGGTCTTAGTACGTCATGGGTCGATCTGACTTAATGTTACGGTTTTCAGACACTCAGACCAGGGTTAGAAATAAAACACAGTTTTATTAAAATGAAAATAAGGAATAGCGCCCCTGAGGGCCAGAATCGGTAATACAGTGCAGAATAATATACAGGCTCAATGAAGCTGGAGAAAGTAAATTATGCATAAATACAACAAAGGGTTAACACTCAAGCTGGTAGTCAGTCTCTGTGATTAGCCAACTCCCGGTACAAGAACAGTCCCAGTAGTAGTAGTGCAGCAGCTAGCTCAAGCAGAGAGACCAACTGAATCACAACCAGATCTCGGTCTGGAAATGCCCAGGAATAAAGAGTAACCAACTGTAGCCAGAGCCAATGCCCCTATAGGGGTGTAGCAACGAAGGAGAGAAACTACCTGAGCCAATGGAGCCAGAATAGGAAGCACCCCTGGTGCGGTAGGAGAGGAACACTGCGAGTTCCAATGGGACCTGAGCCTAGCACACCTTAGGTGCTGTATCGGAGGAAGCACTGCCCAAGCTGTATACTAGAGCCAACGCACTACCAAGTGCGGATGTATGGAACCACACAGTGAGCGAGAAAGGACCTGAGCCAAAGCACCCTACCGGTGCCGTCACGGAGCTCACACTGCCAGAGTATCGGAATGCCCTTTGCACCTCACGGCGCAACACTACAAGAAACGGCACCAAACAGGTATATAACTCTGCAATGTAAAGCTAGGCTCGGTATGTAGACAATAGCACAA
Source organism: Rhinophrynus dorsalis (assembly GCA_037306005.1). Lineage (NCBI taxonomy): Eukaryota > Metazoa > Chordata > Amphibia > Anura > Rhinophrynidae > Rhinophrynus > Rhinophrynus dorsalis. Next base: position 20,517,722 of record CM074718.1, read on the forward strand.
CCGGTGTAAAAGTGGCTCAGTATTGGAGGCAACAAGCTTAGCAGGCATAGGCCACGGGCTCGGTAAACGGAGGCAACCGGCACAGCAAGTGTTCAGACATGCACGGACAACAGGCACAGCTCGGTAGTAATCTCTCACAGGCTCAGTAAACGTAGGTAACCAACAGGCTCAGAGGAGGAGGCCACACAGTAACGAATGTGATCAGTTGGTGCTAACTGCGAGCAGGCTCAGAATGTCGCCAGCTGAACCCAGACGCAGACTGGAAGGATCACGGAGCAGGAACGTCAGCCAGAGCCGGTCGATCACGGAGCAGGAACGTCAGCCGGAACCGGGTCAATCACGGAGCAGGAGCGTCAGCCAGAACCGGGTCAATCACGGAGCAGGAACGTCAGCCGGAGCTGGGTCAATCATGGAGCAGGAAGTCAGCCAGAACCGGGTCAATCACGGAGCAGGAAGTCAGCCAGAACCGGGTCAATCATGGAGCAGGAAGTCAGCCAGAACCGGGTCAATCACGGAGCAGGAAGTCAGCCAGAACCGGGTCAATCACGGAGCAGGAAGTCAGCCAGAACCGGGTCAATCACGGAGCAGGAATGTCAGCCGGAGCCGGGTCAATCACGGAGCAGGAAGTCAGCCAGAACCGGGTCAATCACGGAGCAGGAACGTAGAGTAGTCAGACGAGCCGAGTCGGTACACAGGAATACAGGATCACAGCAATAATAGCGCAGGCACAGGAACACCAAGAAAGGGCACCTGACAGGTGCCATAAAGCCCAAAATAAAGGGACAACCTGGGCGGGCCAATCAGCTTCCTCCAATGGACAAGCACCAGCACACAGAGTGACAGGCAAGCACGGGCACCGTGATACTTAACGACCAATGACGTACTATGACCATCATGGAATTCCGGGCTCTCCCTGCGGCTGCACTCCGTTCGGGGAGTCCGGAAGAGGAAGAGACAAAAAAAAATGCTCCGTGGTCCTTAACTGACCGTGCCGATCGGCCGGTCATTAAGGGGTTAAATCAACGGGGGGATTTTGTGGATAAATGGCTCTCCCCAGTGGTGCAGTCATAATAACATACTAATTTAGGTTGAAAAAAGACTTGCGTCCATCTAATTCAACCCTTTTCCTATTCCTGTTACCATCGTTGATCCAAAAGAAGGCAAAAAAACCCCTCAATACATCAATTTCATATTCTGCCTTGAATGGGGGAAAAAAATTCCTTCTTGATTCCAAATGGCAATCAGATTTCTCCTTGCATCAACAAGCACTAACTAAATATTAATGCCAACACTAATGTACATAGCCCTCTATGTTCTGCTCTTTTAAATAAGTATCCAGGCCCCTTTTAAAGGCATCTAATGTATTTGATAGCACTACCTCCTCAGGCAGTGAATTCCATACCCTTATTGTCCTTACTGTAATGAAACCCTTCCGCTGTTGTAGATTAAATCTCCTTTCCTCAAGTCTAAGCGGGTGGCCCCTTGTCCTGTGTACTGTTCTGTTAATGAACAGGTCTTTGGAGAGCTCTTTGTATGGGCCCTGAACATATTTATACAGTGTTATCATATCCCCTCTAAGACGCCGTTTCTCTAGTGTGTACAAGTTTAATTTTTCTAGCCTTTCTTCATAACCAAAACTTTCCATTCCCCTTACTAGTTTTGTAGCCCTCCTCTGCACTCTCTCTAGTTCCATAATGTCCTTTTTCAGAAAGGGCGCTCAGATTTGAACAGCATGTTCTAGGTGGGGTCTTACCATGGACCTGTAAAGAGGCATAATAATATCTTCCTCCCTTGAGTCAATACCCCTTTTAATACATGCCAATATCTTATTGGCCTTTGCAGCTGCCAGCTGGCACTGCATGCTACAACTAAGTCTATTGTCTACCATTACTCCCAAATCCTTTTCATTAGTAGATTTCACCAGAGAAACACCATTTAAACTATATGTTGCATTTTTATTATTATACCCAAAATGCATAACTTTACACTTGTCTATACTGAATCTCATCTGCCATTTGCCTTCCCAGTTACTCAGTTTGTCCAAATCCTCTTGTAATGAAGACACATCCAGTTCAGACTTTATAACCTTACTTAATTTTGTGTCACCGGCAAACACTGATACATGGCTCCTTATGCCCTATGGGAGGTCATTAATAAACAAATTAAAAAGAAGAGGACCCAGGACAGATCCCTGAGGTACTCCACTTAACACATTTATCCAACTGGAGAACTTGCCATATACTACCACTTTTTGCATTCTATCTTTCAGCCAATTTCCAATCCACACACAAACATTTTCCCCTAGGCCTGTTTCATTCAATTTGTACAGTAACCTCTTGTGTGGAACCGTATCAAATGCCTTGGCAAAGTCTAAATAGATCACATCAACCGCCGCTCCCGCATCCATATTATTACTCACTTTTTCATAAAATGAGATCAGGTTAGTTTGACAAGACCTGTCTTTCACAAAGCCATGTTGGCTATTGCTAATGATATTCCTGTTCCAACAGAATTCTTGAATATATTCCCTTAGCAACCCTTCAAACAGCTTCCCTACCACAGATGTCAAGCTTACAGGTCTATAATTTCCTGGCTGTGACTTTGATCCCTTTTTAAATATGGGTACCACATCTGCTTTATGCCAATCCATGGGCACCATACCTGAAATAAAAGAATCCCTGAAAATCAAATATAATGGTCTGGCCAGGGCCTGGCTTAGCTATTTAAGTACCCGTGGGTGTATACCATCTGGCCCCGGGGCTTTGTCTACTTTAATACCATTCAATTGTTTTAACACTTTTTCTTGTGTTAGCCAATCCCATGCTTGCTGTGACTGTTCTGTAAAAGTAGTTTGCAGATTCTTGCCCATTGGGTTTTCCTTGGTAAACACAAAAGAAAAGAAATTATTTAAAATATCTGCCTTCTCTCTGTCCCCCTTGACCATCTCACCCGTTTAAGATAACAAGGGCCCAACATTATCAGACTTTAATTTTTTGCCATTAATGTATTTAAAGAATTTTTTTGGGTTGCTCTTGCTTTCCTTAGCAATATTTTTTTCATTCTCCAGTCTAGCTAATTTAATAGCCTTTTTACAGGTTTTGTTGGCATTTTTGTATTCTGCAAATGCCTCTGCTGATCCCTCAGCTTTATAATGTTTAAATGCCGCTTTCTTGTTATTTATTTCATGAATTACTTTACTGGTTAGCCACATTGGTTTTAATTTGCTTCTTTTGTATTTGTTTCCAACAGGGATAAATTTATATGTGTATTTTTGCAATGTTATTTTGAAGGCATTCCACTTACCTTCTGTGTTTTTTCCTGAAAATATTTTATCCCAGTCAACGAGACCAAGGGATGAATTAAACCTACTAAAGTTGGCAGTCAGTTTGCTCTAGAACTGATCCTCATTTGTTTTTGCGACTATGTTCCATTGTGGGTATTATAGTCAGTGTTCTCTCTAAGGTGAGCCACCAGCACTGAAACAGTTAACAGATTAATTAAAGGGATAGTAATACTTAAGTATTACTAATCCCTATAGCAAAGTACTACTTAAAAAAAAACATATTGCCCCCAGTGTCATCTCTCAAACCTTTATGGTTTGAGAGATGATCGCTTCTAAAGTTGCCCTCTCCCTCCCCCTTCCCCAAAGTCAGCGTTGTAGCTGACTGAAGGGAAGAGAGTCGTACGACTTTCAGACGGCTCTCCAGCACAGCCTGATCGCGTTACTAAAAGAGAAAACTTTCACTGAAATGGTCTGCTACGTGTCCTTGGCTTGCAAGCACACGTAGAAGACCGTTTTAGTGAAATATTTTTTTTTTAATTAACGCGATCATGGCTCTGCTGCAGAGCCGCCTGATGATCTCTGACCGGATTTCCCTGAGTCAGCTAGAATGCTGACTACGGGGAAGGGGGAGAGGGCAACTTTAGGAGCGATTATCTCTCAAACCATAAAGGTTTGAGAGATGACACTGGGGGCAATACGTTTTTTTTTAGTAGGGCTTTACTATAGGGATTAGTAATACTTAAGTATTACTATCCCTTTAAACCTGGACTGGGCTGCATGGTGAATGAGATATTTCAATGCAGCTCTTCAGAAACAGTCATCTTTAACTCTTTCAGTGCTGGGTTGCTGAATTTAGCTCCCCTTAGAGGGGGCACCAATTGCAGCTCCTTTCATGCTGACTAAATCAACCATATTCTGGCCGCTGGGATATGCGTCATTTAAAAAAGAGAATGATCCCCTGAGATGTACGTACGGTTACACCAGTGCGGCCCTACTGGCGTAAGCCTGTAACTGCAGTGCCTGCACTTCAGGGTATCACGGCAGTGTATGATCTCTCCAGTGCGCTGGTTTAAAATCTTTTTTAAATCATAACTTCACTCCTACTATGTTATAGGTATTTGTCAAGGGAGTAATCAAGGTGGAAAATACATACAAACATATTGATTCCTAGGACTTACAATCAGAAGGTTAAATACAAGCACATTGTGCATACCATTTCCTTAAAGGAGCAGTAAACTTTTTTTATGAAAAAAATATTTATTGTAGGGATTTTCCTATTGAGTAAGATAAGGGTAATCCCACTGCCGAGAGATTTATATTTCCAGAGTTATTACAGTTTAAACCCATGTTTTTTTTACATTAGCAGTGCCCTCTAGTGGTCAAATTCTAATTAGTTTTCCTGCTAGATTCTAATGGAGAGGAAAGTCAGAAAAGTCAGTGACATACAGTTCTCTATAGAATGGGATAGAAACTGCTGAGTCACTTCCTGTCAGTTAGAACTATCAGGAAGTAAACACAGTAAATTCACTTCCTGTCAGAACTATCAGGAAGTAAACACAGTAAATTCACTTCCTGTCAGTTAGAACTATCAGGAAGTAAACACAGTAAATTCACTTCCTGATTATTTAAACTGCTATAAATTTTGAATAAAACACCTGACGGCGATGGGAGAGACCTTGTTTTATTCAGCAGGAAATGCTCTGTAAAATATTTGTTTCATAAACAAAAGTTTACTGCTCCTTTAAAGGTGAATCTTCTTTAGGAAACTAATATTATATTGAATTCTAAAGCACTGTACAATATCGTAATCAACTTACGTCATTTAATCAATTTTGTTATTAAAGGAATAGTACCACAAAAATATATATTATAGAGTTTATCCACCTGAGCTAAAAACAAGGTCACTGTTGAGAGGCGTTGTATTCAAAAGTTATTGAAGCTCAAACTTACATGTTTTAGGTGCAATACATGATTGGTCTGAAATGTTACAATGGAGCTGTTGCTACACCATAGGACAATGTAGTAACAACTCCACTGTAACATTTCACGCCATATAGATAATGAACCTAATACTTTCACGTTTGGTCTGCAATAACTTTTGAATAAAATACCTCTCTGCAGTGGGACTATCCTTTTTTTTTACTCAGAAGCATAAAGCCTACAATAAATATTTTTTACATATGAAATGTTACTATCCCTTTAACGCCTATCTTTTTGTTCAGTTTTATTTGTACAATACCCCTCTCGCCTCCCTTGCTGCAAAACTTAATTTACAAAGGGTTATTTACTGGTAAAGTACACAATGCCCCACACCCCGGGCAATGTGCTGGTGTGGCATGCCCTAAGGTATCGGCTCAGTTTAGAGCAGCAATGCTTATGCAGCCAGAGTGTTCTGCAGGGCAATGCGTTTTTCCCAATCACAACACCCGTGAGCACAAAGTGGTGAGGTTGGACTATGAAAATTTAGTAATACGCCTTCCTGCCTAGGTATCTGCTCTGACTTGGGTTTGTGGGTGGTGCCTTTCCCATTCCAGGAGGCCATGGTCCAGGGGCGCCGCATTACGAGGGAGGGTTCCAAACGATTAAATAGTTAAATAAGCCTTAAATAAACCGTGATCTCCATTTTCTCCCCCAAACTGTTGTGTCGTATTTTTATTTCAAGTTTGGTTGTAATAAACTATGGTCTCTTTCTAAGCAGGAGGTGTCTGAGGACTGTAAAGCTGTTGTGGTAAGAATAGAAGGGAAGGTAGGGCACTGACATCTTATAAGCCTGCTCATATCTGAACATCCATTAGATTGTACAGCAGCTGTACAGAGCTTAGACAATGACTAAATGGAAAGAGAGACAAAAAGTCATTTGATTAAGAGTTCAAGTAACACAGATTGTGAGCTCTTATGCAAAAACTGCAACACAGAAAAAAAACACCAGCACTAGTACAGTTATTTCAGAATGTTTATTAAAATAAATAAAACTTGTTTCTTAATGAAAGTTTCAGTACACATTTAAAACTCCATATTCACTCACTGACACTGCTCAGCAATGCATTACCCTTCTCCCCTAGCACTGACTTCCTGTCTTATCCCCACATTACCTCCCCCACTCACTGACACTGCTCAGCAATGCATTACCCACCTCCCCTAGCACTGACTTCCTGTCTTATCCCTACATTACCTCCCCCACTCACTGACACTGCTCAGCAATGCATTACCCACCTCCCCTAGCACTGACTTCCTGTCTTATCCCTACATTACCTCTCCCACTCACTGACACTGCTCAGCAATGCATTACCCACCTCCCCTAGCACTGACTTCCTGTCTTATCGCTACATTACCTCCCCACTCACTGACACTGCTCAGCAATGCATTGCCCACCTCCCCTAGCACTGACTTCCTGTCTTATCCCTACATTACCACCCTACTCACTGACACTGCTCAGCAATGCATTCCCAACCTCCCACAGCACTGATTTCCGGAGTACCTGGGTGAGAATTTCAACAGATTCAGTCTAAGCTCAGTGTGTAATCATCCCCCGCTTACCTTAAACCAAGCATATAATCCAAACTGTCATTATAAATCAATTCTATATTCAATAATCCTCCAAATGTATTATGTAATTAATACTGGACATCATGCCCGTGGAGAAAGACAGGACTCTTTTTTGCAGGGTTCTTACGAAGGAAGCCTACAGTAGGAGTGGTTTGGAGTCCTGGCGTCCTGCAACCAAGAATCATGTTTATATAAAAGTATGTATTAATTCAAGATTCATTTTGGAGAACCAGTAAACACATAATTGATTCATAGGTTTTCTATCATCGCAGTTTATTATTATTAGGTTTTAGTGCTGAATTAATGTCTTATGTTACACAAGTTCCAGTAACAACGTATTAAAGTTGTGAAGATTTCTTGGGCGCATGACTTGTAAATCAGGGTTAGGCAACATGAGGCACTCCAGCTTTTAATCGTTTTGCAAAGGATTATAGTACTCAACAGCTGGAGAGCCACAGGCTGCCCATCCCTGTAATATCCATTCTAAAGATACTGGTGGATTTTGCTTTACTGTTGTTACATTACATTACGGTTCACTTGATTTTGAATACGAGGAACAGGAGACACAGACAATTTTCTCATTTCTCTCTTCCTTGTGGCATCTTTTTCCTTTTATAAAATCACAGAGTGAGTCAAACCAGGAACTACTTACATTCAAAGCAATTGCTCTTATCTTACAGCGAGACCTTTGGTACTGACTGACGTGTAGCAGTCTTGTATTTTACTTCAATAAACAACCCGCAGTGAAATAATCAGTAAAGTGCATCTGTCACCCAAAGATAAGTGGAGCTAAGTTACAAGGAGAAGGAACACATTGTAATTTCAATCTAGCTAAATGAGTAGGCACTAACAGAAAAATAACAGGTGAATAAGTATTACTGCACCTCAAAGATACTAATACAAAAGTCAGAATCAACAACTGTGCAAAAATCAGTGAATTTTACACATATATGTATATGCATACCAAGGAACGTCTTCCCTTGCCCCCAGACAAGATTCATACGCTGCCGAACACAGGCAAGAAAATTACGTGATTTGAGCCATAAAGGGATAGGGTTTAAGTGGGTGGGCGGGCTGCACCTTTCTTGTGTCATGAAGTGTGTGGGAAATGGATGGGAACTGGGCAGAACAGGGTGAGAAGGCGGAGGACTGGGTGGGAAATGGGAGGTACAAGATGGGAAGGGGAAGTAGGTGGAACACGGTGGGAAGGAGGAGACTTGGGTGGGAAATGAGCAGAACAGGGTGTTAGGGACCAGGAACCAAACAGGACACAAAAAGGTAATATACAATACACCTTTATTAGTGCAACAAAAACAGATGTATGATCCAAGAGCATAAACCAAAAGACACGCCAGGGTCAGGAATCAAGACGGGTATTCAGCCAGGCCAGAGTCAGGAAACCAGAAGTCTGTGATGTCAGGAACAAGCCAATGGTCTGGAACACAGCAAACAGGAACGCAGGAAAAGCCACCAGCAGCAACAGGTCAGCAAACAAACACAAGGACAATGAGGAAGTCAGCCAAGCTGCTATAAATACCCTGAGAGGGTTGGCTGATAACAGTCAGGTGAATAATCAGAGAGGTCAGCTGATACAGCCAGAGCCAGAAACTCAGAAGGCAGCAGCAGTGGATAGCAGAGCACTAGATTAGCTCAGACAGCAGAATCAATAGGCAGAATGGGAGCAGCTCAGCAAAACCTTGACACAGGGTGGGAAGAAGAAGTGAGTGGGAAGTGGGCAGAGCAGGGTGAGAAGGAGGAGAAGTGAGAGGAAAGTGGGAGGTACAAGGTGGGAAGCAGAAGTGGGTGGAACAGGGTGAGAAGGAGTGGGTGGGAAGTGGGTGGAACAGCATGGGAAGGAGGAAAAGTGGGTGTGAAGTGGGAGGAACGGGGTGGAAAGGAGGAGAACTGGGAGGGAAGTGGGAGGAACAGGGTGGGAAGGAGGAGAAGTGGGACGAACAGGGTGGGAAGGAGGACACATGGGTAGGTAATGGGAGGAACAGGGTGGGAAGGAGGATAAGAGGGCAGGAAGTGTGAGGAACAGGGTGGGAAGGAGGAGAAGTGGGTGGGAAGTGGGAGGAACAGGGTGGGAAGGAGGAGAAGTGGGCGGGAAATGGGATGAACAGAATGGGAAGGATGAGAAGTGGGAAGGAAGTGGGAGGAACATGGTGAGAAGGAGGAGAAGTGGGTGGGAAGTGGGAAGAACAGGGTGGGAAGGAGGGGAAGTGGAAGGTACAGGATGGGAAGGAGGAGAAGTGTGCGGGAAGTGGTAGGAACAGGGTGGGAAGGAGGAGAAGTGGGTGGGAAGTGGGAGGAATAGGGTGTAAAGGAGGGGAAATGGAAGGAACAGGGTGGGAAGTAGGAGACATGGATGGGAAGTGTGAGGAACAAGGTGGGAAGGAGGAGACGTGAGCATGAAGTGGGAAGAACATGGTGGGAAGGAGGAAAAGTGGGAGGGAAGTGGGAAGGAGTAGAAGTGGAAGGAACAAGGTGGGAAGGAGGATAAGTGGTAGGAAAGTGGAGGAACAGGATGGAAAGGAGGAGAAGTGGGAGGGAAGTGGGAGGAACAGGGTGGGAAGTAGGAGACATGGGTGGGAAGTGTGAGGAACAAGGTGGGAAGGAGGAGAAGTGAGCATGAAGTGGGAAGAACATGGTGGGAAGGAGGAAAAGTGGGAGGGAAGTGGGAAGGAGTAGAAGTGGAAGGAACAAGGTGGGAAGGAGGAGAAGTGGTAGGAAAGTGGAGGAACATGATGGAAAGGAGGAGAAGTGGGAGGGAAGTGGGAGGAACAGGGTAGAAAGGAGGAGACGTGGACGGGAAGTGGACGAACAGGGTGGGCTGAGGAGAAGTGTGTGGGAAGTGGGAGGAACAGGGTGGGAAGGAGGAGAAGTGGTGGGAAGTGTGAGGAACAGGGTGGGAAGGAGGAAAAGTGGGCAGGAACTGGAGGAACAGGGTGGGAAGGAGGAGAAGTGGGTGGGAAGTGGGAGAAACATGGTGGGAAGGAGAAGAAGTGGGTGGAAATTGGTGGAACAGGGTGGGAAGGAGGAAAAGTGGGCAGGAACTGGAGGAACAGGGTGGGAAGGAGGAGAAGTGGGTGGGAAGTGGGAGAAACAGGGTGGGAAGGAGAAGAAGTGGGCGGGAATTGGTGGAACAGGGTGGGAAGGAGGATATCACGGTGCCCGTGATCTTTTCCTGTCACTCTCGCTTGTGGTGCGCTCCTATTGGCTGAGCCTGTTTGGCCCGCCCCTGGTGACCTTTTTATGCCTGGCCATTGGCACCTGTCAGGTGCCCTTTCGTGGTGTTCCTGAGCCAGTGTTGCTGTTGCTGTGTTCCAGTGTTCCTGATTCCTGTGGACCGATTTGGCCTGTTTTGACTAGGCTCCTGAGTTCCTGCTCCGTGATCTGACCCGGCTTGGCTGACGTTCCTGCTTGTGACCTGATCTGGCTTGTCTGAGAACCCTCCTCCGTGATCTGACCCAGCCTGGCTGACTTCCTGCTCCGTGACCTGAACCGGCTTGCTACTGACCCTGCCATCGTTCCTACTTCCTGCTGCTTGGTGTCGCTGAGGCGACATTCTGACTTCCACTGTGCTTGTGGCAGGGCTGATCGTGATTGCCTCCATTAACACTTGCAGAGCTGTGTCTCTATTGCTGAGTCTCCATTAACACTTGCAGAGCTGTGCTTCCATTGCTGAGTCTCCCTTAGCACTTGCAGAGCGGTGCCCATGTTTGTTGAGCCTCCGGTTGTACTTGCAGAGCTGTGTGTCCGATCCTTGAGCTTTCATTAACACTTGCGGAGCTGCTGTCTCCATTATCTGAGCCTTCTTTAACGCTTGCAGAGCCGTTGCTGATCATCAGCTACATCTGCTGAGCCGGCCGCGTTGAGAGCCTTGTTTAGAGGGCGGCTCATCTTGTCAACTTGCAGTGTAGTCAGTCTCCGTTACCGCGCCCGCGGGGGGCGCTATTGGCTCTAGCTCTTTCAGTGTTAACTCTCCGTTACACGCCTGGTGGGGCTATTGGCTCAAGCTCTTGCAGCGCAGGTTGTGCTATTGGCTCAAGCTCTGGCAGTGCAGGTTGTCTCCGGTAATACGCCCGTGGGGGCTATTGGCTCAAGCTATTGCATTACAGTTGGTCTCCGTTATTATGCCCGTGGGGGCTCCTGGCTCAAGCTCTTGCAGTGTAGTTGTCTCCGTTATTACGCCCGTGGGGGCTATTGGCTCAAGCTCTTGCAGTGTAAGTTGTCTCCGTTATTACGCCCGTGGGAGCTATTGGCTGAAACTACTCTGCAGTATTCTGGCCTCAGTTCCTGTTCTGCCTAAGCAGCTATCTAAGCCTTATGGACTTAAGGTGTTGTATCATCTAACACCAATTGCTGCCTCATTACCACCTTGGGCGTGCCAAACACCACAACAGAGACTGATTGATTATTTATACTTAACCATTGAGTACCCTTGCTATTCTGTGCCTGTCCTGTGACAGTATATGTATTGTTCTTGTATATGTATACTGGGCCTGAGAAGGCATATGTAAGCCAATTTCTCGCTATTATTCTGTGTTGCCTATAGAGGGCGATCTTTCTTCTTTATTTTTTTTAATAAAACTGTGTTTTATTCTAACCTGCTGGTCTGAGTGTCTTGAAAATCCGTTGCAGAGGAGAAGTGAGTATGAAGCGGGAGGAACAGGGTGGGAAGGAGGAGAAGTGGGCAGGAAATGGAGGAACAGGGTGGGAAGGAGGAGAAGTGGGCGGAAATTGGTGGAACAGTGTGGGAAGGAGAAGTGGGCCAAGTTTCACAGGAAACTCACTACCACCAGATAATCTGTATCTGTCCACAGAGAGCTGGTAATTAACTCTAAAAACTACCACAGATAGGTTGTTGATCCAGGGACATATCTGACTGTCATTTGGAGTCGGGAAGGAATGTTTTTACCCATTAGATGATTAATTGGAAATGGCTTCAATATTTGTTTGCTTTTTCCTTTTATAGAGGGGTGAAATGGCACGGTCTGAATTTGATAGATGTTTAACCTTTTTCAGCCTCATCAACAGTGGTGGGCGAAAAGTAAGAAAAATTTCCCACATGACTTTTTGCGAAAAACAGATTTTTCTCTATTTTCACAAAAGTTTTCACCTTTTATCCAAGGAAAAAATTTCCTCCTTTTTGCCTATTTCAACACATTTGTTTCCTATTCTAACACTTTTTTTGCCTATGTTTCCTATGGCGCAACATTTCCCTGCACAATATTGCTGTAGGCAAGAAATAAGTAGCTGAAAGTTAAAGTTGTGAGTCCTACAGCAACATATGTCTTCAAAAATGTGTTAGCATGCAGAGTGCATTTGTCCTTTGCCAACACTCATTTCCTGCTTAAGTGACAACCTAGTGTGCAACCTACAATGTGGTAGATGTGTATGGTAGTGGTGGTGGGGGACTGGCGTGGTGTGATTGGAGGGATCTTGACAAACTGGAACCACCCCAGGAGAAGAGGGATCATCATCATTTACTGCACCTGCTGCAGCAACGATTGCTGCAGTCAGTGTTTGAACTCCCACGTAGGGCTGCCACCTTTTCTTCAAAAAAATACTGGCCATGGCATTCCCTCCATAGACTTAACATTGGACAGAAACCAATTTTTTACCGGCCTGCCGGTAAAATACCGGCTGGGTGGCAACCCTACTCCCACGTCCCTGCACTGCTCCACCTTTCCCCCTCCCACTAGTGCATTTTCTAGACATTACTCAGTTACTGTGTGTGTGTTTTTACTGACTGCAATACACAACTGATGGAGTGTGATGTCTTGCCTTGGCCGGTCCTCAACAAAATTCTCAATGTTGTCTGCTGCTGTCTATCAAGTCTGCCTCAGTCACAGAGCTCACGTCAGGCTCCCAGTCAGCTGTCTAATATATTTATTTGTTTAATTATTTATGTTTGTTTTTAATTAATTTCTTTTTTTTGTTCACCCTATCTTATCACAGTTAGTAAAAAAAATATAAATAACTACAAAGCAAAATCAACAACTTCTTTCCCCAGACTTCGCCAGCACAGAGACAATAAAAGTAAAATCAGCTGCCTGTGTCTTGCTAGGGTTGCCACCTTTTCTTCAAAAAAATATCAGCCATGGCATTCCCTCCATAGACTTAACATTGGACAGAAGCCAATTTTTTACCGGCTGGGTGGCAACCCTATGTCTTGCCAGTCAGTCACACCAAATTTTGGGGTATTTGAGATCAGCCTTCTTCCTCCCTTCCTCTCCCTCAGAGTGCCCCCAACTCCCCTAATACAGAGAACAAATGTCCTACCTAAATGACTTCCTAAACTAAGCTTCAATTCCCCTTTATTTGCCTATCTCCTCTAGCTATAAAACGTGCTGCTCTCTCCTTTCACAAACACAAAATGGCTGCTGTGACACCCTCACACCCTTGTATATGTCTGTACACAAAATGGCTGCTGTGACAACCTGACACCCTTGTATATGTCTGTATACAAAATGGCTGCTGTGACACCCTGACACCCTTGTATATGTCTGTACACAAAATGGCTGCTGTGACACCCTGACACCCTTGTATATGTCTGTATACAAAATGGCTGCTGTGACACCCTGACACCCTTGTATATGTCTGTACACAAAATGGCTGCTGTGAGAGCCTTTTATATGGCTGTAGAAAAGCAGAGAAAACTTTCATGAGGTGGAGAAAAAATTTTCTCCCCATTGATTTCAATGCAATGAGCTAAGTGAAAAAAGCGGGGAAAAGGCACTTTTCGCAGGAAATTTTTTGCCAGGTCGAAAGTGCCATTTTTTGCCAGTTTTGGCTTGACGCAAAAGTTTTCGCCCATCCCTACTCATCAGCTATGTGACCTTGAAGTTTTCCACTGTTCCACCTAAGCATGAAGGTTGTTTTCTCAAAAACTATTCATTTTACAGTAAAATGTCTACTACAATATAAAGACAGATTTAAGTCTCTTTAAAATAAATAAGATTTGTGACCGGTCGAAGTTAAACCACACATAAGCCATTACTTAGTCATTTAAAGGGGAAGTACACATTTAGAATCACGTTCTTTAGGATCACCCCTTGAGTGCGAGACAGAACTCTAAGTACACTGCAAAATGATGCATTTGAGATGTTTCTAGCTTCAAAGGGTTATGTCATTTAACCCTTTGAGTGCCAGAGGCACGTGCAATTCAATCCAATCCATTGCGCACCCCACTGGATAGGCTTGCTCAAACTAGGCTGACCAGATCTCACCTTTAACCGGGGACACATAGGAAATAGCCATTTTGCAGTACTTCACTGAAATGAAAGCAGTCCTGCAGTACGCATTTTTCCTACGTGTCCCCGGTTAAAGGTGAAATCTGGTCTAGGGTGACCACATTTCCATTCTGCCATTCTGAGACATGTGGTCACCCTAGTCCCGCGGCTGAGGCTCCCGCCGGCGCTGACCATCTTTCTGAGGCTGTTCCCACTGGGAAGTCTTACTATGTCAACCTCAGAAAGATGGTCAGCGCCGGCGGGAGCCTCAGCCGCGGGTCTCATTTGCAGCTCCAGCATACCTGCTCCATCCCAGCTGTCTCGCATGCACCAGTCCAGCCAGCCAATGAGATGTATTTGCTATATGGTCGTCATTGGCTGGCTCAGCCAGCCAATGAGAACCATATAGCAAATCCATTTCATTGGCTGGCTGGACTGGTGCGTGTTGCTCAATTCCAGGACTCTTTGTTGTCCCGGTGGGGGGTGACCTGGGACACGGGACACAGACCCCCAATAAGGAACAGTCCCAGGCATTCCAGGACGTGTGGTCACCCTAGCTCAAACCCTTCCACTATTTGTGCTGTGATTCCCACATAAAATTGCAACTGGGGTCTATAAACGTGGAGGAAAATATGGAGCAATTCTGGACTAGACCAACTTCACCACAGGGGACAAAAAAGGAATTTACAAGATTGTTTTTGATTTAATTGCGGCTTTTAACCCTTTGAACGCTCACGAGGTCTCCAGCACATTGTAAAGCATTCAGATGGGTTAAAGGCCCTATTTAAATCAATTGGGATTTGTACTGTAATTGGTCTCTATGGTGCAGTCAGTTTGCTCCAGAATTGCACTGCTTTTACTTAGTAAAGCAGCCTCGTCCAATACTGTGATATATCCTGCAGGGCAGGGCCTGTCAAAGTTCAGTCCTCAAGGGCCACCAACAGGCCAGGATTTAACCATATAAGTGCCAGAGGGGTACGCAACGCATTGCGTACTCCTCTGGCACTCAAAGGGTTAAGAATTTCCCTGATTAGTCACTGGCAAGTTAATCAGTGGATCATTCACTGTGACTGACTCACCTGTGCTTAATCAGTGAAATCCTTACAACCTGGCCTGTTGGTGGCCCTTGAGGACTGCTCTGATGTTGGGAAACGTGAAGGCCTTCTCTGCTTCCTGCTTGACTGGTGATTGGGCAATACGGAGTCTGAGAAGGGCAAACTTCCTGAATAATCAACCCAAACCCCTGTAGTAACGCAGGGCTTGAATAGTCTGGTAGCTAGTCCTTTCCAGATCTCGTTATTACCCAGTCACCAATACAGCAGGAAGAGGAGGAGAGAGAGCAATGTCACGCTATAAATGAAGATCAGATTATTCATTATACTTTTTACAATTCTGCTTACCTTCAGAAATGTCCATATCGGTATAGTTTTTTTTAAATTATATTTTAAAGTTTCCCCCTCCCCTTTTCGCGGGGTCACTATTCTTCCTTAAGCTCAGAAAGCTTGTCCGGATGGATCGCAATGAGGGTCTATATTGTGTCAGTATAATACAGACAGAGACAAAACTGTCCCTCATTGAGATCTGCCCGGTCAAGAGACTGGATTTCAGATCTGAGGGACAAAGAGTGAAGTTGGGAAAAGGGTTGGGAGGGGAAAACTTTAAAGTGTTAGTAATGTCCACAAAAAAGTTTTTTGCATTTAGAAGAGCTTAAAAAGCTGAGCTAAATGCAAAAAAATGTATCTCTCAAACCGCTATGGTTTAAGAGATACGGGCGTTTAAAGTTTGATTACTCCTCCTGACAGCTGTAAAGCTATCAGCAGGAGATCCATGTTGGCCGACACGGAGGCACTTGAGAAGTGCCGCTGTCAGTAGGAGAGATCAAATTTTAAACGCCTGTATCTCTTAAACCATAGCGGTTTGAGAGATACGTTTTTTTGCATTTAGCTCAGCTTTTTAAGCTCTTCTGAATGCAAAAAACTTTTTTGTGGACATTACTAACACTTTAAAACATAATTACTATTAGAAAGTATAGGGAATAATGGGATATTCATTTATAGCGTGACATTACTATCTCTTTAACATGATCCTGTAGGAACTGGAGAACTATTAGGTGAACAAATCTGTAAATATTAACCTGTGTGCTCGTATCAGAGAACTTTCTTTCCCAAGCCCCTGGATAAATGAGTAGGGCTGGGCATGGGAGTGTCAAAATGAAGCAACTGGTGGCATAATGTGGGTGGAGCCTAATCAGGGTGGGCAGGATTGGGAGATTGAAAGGCTGGGTTTGCTCTGAACTCGCCCATGAAGTGGGCGTAACAAGGTGGGAGTGGGTGGGGCTGATAGGGAAAGTGGGCGGAGTTACCATTGTACTCACCAAGTCAGAGAATAAGCGTCTGTCCCAAAAGACTCAATAATTCAATTTGAAAATAAGAGCCTCCAGGATATATCCAGAGAGTTCCCAGGTATGTATGGGTTATGGGACTAGATTAGAAGTAGTCAGCAACACTCTTGTTAGTTGGTTTAGATGTAGGTTGTACTGTTCCTTTAAGTCCACAACAGCTGGAGGGCCTCAGGTTGCCCAACCCTGTCCTAGCTACAGTTCCTCTTCTATGTGTAAAGCAGGCTTTGTTGCCCCAGATTATCACACCCCCTCCAGCACGTCACATAATAACAACAGAAGGAATGTAATCCAATGAGAGAGGTACGATTTTGTGTTCATGAACCCATGGCTTATAAAAGGAAATAGCTTTCATCTCTGTTATTAACCCTTTGAGTGCCAAAGGGGTACGCATATCATTACTTGGCAATGTGTTACATTCCCCTCTGGCACTCATAGGTTTAAAAGGGAAATATCCTGGCTTTTTTGAGGGAGTACACAATACCTAATGTGACCAAATGTCCCTTTAAAGTGGAATTGTTGCTTTGTAACAAACAGTTGATTTTGAAAAGAGCCTACAAAATAGCCCATATTTATATTAGTCATTTTTAATATCAGTCATTAGTGCCTGAGATATTTGGCTTTCTTTATGCATCAGTTTATACAGCTGAGCTAGTAGTTCCTGGTAGGAAGTGACAGTTGGTAATGCAGAGCTATGTTGGAGGACTATCTGAAAAATGAATAAAGCTAAATATCTTATAAATGATTGTTTTAAACAAAAAAAAAATCCTAACATAAATGTAGTGTGCTTTTGAAATCTGTTTCAAAACCATCTAGTTGTTACAAAGTGACAGTTGCAATTTAAGAAGCAGTAAACATTTTTTTAATGAAAACCCATATGTTTTAGATATTTTCCTGATGAGTAAAACAAGGGCATTTCCACCGCTGTCATTTGCTTTATTCAATAACCTAGAAGCAAGTGACAGTGTGATTACTTCCTGAAAGTTCTGACAGGAAGTGACTCAGCAGTTTCAATCGCATTCTATAGAGAAATGTTTGTCAGTGACTTTCCTCTCAAACAGAATGTAACAGAATCTGACCACTGGAGGGCACTGTTAATGTAAAAAAAAGAGTTTAAACTATAATAATTCTGAAAATTTGCATCTCTTAGCAGTGGGAGTATCCTTATTGTACTCAACAGTAATAGCCCTACAATATATATTTTTTTCATTTAAAAAAAAGTTTACTGCTCACCTCAAAAACATTTTTTACCATAGGTTTTGTTAATAAAGTATTATTAGGAAAGCTGCTAGTTGTTTTTTTTCTAAATGTAAGTACTTTTAAAGATATTCTATCTTCAAGCTTTGCAGATCAGCATAATGTAAACCGGAGCTTGATATAAAGACAGAAACCATTCACAGCACACCAAAGGGAAGCGTCAACGTGCTCCCTGGGGCAGCTGGGAGGAAGGTGGGAGGAGAAGAACATCTGTGCTGAAGATTCTGAGTGCCTGTTATGTAGAAGTGCACAGCAGAGAAGAATATCTTTAAAAGTAATTACATTTAGACAAACAAACAAAAACAGCTTTCCTAATATTACTTTATTAACAAAATCTCCGGTAAAAATTTTTTTTTGAGGTGATACGTCCCCTTTAACGACTGGTGGACCCTCCAGGAGCCGACTTGGGCTTCTCCTTGGGATGGGGATTTCCATGTTCAAGGAGCCACAGCTGGCTGCTTAAGACTCAGATAGGAAGTCAGTGCTAGGGGAGGTGGGTAATGTATTACTGAGCAGTGTCAGTGAGTGGTGAGGTAATGTAGGGATAAGACAGGAAGTCAGTGTTAGGGGAGGTGGGTAATGTATTACTGAGCAGTGTCAGTGAGTGGGGAGGTAATGTAGGAATAATACAGGAAGTCAGTGCTAGGGGAGGTGGGTAATGCATTACTGAGCAGTGTCAGTGAGTGGGGGAAGTAATGTAGGGATAAGACAGGAAGTCAGTGGTAGGGGAGGTGGGTAATGCATTGCTGAGTAGTGTCAGTGAGTGGGGAGGTAATGTAGGGATAAGACAGGAAGTCAGTGTTAGGGGAGGTGGGTAATGTATTACTGAGCAGTGTCAGTGAGTGGGGAGGTAATGTAGGAATAATACAGGAAGTCAGTGCTAGGGGAGGTGGGTAATGCATTACTGAGCAGTGTCAGTGAGTGGGGGAAGTAATGTAGGGATAAGACAGGAAGTCAGTGGTAGGGGAGGTGGGTAATGCATTGCTGAGTAGTGTCAGTGAGTGGGGAGGTAATGTAGGGATAAGACAGGAAGTCAGTGCTAGGGGAGGTGGGTAATGCATTGAGCAGTGTCAGTGAGTGGGGAAGTAATGTAGGGATAAGACAGGAAGTCAGTGCTAGGGGAGGTGGGCAATGCATTTCTGAGCAGTATCAGTGAGTGGGGAAGGTAATGTAGGGATAAGACAGGAAGTCAGTGCTAGGGGAGGTGGGTAATGCATTGCTGAGCAGTGTCAGTGAGTGGGGAGGAAATGTAGGGATAAGACAGGAAGTCAGTGCTAGGAGAGGTGGGTAATGCATTGCTGAGCAGTGTCAGTGAGTGGGGAGGTAATGTAGGGATAAGACAGAAAGTCAGTGATAGGGGAGGTAGGTAATGCATTGCTGAGCAGTGTCAGTGAGTGGGGAGGTAATGTAGGGATAAGACAGGAAATACCTTAATTAGCATCGCCTATACATCTTAATAATCCAACAGCTATTTTTCTAAACAAAAAAAAAGACCAATACAACAATATATAGGTGAAGTTGAAAGCTGTGTGAAAGTCACCAAATTATTTTAGGTGATAATATGCCTTCAGAATGGATGAGACACTGATATGGAGGGATGAGTACAGGTTTGAGGAGCTATGCCAGGGCAAGGCAACATCTGGCACTCCAGCTGTTGGAATGACAACCCCTATCATCCTCAACTGGTTGGGGGTAATGGGAGTTCTAGTCTTCGACAGCTTAAAGGAGCAGTAAACTTTTTTATGAAAATCTATATGTTATAAAGCTTTTCCTGCTAAGTAAAACGAGGGAACGTCCACTGCTGTCAGTTGTTTTAGTCAAATGATATAAAAGTTAATTGACTGTATGTTTATTTCCTGATAGTTCTAACTGACAGGAAGTGACTCAGCAGTTTCTATCACATTCTATGGAGAACTGTAAGTCACTGACTTTCCTGTTCATTAGAATGTGACAGGATAACTAATTAGAATGTGACCACTAGAGGGCACTGCCAATGTATAAAAAACACAGGTTTAAACAGTAATAACTCTGGAAATATGCAGTGGGATTACCTTTATTTTACTCAACAGGAAACATCGTACAATATATATTTTTTCATTAAAAAAGTTTACTGCTCCTTTAAGTGACAAACATTGCCTTTCCCCATCTTGCTTTAACTGCGCCTGTGAACTTTGTGACGTATTATACCTATTAACCCACTGAGTCCCAAATGGTAGAGCAAATATTCTCCTAAAGCACTGGCACTCTAATAATTTACATATTTTCTAAACTAAGCCCAACCACAAAGTTCACAGGTGAGACATAATCTAGTTATACAAACCTCCAGAAATAGGTCATTCTTCTTCTTTCTCAGAACGTTGTTTCATTTTCATGTACATTCCTGTGTTTACTGAACTCATTTGTAGTCTGCCTGTCGGTCACACCTCATAACACAGACAATAGGCGTCATCTTACACATTCCATAGATAGAAGCCTCTGAATCAGATTGAGAAATGACAGTGTACACAACTGATTACAAAAGTACTTCAATGTAATGTAATAATGTGTACAGATATTCTTAACTGCTGTATGAAGGTCACTTACTTATGGTAGGTAAGTCCTTCTGCTGCAAATTAAAGGGATTGTAATACTTCATTTTATCTTTATTTT
Source organism: Rhinophrynus dorsalis (assembly GCA_037306005.1). Taxonomy (NCBI): domain Eukaryota; kingdom Metazoa; phylum Chordata; class Amphibia; order Anura; family Rhinophrynidae; genus Rhinophrynus; species Rhinophrynus dorsalis. Next base: position 20,538,093 of record CM074718.1, read on the forward strand.
ATTTTGTAGGCATTAAAAAAACATGAAGAACGATATAAGTCTTATGTCTCAAACCTTTATGGTTTGAGAGATATTCACAAGCAAAGTTTCCCCTCACTGACCAAAACGGTCAAGTCTGCCATCTAGCTGTCAGATTGGGAATCTGGACCGCGGACCGGCTGTGGTTCTGCAGCAGAGCCGAGATTGAGAGATATAAGAAGAGCTTCCTCATTTGAATAGTCTAAAAAGTGTGCCTGGTTTGCAAGTACACTTTTTAGACCCTTCCAATGAAAAAGTTATTTTTTATATCTTGTGATCTCGGCTCTGCTGAAGAGCCACCAGTTGATCTGCAGACCGGATTCCAAATCTGACAGCTAGATGGCAGACTTGACCGTTTTGGTCAGTGAGGGGAAACTTTGCTTGGGAATATCTCTCAAACCATAAAGGTTTGAGAAATAAGACTTATATTGTTCTTCATGTTTTTTTAATGCCTACAAAATAAAATAAAGATATAACGAAGTATTACTATCCCTTTAATGCTGAGTTCACATGGAAAGCTTAATCCCTTGATTGCATTGCAATGCGTTGGATACCTCTCTGTCACTCAAAGGTTTAAAGAGCTATATTTTTCAACACTGATTATGCCATAGAAACTGTCAGATACCTGACCTGCCAGGCATATCAGCTGTTCGGCGGGCCCGCTGTGCAGGTTGGTGACTCGCCAGGTTCGCCGGGCATCTCCTCTCCGTGATCCCTCTGCTGCAAGCCGCGTACTTGGGCCAATCCCCCACCCAACGTGAGCTGTGGCATCGGGCGCTGGGGGGTGGAGTCCCTGCTGGGTTCAGCCAGCACTTATGCCTGGAGAGGCGTGTCATGTACTGATAATTGCCTCTACTTAAAGGAGCAGTAAACTTTTTTTTTGTCAAAAAATATATATTGTAGGGATTTTCTTACTGAGTAAAATAAGGGTACTCTCGCTGCCGAGAGATTTATATTTCCAGAGTTATTACAGTTTAAACCCAGGTTTTTTTACATTAGCAGTGACCTCTAGTGGTCAAATTCTAATTAGATTCCCTGTTAGATTCTAATGGAGAGGAAAGTCAGAAAAGTCAGTGACATACAGTTCTTCATATAATGTGATAGAAACTGCTGAGTCACTTCCTGTCATATAGATCTATCAGAAAGTAAACACAGTAACTTCACTTCCTGTCAGTTAGAACTATCAGGAAGTAAACACAGTAAATTCACTTCCTGTCAGTTAGAACTATCAGGAAGTAAACACAGTAAATTCACTTCCTGTCAGTTAGAACTACCAGGAAGTAATCACACTGTAAATTCACGTCCTGATTATTTAAACTGCTATAAATTTTGAATAAAATGTCTGACACCAGTGGGTGTGACCTTGTTTTATTCAGCAGGAAATGCTCTGTAAAATATGTGTTTTCATAAATAAAAGTTTACTGCTCCTTTAAACCCAGGCAATTCCTTTGCTCAGGGCTTAGTTGTATTAGCCCTACCCTTCTGAGTACTTCTCTTTGACCCTATTACCCAGTGATATTCATTTACCTTCGGTGTTCCTAGACCTCTGCTTCTGATCCTGACCACACTGCCCATCATAACCCTAGACCTTGGCTTCTGATCCTGACTACGCTGCCTTCTGTAGTCCTGAACCCTGGCTTGACCCTGACTGTTTTATAGCCTCTACATTACAGGTTGCCTCCTACCTCCTCAATTGCCTTTTTTAGTTGAACATTAGTACTTTTGGCTGGTGAGTGTTCCCTGGATCTGGGCTTCAGTACCCAACAACATCGCAGAGTGCAACATTAACATAGAATCTGATGGCAGATAAGAACAATTCGCCCATTTATCCTACTGTAAAAACCTCAAACCTTGATTCCTTGGTCTTTTCTTATGTTCAGGACAGCCTTATGCCTATCCCATGCATGTTTACATTCCCTCACTGTATTAACCTCTACCACTTCTGCCTGTAGGTTATTCCACTTATCTGTTACCCTTTCAGTGAAATAAAACTTTCATACATCACATCTAAACCTCTGTCCCTCTAGTTTATGGCCTCTAGTCCTAAAATTTCTATCCTATCCCCTCTATCTCTTCTCTCCTCCAAGCTATACATGTTCAGATCCTTTAGTCCATCCTGATATTTCTTTTCCTGTAAACCAGTAACCAGTTTAGTAGCCCTTCTCTGAATTTTCTCTAGAGTATCTATATCCTTCTGGAGATGGGGTCTGCAGTACTGTACACAATACTCTAGAGTATCTATATCCTTCTGGAGATGGGGTCTCCAGTACTGTACACAATACTCTAAGTGAGGTCTAACTATAGGTCTGTAGAGTGGCATGACCCTTTTTCTGCTACTAATGCCCCTAGCTGTACAACCCAGTACCCTGCCGCTTTATTACATTGCCTGCCTACCTTTAAGTCATTAGAAATAATTACTCTGATAGCCCTCTGTTGTCTCTGACAGCAAAGTACCCTTAATACTATATTTTTCCTTTTAATTTTTATATTCCAAGTGCATTAATTTACATTTATCAACATTAAACTGAGGCTGCTACAATCTTGTCCATTCTTCTAATTTACCTAAATCATTTGTCATTTGGCCAGCCATTTACTTGATCCCGATCTCTTGTAATCCTCCTGTGATCCTAATGCATTGAGTAGAGTGGCTATGATGTAACCGGGCTGGCCTATGTGAACATCAGCCCAAAATTATTGGCCATGGGTTGGTCAATCACTGGAGGTTTAGAAGGCATCAAAACTTCTGTATCATCCATGCTCACATGCTGCATCTTGGATGTGATCTGCACTGAATGTACAGTAGTTACAGCATGCAGCTTTTTAGTGCATTCTCTGCAGGAATAATCTTCAGCAGTCCACCACTAGAAGTTTCAGTTTACAGACTGCTAAAGACTAATGACCCTTTCAAGGCATTTAAATTTGCACCCCAATAGACACTAAATAGTACCTCAACACCAAAAAATATTCCCACCTAGAAGACAATAAATATATCTATATAATATTAAGAGCACCAGTTACTTAGAGTATCAAAAAATGATATATTATGGTAATAGTCTGCAGAAAAAAAAACAACAATGTGGCCAAACAACCAGTATTTTAATGTGGAACTAACACCGCTAACAAAGGCTGTCTTTAATAATTCCCTCTTATGGTGACTAGCTGCTTAGTAGCGCTAGTCGCCATCATTATTACCTCTTCATGAAGAAATTTGAAGTGATCTTCGGCTGACAGGCAGGACGGAGCGCGGACATCTTGCCCTAGTGACGTCTGCGCGCCTGCTCTGTCAGTCCCAGACGGCTGTAGGAGGCGTTGCTAGGAGCCATTCGGCTCTGGAAGGGACTGAAAGTGCAGGCGCGCGGACGTCACTAGGGCAAGATGTCCGCGCTCCGTCCTGCCTGTCAGCCGAGGATCACTTCATATTTCTCCATGAAGAGTTAATAATTCTGGTGACTAGCGCTACTAAGCAGCTAGTCGCTAGATAGGGAATTATTAAAGACAACCTTTGTTAGCGGTGTTAGTTCCGCTTTAATAAAAAAACATGTAAAAATGTATACAAGTATTATATGTCAACTACAGGTATGTCTAGGAAGCCCACATACTACAACTACAGAGAAAACACTGTGCAACTAATCAGGTCATGAACCATGTCGCCTTGATTAAAAGGGCCACGTGAGAATCTCTCCCTGCATAAAAAGCACAAGATTCTCATGTCGCAGCATTAAATGTCACATGCCTCCGCGACTTTCCTTAACCCCACCATCCAACTTGACTGGCCCATTCCTCCACTCGTGTCCCTACGGCCAACTCAGCCTCTACGGCAGTGGTCACAAACCAGTCAGGCCTGGCAGAGCGGCAGCAAGGAGATAAGAAATCCGGGAAGCAACCTCAGTATAATGCTAACCGGAGCTTGATGTAACAATAGAAGCCATTCACACAACACCAAAGGGAAGCATGACCGCGCTCCCTGGGGCAACTAGGAGGGAGGTGGGAGGAGAAGAAGAGCTGTGCTGAAGATTCAGAGTGCCGCATTATGTGGAAGTGCATAGAACAGAAGATAGAATATCTTTAAAGGGATAGTAATACTTCATTTTATCTTTATTTTATTGTGTAGGTATTAAAAAAACATGAAGAATGATATAAGTCTTATCTCTCAAACCTTTATGGTTTGAGAGATATTCATAAGCAAAGTTTCCCCTTCCGCCACTTTTACCTAGTGTAAGCCATCTCTTCTCAGATGTGGAATCCAGTCCATAGACCAGACAGATAACAGCAGGGGACAATCTTCTTCCTATGAGAACAATGAAAGCCCTGCCCCCCTTGACAAGTTTTTCAGCTTTTTCCCTTATCTTAATTGAAGATTGTCCCTCTCTGCAGTCTACCTGGGCACCTTCCTTCTGCTCTGGCTGAGCAGGGGGGGATACTTTGCTTGTGAATATCTCTCAAACCATAAAGGTTTGAGAGATAAGACTTATATCGTTCTTCATGTTTTTTTAATGCCTACAAAATAAAATAAGGATAAAACGAAGTGTTGCTATCCCTTTAAAAGTACTTGCATTTAGAAAAAAAAGCCCAGCTTTCCTAATACTGGTAAAGATTTGGCAAGAAAGAAATTAAGGGATACGTGAGGTGGTAAGATACACTGTGAAAGGGGATTTGTATGGTTACGTGAGTAAAGTGGATCAGTCACCATTGGATGGTGAAATATGTGTAGACTCTCTCTGCATGCCTTGCCAGATTCATATGCTATTAATGCTATAAAATAATCCACTAACCCGTTTATCTATAATCGGATCGCTAATCCAGCCACAACTGTAAAATTTCATCCATAAAATACACTAGAGGTACATTAGATTCATGCTCTTGTTATTACTAATTTGATGGTGCATTGACTGTGCAAATATTTTACGCTTGTCTTTAATCGGTTTACTAACTCAACCATAACTGTATAAATACAGGAATAGAAGCAGACACATACATTACACTTTATGTTGCTAAAATCCGTTTTCATATTGCAAGTACCTATCATGTTACACTAATCTTGGTATATAGGTTTATGAATCAGAGCATGCTTTGGACTTATGAATTTGGATAGAGTAGATAGACTGCGGATTATCAATTTTTGTAGCTCTTTGGACTATAATATATATATAGAGTTGATAAGTAATTAAAGGGATAGTAATACTTAAAATGTAAAAAACATATGTTGTAGGGTTTATCCCCCTGAGTAAAAGAAGGGTACTCCCACTGCTGAGAGATATTTTATTATCCCTTTGAGTGCCAGATGGGTATGCAACGCATTTTTTTGCAATGCTATAACCCTCGATCAATCAGTCCTCAAGAAACATTAACATTCTGCAGGTCTGAGATATCACTTCTTTTTTTTTAGTTTTAAAATAAGCTTTATTAAAGTATCTTCATGGTACAGAATAAAAGACAGTACTGAATACATATGTAATGATAGAAAAACTTAGAGAATAAGAGAAAATTATATGTCAGACAGAGTATATCAGAGTAAGAGGTATGGGGTAGGAATAATCATATTTTTTCTGTTTACTTGGAGAGAGAGTGAGTGTCTTTAAGGGATGGTAAGCTAGTATGTGTGGATTAAAGGGATAGTAATACTTTGTTTTATCTTTATTTTATTTTGTAGGCATTAAAAAAACATGAAGAACGATGCAAATCTTATCTCTCAAACCTTTATAGTTTGAGAGATATTCACAAGCAAAGTTTCCCCTCCCGCACCTTTTACCTAGTGTAAACAATCTCTTCTCAGATGTGGGATCCAGTCCATAGACCAGACAGATAACAGCAGGGGACAATCTTCTTCCTATGAGAACAATGAAAGCCCTGCCCCCCTTGACAAGTTTTTCAGGTTTTTCCCTTATCTTAATTGAAGATTGTCCCTCTCTGCAGTCTACCTGGGCACCTCCCTTCTGCTCTGGCTGAGCAGTGTTACATCAGTAAAAGGGACGGGAGGGGGATACTTTGTCATTGAATTACTCTTGAACTACAACTCTGACAGAATTGAAATAACACTCTCCAAAGTCCAAATTCTATGATGATTAATTAGAGCTGCTTTTATTATGAAACATTACTATCACTTTAAGGGTTACATAAAGAGAATTTGTGAGCATTCTAAGGAAGGGGGAAAGGAAGGTATAGAAAAAAAAAGGAAAGGAGGAGTAAAGGAGTAAAGTAAGGAAATATAGACAGGGTGGAAGAAAGCATAAGGGAGGAAGGGTTGTCCATCAGTGAATCAGCAGGAGAGCCAGCTCATCAATCCCAATAGATGCTTTGAAGCAGAGACCATAGTATGAGCATGATTGTGGATGTCACTCATTGAAGGGTCATGTGGGGAGAGATATACCTTGAGTAGGTATGGTATGTAGATCAGTTTAATTGTAAATTAGCAGAGTGTGGATGTTCATTATGCCATCTGGACCAATTGGAAGAAAAGGAAGACATTGTGTCTGAAGAGATAGTAGGACATCTATCTAGCTGCAGGTAAGTGTGTTTTTAAAACCCATTGTTGTATTGAAGGAAACTCTGACTTACTCCAATATAAGGGAATTAAAGATTTGGCTATGTTAAAAAGAACGGGGAAGCATGTCCATTCTAAAAGTTGTCTCGGTGGGGTTATGAGAAGAGGAAAGAACAGGCAGAGTATAGGATCGGGGGATAACTAAAGGTCAAAAATTGTATTAATATAGTTTAGTAAAGTGGACCAGAATGGGGATATGAGTGGGCAGGTCCACCAAATGTGGAACATAGAGCTCGTATGCATTAGGCATCTCCAGCATTTATCAGAAGAAGTGGGTGAGAAACGGGAGAGACGTAGAGGCGTGAAGTACCAGCGGGTGAGAAGTTTGTAGTTCATTTCCCGAGTTTTGATATCGCGGGCAGATTTGTAAATGGATCGAATGACCACTGGCCATTGAGCCATAGAAAGTGGTGTTTTGAGTTCCTCGTCCCATTCCGTGAGGTAATAAGGTTTAGAATCATCATCTTCAGGGAGAAGGAGGGAATGGCGAAAGGAAAGAGCTCCTAAAAATGGAGGAGGGTTATGTAGGGCTCTTTCCAGAGGAGAGAGGGGTCGAGGAACTGCTGGACCAGAACCAGTCTTTCACTTGGAATAACTGCCACCAAGGGATGGAAGGTAGGTCAAGTTTATCTTTAAGAAAAGAAACAGGGATACATTCTGAGATGTGTGTTAAAGCTAGTAGTGTATCTGTATATTTATGTTTCTAGATTTGGAAAGTTCGAGAGTGTAGTCCAGGGTAAATCAGGGTTCCCGATAATGGATTTGAGATGAGATGGAGAGGGTGCAAGTGTAAAGGTGCGGTTGATAGTCCTCCAGGAGCCTAGGATACGACCAAGAACTGAATGCTCATTAAGAGAAGGGAGGTGTGTATCGGTCTCAGACCAGCAAAGTTGGAGAAAGTTAAGGTTGTCCAGGACTGGGGTGACCGTACCTATCCAATATTTGGGTGGGTGGGTGGAGAAGTCGAACAGCTTGGCAAGAGTGGACGTCTTATAATATCTATGAACATGAGGCAGGGCAAGGCCTCCAAATTCAAGCCCTTTAGAGAGAACAGCAGGGGAGGGATGGCCTGGGGTGCAGGGGGGCAATTGCCCTGGGTTGGATATATGTCTGGGCTGGTAGGCCACTGCACCTCACTAAATCTCCTGACTGGTGCTGTAAATGGAGCTACACTAGTGATACCACAAAGCTTACAATTGAAATGGAGCTACATAAATGATACCACGGAGATACAATCCAAATGGAGCTAAGCTCTATAGTATCTCTAGGTGAGCTTTACTTAAATTGTAAGATCTGTAGTAGAGCACTAGTGTAGCCCCAGTTTAACTGTAAGCTATGAGATATCACTTGACTTACATTAGAACATTAATGCCAACTTTAAAATTAACAAAAGGTTGTGAACTGGAACAGTGGGCTTGAACAATAATAGAAATGGGCAACAATGTATTTGCCCCCTGGGCCACAAGTTGCCGGCCCTCCCCTGGAGAACAGCAAGGCTAAGTCTAGGCGTTTTATAAGCCCATACAAATCCTGATATGATCGACTGGATTGCGTTAAAAATGTAGAGAAGCCTGGGTAGAATCATAATTTTTAGTCTGTCTAAACAGGAGATTTGGAGGATGCTTCAAGAAAGTAGATCTTTAGATATGGATCGGAGTAATGGGGATACATTAATGTTTAATCAAGGGGAGATTTGTGAATAGGAGCATGCCTAGATAATATGAGAATCTGCCCATGTAAATTTAAAGTCCCGTTTCAGTGCAGAAACTACTGAGTAAGGCACTCCTACGTTAACGATTTGAGATTCGGAGTAATTAATTTTTGCTTGTGATACCAAACAGTATTCCTCTAGGAGAGAGATCAAAGAAGGTATAGAAGATTGTGGATGGGATAAGAAGAATAGGACATTATCAGCAAAGGCAGACAATTTGTATGATATGTTCCCAGTCATTAAACCTTGTAATGATGGGTCATTGCGGACATGACTCAATACGGGTTCCAAGGTGAGGGTAAAGATAAGAGGGGAAACGGGGCATCCTTGCCTTGTTCCATTGGAAATGGGGAAGGGGTCAGAGAGTGCACCATTAACCAGGACTTTTGCAGTGAGACTGGAGTATAGACTCATAGGTTCAGACAGCAGTCTACCTGGGCACCTCCCTTCTGATCTGGCTGAGCAGTGTTACATCAGTAAAAGGGGCGGAAGGGGGATACTTTGCTTGTGAATATCTCTTAAACCATAAAGGTTTGAGAGATAAGACTTATATCGTTCGTCATGTTTTTTTAATGCCTACAAAATAAAATAAAGAGAAAACGAAGTATTACTATCCCTTTAAGGAGGGAGACTGGGCGAAAGTTTCCACATATGGATGGGTCTTTGTTGGGATTGGGTAATACCACTATATGAGTTTCCAGAGACTGAGAAGCAAAAGGTTGACCGCATAATATAGCATTATACGATGCTAGCAGGCGAGGTAGTAACTGTTTCTGGAAGCATTTATAATGTGATTGAAAAGCCATCTGGCCCAGGACTTATCCCTGGTTCCATCGATCGAATGGCCAGGTCAACCTCCCTTTTGCATATAGGAGTGTCATGTCTGGGGCTCTCTCTTTCCTTACCGTCCTGTTGTTCGCTTCCTCTGTCGCCCCGTCGTGCGGCCGGATGTGACATTACGCTGGGTTGCAGCGTTGTCTCCAGGGACGCTTCGGTAGCTTCCGGTCTGTGGGTATTTAGGATGCCTGTATCCTTTGTCGGACGCGTTAGTATAGCGTCCTCTATGTTAGTCTAGTCTGTGCCTTTCAGCGTTTTATCTGTTTGCCTCCTGAACAATTCCTTCTAGTTCTAGAGCCTACTGGAACCTCTGCTACCAGACATCCCTCCTGTCCACCTGTCAGCTATCTGGTTATCTGAGCTCACTCTGTCTCCTGTCTAGTTCACCTCCAGCCTACCTGGGATCCTGTTTGAGCCTTCCAGTTCTGTCCACCTGTTGTCTCCTTTAACCTGAATCACCTCCAGCCTACCTGGGATCCTGTTTGAGCCTTCCAGTCCTGTCCACCTTTGGCCTCCATTAACCTGAGTACCCTGTTATTTCTTGGAGATTCATTCCTCACTGGGGATTGGGTAGTAGAGCTTGGCTGTACAGTGTTATCGCAGGCCCCCTTTGGCTCAACCGAAGGGGACCAATCTGGCTTTGCGGCCAGCACCTTTACCCGGATTTTGCCACAGCACAACACTGTACAGTGTTTTTGCCACAGCACAACACTTGATGCTGCCGCCTGCAGCATCAAGCTCTTAATGAATGAATGAGCCCGGTCACTGGGTTAATTCAAGGTAAGCAGAGCGCTGCTCTCCCATCATTGAATCAGTCACCAGGGTCAAACCGGGTGACTGATTAAATGATCAGAGCACAGGGCTGCTTCCTAACAATGAACCCGGTGACAGGGTTCATTCGATGAATGGAGCGCTTAGAGTAGATGTAGCTTTTACATCTACTCTAAGTGCTCCCTTCAATGAATGAACCCTGTCACTGGGTTCATTCTTAGAAAGCAGCCCTGCGCTCTGATCATTGAATCAGTCACCTGGTTTGACCCTGGTGACTAATTCAATGATTACAGTGCAACAATCCGCTTACCTTGAATGAACCCAGTGACCGGGTTCATTCATTCATTAAGAGCTTGATGCTGCAGGCGGCTGTAAAACCAACAGCATCAAGAAGGCAGTAATTGCCTTTGGGATCGCCGCATGGATCATATATCCTTTTGGATAGATGATCCATGGTAGGGGGGGCTATCAGAAGGGATCCTGGTGCCCCCCTTTGAGGTCTGATCTTTTACCGTAACCATAAAAGCACATATAAGCTATGTTTCACATATATTATATGCTCTTAATGTAATTAATGGGCATTTGTCGGCCTCATGTTAGGGGGGTGTCATGATGGGTCATGATACCCCCCTTGAGGTCTAATTTTTTTATTATTAAAGTGAAACACATTTTTTAATTACAAATAAATTGTTAACACACACACACACATATACAGGCAAGGTATGTAGTCCATACCTTGGCTATTAACCCTTTGGGTACCAGAGGGGTAGGAAACACATGCTAAGCAATGCTTTCCTACCTCTCTGGTACTCAAAGGGTTAAGTGTCGAATAAAAGAAAGGGTTTGTCTACTAATTGTCAGTCCCTGAGGTGAATGTCGGATGGAGTTAGTATGTCGAAAATATGCAATATATGTCGACATTCTAAGGGGGGGGTTGTCGAAGGGGGGACACATTGTGTAGTGCTTGGTGTACTATTTTTTTTTTTATTGTAACCCTTTGAATGCCACAGAGGTGAGCAATGCACATTCCTATGGCATTCAATGCTGTCCGTGGTGCTGAAAGCCTTCTCTGTGTTCCCCTACTGGCTGGGTAGGGAAGCACAGAGAATGCTGTTCAGAATGTGGTAGCTCTCCCTGCTGTTACTCCATAGGAAAGAACAGGGGAGATCCCAGCTACGACAGCTTGAGTTAGGTGAAGTGGAGGCTGTGAACTCCGACAGCAGAGGCTTCTATCGGAGTTTACTGAAAGAGTCGAAGTGTCACATTATAATATCAACACACCCCCTTGCATACGAATGTATCTGATTATGCTTCATTTCCATTGTCGATTCAAAGAATCCGAATTCGTAGACATGCTGATGGTCGGATTGATGCCAATGTGGGTATTTTTTTGTCGGCGTTCTGGTGAAGTGATGTCGTAGACACTTTGTGAATACTGAGGATGTGCCTATGACACTTCTCCGATAGAACACTGACATTCGTATCCCTCTTCGACCTTTAGTGCATCTAGGCCCCTGAGTTCTTCCCTAAGTTTAACCCCTTAAGGACCGGGAAAATCTGAGGTTGTTTTCCCTTAAGGACCGGAGCAATTCTGACCTTTTTGACTATGTCTTTGTTCAACAGTGTTTTCATTCTAAGTTTTTTATTTCACCCCCATAAATTATATACTGTTTTTTAAGCACAAATAGGGTTTTCATTTATATGGATATTTATATGGATAACCCACCATTCACTTTATTAAAATTAAAAAAAAAGGTAAAAAAATTGTAAAAAAAAAAAAACATTTTTGATTTTTCTCTTGGGATCAATTGGCCACAAAGGGTTACATTTTTATGGAGACTGCATGAAAGGTATGACCGGTCAGTCATACCTACAAAATGCACAGTTTAAAGTGGCCACTGTCCCCCCTGGGTGAAAATCCCCATGTCCCTTTTTCCCATCCTATTTTGACACTTTTTTTTATCCCTGGCATTTGGTGGTGTATGTAAGTGTATTACATGGCTCCACAACAATCACACTTGCAATATTGTTTAATTATATGTTTTTTTTTTTAAATAAAATTTTTTTTTGTAAAAAAAAAAAAAAAAAAAAAAAAAAAGTGTTGTGTTTTTTTTTTTTTTTTAAATTATATAATTGCACGTCAAAAATGGACCTGCATTTAGCCAGCCTCCTGCACCAGCAGTGAAGGGGTTAAATCCCCCAGCTGCTATATTTTTTTTAACCACTAGGTGTCTCCCGTCTACTTCTGTCTCCCTTACTTTGATAGCAAGGGAGACAGAGGCAGACGAGACAGACACAGACAGCATGCTTTTGCATGATGCCTCTGTCTGTCACTATGCTGGTACATGTGATCGCTGCTACAGCGATCACATGAACCGGCACAAGCAAGAAGGGCTGAGACTGAACGACCCAGTCTCGGAGCGCTCAGTCTCAGCCTGGCATTAATGATAGCAGCGTGCACGGAGGCACGCTGCTATCATTTAAGCCATGACGGTCCTGCACCGTCATGGGTCGTTAAGGGTATAACAACCCATGATGGTGCTGGACTGTCATGGGTTCTTAAGGGGTTAAGGAGTATATAGGAGCGTCACTCAGATAAATATGTTTAGTTTCTAGGGCTCTAATCTTAGCTAATAGGTCCTGTGATAAATACTCACCACTTTAGGATTTCTTAGCACAGTCTTATAGGGCTATAAACAACAGAATCTGGAAGCCTCTTTAGCAATATGTATTGTATGAACCAAAAGTGAGTATTTTTACAGCAACTCAAAATAAATAAATAACAGAAAAATAAATCCTAGCTCTTATCAGAGTGCTAACTTTAACAGAGTCAATCCCTGACTATCGCTGGGCGGCTAAAACCACTTACCAGCCACAACAAAAATCTCAGCATAGCATGAAAATACACAACTTTCAATTCCAAATGATTGCCTTCCATAGCTCTTTTCCTATTTGCAATCAGCAGAGAAATCAAACAAAGGGGAGCGAGCCAGAGCCTTTCTTGCTCTGAACTTTTAAAAACACTTTTTCCCAATTAAGGTTAGGTGTGTCTCATAACTATCCCTCACCTGCAGTGCTACCTGCTGGGAAATGTAGTTTCTTTCTGAATCCTAAAGTGGGCATAGACTGTGTAGGATTATGGGTCCTAAATACCTTCCTTTCATTACTACTCCTCTGGCATTGTCAAAGTCCTCAATCTGCTTCCATTTTAAACGTTTCCTTTACAGTGGCTATGTCAGCCTTCACTGCCTGTTTAAAATCTTCAAGCATAGTAAGGCTGCCAGTATCGCCATGAGGTCCACTCTAGTTAGAGTTGGATCCATGTTAGCAGTAGTACAGTCAGCCACCTGTTTGTCCGAGGACTGAAGTTGTGGTGGAGGTGAAATGGCGGCAATAGAGTCTGAGGCAATTTCCCGCTTTTGATAATGCAGCTCGCTGGTGGTGGAAGGCTGTGCAGCGCGTGTAGACTGAATTTAAAGGTAAGACATAATAGCGTACCCGCTATGTCCCTGCTTGTTTTTTCGCTCTTTCATTCAGCTGGACAATGTGAAGTGTCCATGGGTAGTCTGGAGGCTGTATGAGGGCTGAAAATGCTAAAAGAAGCTCTCACAGACATGGAGGTACTGCAACACCAGGTCAATGCATGGAGTGGACAGAGCAAGCTCTTCTTCCATCTCCCTGTTCTAAAAATCCATTTAATGGAGCTCAAAGACTAGGCCATGCACCTGAGATATCACTTCTTAATTAGGGTGACCACATTTCCAGTCTGCCATTCCGGGACACGTGGTCACCCTACACTAAAACGAGTACACCATCAATGGAGATCAAATTTCTGCTACATACATGAAACATGTGCCTCCCCAGCTGACCATGTAACTCAGAACAGCATCTTACTTTGGAGATGTTTTGTTAAACTTGTGATCCTTCTGTTCTCCACATTTGAGTGTACTATTTAATACCTCTATATGTCTATTCCCAGTTGTACAGCGCTGCAGAATTAGTTATATGAATAATAAAAATAACAGTCTTATGACTCGTCATATCACTGTCTAAAAGACTACGGTAATTTACCATAGACTCGAGAGTCTTAGACAGTTATGAGTCATTCGGGTCATAAGACTCTATGGTAATCAATGTTTACAGTAAAACCACTAATGTGACAAAAGGAAGGTCAGATTTACTTTATCTTAAGAGAAATAAACAAGCCACGTTCAGTTTTTAACAGAGAATTAAAAACTGGACAAAATTGACATTTATGTTAAAAAGTCGGGACGGTATGGAATTATGGAAAAAATTGTACTGTCCTGTTTAAAATGGTATGTATGGTCAGACTATGTTACATCAGTAAAAGGGGCGGGAGGGAGATACTTTATCATTCAATTACTCTTGTACTACAACTCTGACAGAATTGAAATAACACTCTCCAAAGTCCAAATACTATGATGATTAATTGGAGCTACTTTATTGTGAAATATTACTATCCTTTTAATCCCTGAGATTTTCCTGGAATACCTGTCTGGAACTCAAAGTTTTAAAAGTCCTATGTATAGAAATGTGGGACTTTTTTAATTCATGTTTCCTTATAGTGTAGGTAATTCACTCCAGAATGTTTCCTCTTCATCTTATTGAATGTCATTTTCTGTAAATCGTTGTTGGTAATGTAAAATATGGCCTTAAGCTCATTTCATAATATATTTCACTCCTATGGTGCAGTTGATTCGCTCCAGCATTAATTTGCTATCTTTGTATATATGACAACTGTGATTTTGACAGATTATTTCCACCACAATACATGCGACTGAGGTAGCTGTAACCGAACAGTAACATGTACTGCCCACACCCCTGCATGCCCACCTAGGAGACCCCTCTATGTCTAACCAAATCCCACCAGTCCTGTTTCATAGCAGAACATACACTCTTCACGTTTGGAACGCAGCGCATACGTAAATCACGCGTTCCACCTACGGTCTCATCAAACTACGCCCCTTGGATAAGCCGCGCCCACCAGTTCTTGCTTATGCCCACCCACCAGAGGCAGGCCGCACCGTCTGCCCTTCGCTCCTCAGCGCCTGTTTGTTGTTGCTCTTTGCCCGTGACACTATCCCGCACTGCGGCCTGGAAATCTGCATCAGACCTGAGCCCTGACTGACTTCTGCGTACCGAGACAGTGTCCGGCGGAGCCCGGGGCCTTTCTGGTCCGGGAGCCGAAATGCCAGCTCCGAGCCGTGGTCCAGGAGGTGTCTGGCGGCTGGCTGCAGTGCTCGCCCTGCTGCAGCTCTCTGTGGTGTCCGGAGGGGAAGGGAAGGAATGCGAGAAGCCGTGTGTGAATGGAGCCTGCGATCCGACTATCGGACAGTGTGTGTGTGATCCCGGCTGGACCGGGGACCAGTGCCAGCACTGCGGGGGCCGCTTTCTGTGAGTACCGGGGGTACAGAGAGGGCTTGTGTGGATTGGGGTAGGTGGTGTTGGGAAAGAGGGGTTGTTGGTCAATGGGGGAACGCAGATTGGGGGGCAGGAGGCTGAGTGTTGGGGGTACATATAGATTTGGAGGAGGCAGAGTGTCAGGGGGACATAGAGATTGGGGGGAAGCAGAAATTGGGGGGACATAGAGATTGGGGGAGGCAGAGTGTTAGGGGGACATAGAGATTTGGGGGGGAGGCAGAGTGTTAGGGGGACATAGAGATTTGGGGGGGAGGCAGAGTGTTAGGGGGACATAGAGATTTGGGGGGGGGAGGCAGAGTGTTAGGGGGACATAGAGATTTGGGGGGGAGGCAGAGTGTTAGGGGGACATAGAGATTTGGGGGGGGAGGCAGAGTGTTAGGGGGACATAGAGATTTGGGGGGGGAGGCAGAGTGTTAGGGGGACATAGAGATTTGGGGGGGGAGGCAGAGTGTTAGGGGGACATAGAGATTTGGCGGGGAGGCAGAGTGTTAGGGGGACATAGAGATTTTGGGGGGGAGGCAGAGTGTTAGGGGGACATAGAGATTGGGGGGGAGGCAGAGTGTCAGGGGGACATAGAGATTGGGGGGAGGCAGAGTGTCAGGTGGTCATAGAGATTGGGGGGGAGGCAGAGTGTCAGGGGGGCATAGAGATTGGGGGGTAGGTAGAGTGTCAGGGGGACATAGAGATTGGGGGGGAGGCAGAGTGTCAGGGGGACATAGAGATTGGGGGGGAGGCAGAGTGTCAGGGGGACATAGAGATTTGGGGGGGAGGGGGTTGTAGAGCAGTGGTTTTCAACCAGGGTGCTGCATCACTGAATTTCACCATGGACATGCACTTGGGTTGTGTTTATGGACACGGTCATCCACATTGCTTTTACGTTTGGTCTGATTTTGACATAAGAATATCTGTATATTTATGTATTTATTCCCTTCGTTTTACCCCTGACAAATGAGGTATAATTTCATTTGTCAGGGATGGCATGAATATTCCAGGTTGCATGTTAGGGGTGGCCTGAGAGAGAGAGACTGAGTAACAGTGGTTGGGGGTACAGAGGGGAACTGTGTGAGAGGGGGTAGTGATTGACTTAGTGAATGGAGACTGAGTAACACTGGTGTAGGGGGTACAGGGGGGGACTGTGTGAGAGGGGGTAGTGATTGACTTAGTGAATGGAGACTTAGTAACACTGGTAGGGGGTACAGAAGGGAACTGTGTGAGGGGGGTAGTGATTGGGTTAGTGAACGGAGAATGAGTAACACTGGTGTTGGGGGTACAGAGGGGAACTGTGTGAGAGGGGATATGGATTTACTTTGTGAATGCAGTATTTAGAGGATCTGTGTGTAGGGGTGTACTGAGAGGTGGGTACTTATGGGGATGAGTGTCTGAAAGGCGTATTGATGGGTGTTGTGTGTGAGAGGAAGTTACTGTGGTGTGTGTACACTGTGGTGTGATGTGGTGTATATATAAATGTCAGTAGCCTGGCTAATCGTGATAGCTGTTCGGTAGCTGGAGAGTCATATGATGTCCATTCCTGTGCTAAGAGCTACACAATCGAAACACCTGTCGTTACTGGTATGATTAACACTTTGTCTGCCGGAGAGGTATCCAAAGCATTGGAAATCAATGCGTTGGATACTTCTCTGTCAATTAAAGGGTTAATGGGATGCGTTTTGGTTTTGGGTAAGACACTTGGGTAAAGCTGTGTTGATGTTTATTTTGTGTTGGAAGGATGCTTAACCCTTTGAGTGCCAGAGATAAACAACACGCTGGATACCTCACTGGCACTCAAAGGGTTAAAGACAAGAGTGGTGCTGTTTCTGGGCGCTCATCGCATTCCCACTGGTCCATCCTGGAATTTTTATATGTGTTACAATATAAGAATATCTTGCCAGTTCTCTCTCCCTTTTGTGGTAATCATTGTTACGAGCCGGGTACAGATAATTGTCCCTATATGTCAAAGCAAATTGGACCAATTCTGTGACATATCCCATTTTAAGTAGGGCTGTTTAGGCCCCCCCAAGAATGCTAGCAGTCTCCATTGCATAGCTTTCCAATGTGTTGGAGGGATCTCTAACATTCAGTACTTTAAATGCCCCGTTTACATCATTGCTACAGTTTCCTGTGATACGTAAGGCCCAATATCTCCAGACAGACATCAATAAATTAGTCTGTTCAGACACGGGACATTAAAGTGGTGCATGGCCTAAATCGTGGCGTAAAAATATAAATGCTTTCCAGTACAGCCTTGAAAATATTGCATTCTTCCTGGCAAAACACTTCCTAAATAAATAACATCACCTTAATATTTATCACTTGGAGGATAGAATGGAGATGAGTGACATGATTGAAATTTTCAAGCAGAGCTTTCACCAACATTACATTTAGCCCCATATCCTTAACCCCTTAAGGACCCATGACGGTCCAGGATCATTATGGCTTGTTTTCACTTAAAGGGATAGTAATATTTACCCCCATATTGTAGATATTTGTAAAATAATTTAATAGCCCCCAGGTTCATCTCTCAAAACTTTATGGTTTGAGAGATAACGAAAGGCAAAGTTCCCTGCCCCTTCCCTGAAGTCTGCGTTGTACTGACTGCAGGGGAAGTCTGTCGTACAACAGGCTTGCGGCTCTGCAGTTGAGCCGAGATCGTGTTAGTGAAAATAAAATTATTTCACTGAAACGGTCTTCTACATGTGCTTGGTTTGTGCTTGGTTTGCAAGCACACATAGAAGACCGTTTCAGTGAAATAATTCTTTTTCACTAACGGGATCTCGGCTCTGCTGCAGAGTCACATGATGAGAGTCAGACTGGATATCCCTGCAGTCCGCACAACGCTGACTTCAGGGAAGGGGGAGGGAGGGGGGAACTTTGCCTTCGGTTATCTCTCAAACCATAAAGGTTTGAGAGATGAACCTGGGGGCTATTAAATTATTTTGCAAATATGTACAATACTAGTTGAACAGCCCGTTACACGGGCCACAGTGCCTCTGGCAGCCGGTCGCGGGGCAGTCACGCGCAGTGGAGACTGCCCACGCCAGGCTGATACAGAGCTGGACGCTCCTTCGGAGAGCCCAGCTCTGTATCAGCTGCGGCGCGGGCAGTCTGTACTGCGCATGACTGCCGCACGAGCAGCAGTGTCTACTGCGCATGTCGGGCGTTACACACAACTTAGCGAATTATTATATAGGATGGGGTATAGTAATAATAAATTATTACTATCCCTTGAAGGACCGTCATGGAATTCTGGGCTCCCCATGCGGCTGCACGCCGTTCAGGGAGTCCAGAATCTGATTCTGAAAAAAAATGGTCCCTGATCCTTAAGTGACCTCACTGTGCGTGCGCGTCCGGTCCTTAAGGGGTTAATATTGTAGCGATATACATAGAAATACTTTGTCATTTGCAGTATAAGTCATGCATAAGTAAGAGAGACCGTTTCTGGCAGGAGTAACAGGGAACACAGCAGACATCTTGAAGAGACGACATCTCTGCGTCTGCACTGTCCGTACCCTTTAGCTCTACTATTGCTGAGTTGAAAGCCTTTGTGCCGAAAGGCACCGGAAGGGACAGACGGCGCAGAGAGCACTTACTGCAGGATCCCAGCCGCACCTGCCTGCGAAAATGTTCTCTTACTTATGCAAATGACAAGTATCCTATAAAATAATTTGCTAAAACGTGTGTAACCACGCAGTCATGTGCAGTAGAGACTGCCCGCTCTGTGGCTGATACAGATCTGGACGCTCCGAAGGAGCATCCAGCTGTGTATTGGCCACGGTGCGGGCAGTCTCGACTGCCCCGAGACCGGCTGGCAGTGGCACTGTGGCCCATGTAACAGGCTCTTCAACTAGTTTCTATATAGCTAACATATTAAGGATTTGGGGCTACACGTAATGTCGGTGAAAGTTCCGTTTTAAAATACGTACAGTGTGGGATTTCAGTTGTAGTCCAGCAACATCTGGATAATGACATGGTACCCACATCTTGACTGATCCACGGCACATAATTTCTTGTGTATTCACTGATAATCTGGGAGGGTCCTCATTTGAGGGCTGAGAAAATACAATTTCTTTATTATACTGTGGAGTTTATTGGGGGAAGGCTCTTACATTTTAGGGTTATTTTTTATGATTTTATGTATGTACACTCCTTCATTCGTTGTAGAGTCTCCTTGCTGGTTCCAAATACCTTTAGGCTAATCTGTACTTTTTTTTTTATTTATTCAGTTAAAATGAATGAGCCACTGATTAATCAGGATAATCGTTAAATGCTGGTCTGTTTTTCTCTGACCTACAGTAATAGTGCATTGCCTTAGCACGTTTTCAGACTCCCTTATGGGATGTTCGGTGGCTTGAACAGTGCTGTAATGTTGTTGAAGCTCCTTGTTACTTGTGTTGTGACCTGTATTCTTCCAGTAGTCTTGTATAGATAGTCATTATTAACCCCTTAAGGACCCTTGTTGGCCTGGTACGTCATGGCTTGATTTGCTATAAGGACCGATGACGTACCAGGACCGTCATGGAATTCCGGTCTCCCTGTGTGGCTGCATGCCGTTCGGGTAGTCCGGAATCGTGTTCAATAAAAAAAAATGCTCTGTGGTCCTTAAATGACCGCCGCGTGCATGTGCGGCTGGTCCTTAAGGGGTTAATGGCCCTCCATACAAGGTTACTGGAAGAATGGAGGGATGAACGGATGTCCATTGTTAAAGAGGAACATTCACCTCTAATCAAAAACCGTTTACCATATGTTTCGGGGGGGGGGGTCCATTTACATACTTTTTAACCCTTTGAGTGCCAGAGGGGTATGCAACACATTGATTTGCAATGCATTGCATACCCCTCTTGTACTCAAAGGGTTAAAGGGATAGTGATGCTTAAAATGTAAAAATATATATATATATTGTAGGGTTTATGCCCCTGAGTAAAACAAAGGTACTCCCATTGCTGAGAGATTTTATTAAAAAATTATAACAGCTCAAACTTCAAATTTTTTTTTTTGTTTTTGTTTTGTTTTTTTTTTAAATTTAAGACTATCTTAACCCCTTAAAGGCCAGATGACATGATATGACTGTCACGGTCC
Source organism: Rhinophrynus dorsalis (assembly GCA_037306005.1). Classification (NCBI taxonomy): domain Eukaryota; kingdom Metazoa; phylum Chordata; class Amphibia; order Anura; family Rhinophrynidae; genus Rhinophrynus; species Rhinophrynus dorsalis. Next base: position 20,558,486 of record CM074718.1, read on the forward strand.
TTATACCCTTAACCCTTTGAGTGCCAGAGTGGTATGGAACGCAAGGTCATAGCACATCACGTACTTTTTACTTACAGTGCTCTACCGGGAGCACTGTAAGTAAAAATGGGGCCTAAAATTGACCGCTCCAAGACTGGAGTGATCTCTCTTAGGCCTCAAAGCAGCATGCTGGTACGCGTAACAGGTCACGTGTACAGGTGTGACCGCAGGGATCAAAGCAGTCATTAACCCCTTCGCGTCCTGTCACGTACCTGGACCGTCACGCTGGTCTGGCACTTAAGGACCAGTGACGGTCCTGGTACGTCACGTACTTTTACTCACCGTGCTCCTGCAGGAGCGCGGTGAGTAATACCGTGGACTGAAGTTGATCGCTCCAAGACCAGAGCGATCTCTTTCAGTCCTCCTTTCAATGTGCCGCCCCACATGATCAGTCACGTGGGACGGCACGTCAAATTCGTTTATCTGGTCCTTAAAGGACCAGACACAGCGGGATCGTCGAAACTTAAGGGGTTAAGGGAAGGTAACTTCCCGGGACCTCTGGTCCTTAAGGGGTTAAAAAGTACTTAAATGGACCCCCCCCAAAAAAAAAAAACCCAAAACAAACACGTATCCTGATATTAGTTTCATAACTAAACATATGTTAAAAAGTTTTTTAGAGGCGAATGTTCCCCTTTAATTACACTAAATGATTGGGCTGCCATTGCTTGGATCACTGTGCATTATAACGTTTAGAAAATGAGTACCATCAGACTGGGTAATAATAACATCTAAACCACAGGACATTGAGAAAATCTAAATGTATCCTGTCTGGCAAAATACTTTGCTATTATAAATATCCTCTCTGCTGCAACTTCTGTGTTAAGAAATGGAAGTTGCAGAATGCCAAAATGTGGTCTGTCAGGCTGCATTCATACACGGTGATAGTTTGTGTGAACAACCTGATAAATGGGCCAGTAGTTCAGTTTTTTGGAGCAGTTAGACAAGTGTTAGACACAACTTTACTATGAACAGTGCCTTAAAGGGACACTGAGTTAACAAATGGGGGTCTTACCCATTTAAATATCATGTACTCTTAGTCAGCATTTCTGAAAATTATTTCTTAGGTGCATAAACCCCCAGATAGATAATTCATGTGCTTTCCCATTCCTCTGGAAGCCGCCGTATATCCGCATTTGACTCCTCCTTGTTTGTACAAGTGGTAAGGGTATGACCGCTTTAGTAAATAAATAAGAGTGAACGGAGCTGGATGGGTTCTTATCTCAAAACAATAATCTTTGTTTAACTATTTGAGTGTCAGAGGGTTATACAGTGCATTGCAAAGCATTGTGTACCGCACTTTCACTCAAAGGGTTATGAAAGTCTTTTAACCCCTTAAAGGGATAGTAATGTGTCATAATAAAAGCAGATCTAATTAATCATCATAGTATTTGGACTTTGGAGAGTGTTATTTCAGTTCTGTCAGAGTTGTAGTTCTAGAGTAATTCAATGATAAAGTATCCCCCTCCCGCCCCTTTTACTGATGTAACACTGTTCAGCCAGATCAGAAGGGAGGTGCCCAGGTAGACTGCAGAGAGGGACAATCTTCAATTAAGATAAGGGAAAAACCTGAAAAACTCGTCAAGGGGGGCAGGGATTTCATTGTTCTCATAGGAAGAAGATTGTCCCCTGCTGTTATCTGTCTGGTCTTACAACCAGATTCACATCTGAGAAGAGATGACTTACACTAGGTAAAAGGAGCGGAAGGGGAAACTTTGCTTGTGAATATCTCTCAAACCATAAAGGTTTGAGAGATAAGACTTACATCATTCTTCATGTTTTTTTAATGCCTACAAAATAAAATAAAGATAAAACGAAGTATTACTATCCCTTTAAGGACCGACCGTGGATGCACGTGGCCGTCACTTAAGGACCATGGAGCATTTTCTTTTTAGCTGATCTGATTATGGACTTTCCGAACGGCGTGCTGCTGGCAGTGAGCCCAGAATCCCATGACTTCGTACGTCCTTGGTCTTTTAGGGAGATCCACCTCGTTGCATACATGTACGTCATGGGTTGTTAAGGGGTTAAAAGACTGGACATGTTTACCTTTTTTATTTTGTCAAATTTTAGAACTTTCACTAAAAACATAATTAATTAAAAAATGCTTTCTAGCCGTGCATAATATTTGTAATGGATTTGAGTGAGCTCTTTTTCAACTACAACAAAATCAATGTTCTTTTTAACTATTTAAGCACCGGTGACTGTCCTGGAAGTCATGTACTTTTATACTTACAGCGCTCCTGTAAGTATACAGGAAACATTTTTTTTTTTTTTTTTTTTTTAATGAAAACCTGTATGCTAGAGTTTTTTCCCACTAAGTGAAATAAGGTCACTTGCCCCGCTGTGAGTTTTTATTCAAAAGTTATAACAGTTTAAATAATATGGAAGAGAATTGCAGAGCATTTACTTCCTAAACGTCCACACAGGCAGGAAGTGACTCAGCTTGACTACTTTATATTGACTTTCCTCTCAAGTAGAATGTAACAGAATAAGTAATTGGAATCTGACCACTAGATGGCCCTGTTGAAGCAGAACTTTCACTCAAAGCGGAACTATCACTGCTAAAAAAAAAAGTTGCGTTCCAATAATTCCCCATCTGGCGACTAGCTGCTCAGAAGCGCTAGTCGCCAGAATTATTACCACGTTAAGGGAAATTACTCATTGTTCCCGGGCTGACTGGCAGGGCGAGCACAGACATCTTTCCATAGTGATGCCTGCGCTGTCAGTCCCAGCCGGCTCTAGGAGACGTTGCTAGGAGCTGTTTGGCTCCGAAAGGGACTGACAGCACAGGCGCGCAGATGTCACTATGGAAAGGTGTCTGTGCTCCGTCCGGCCTGTCAACCCGAGAACTATGGATAATTCTCCTTAACACGGTAATAACTGGCGACTAGCGGTACTGAGCAGCTAGTCGCCAGATGGGTAATTATTGGAGCTCAAGTTTTCTAGTGGTGGTAGTTCTGCTTTAAATAAGTGTCCCCCAAATCCTATATAATAATTCGCTACGTTGTGTGTAACGCCCGACATGCGCAGTAGACACTGCTGCGCGTCCGGCAGTCATGCACAGTACAGACCGCCCGCTCTGCGGCTGATACAGAGCTGGGCGCTCCGAAGGAGCGTCCAGCTCTGTATCAGCAGTGGCGCGGGCAGTCTCCACTGCGCGTGACTGCCCCGCGACCAGCTGCCAGAGGCACTGTGGCCCGTGTAACGGGCTGTTCAACTAGTTTTTATATAAATAGTTTGGGAGTCAGAGACGCTTAACTAGGAACAAGCCTGCAATATAAATTTGCAGGCTCTATAGAAGTGGTATCCTACCCAGGGTGCAATCTTTTAGCCCACAAGTGCCTTTCACAGAGAGGAAATATCCTTAAGCATATCATATTGGTCCTGTCATTACAGCAGTCCAACCATGAAACGCCAGCAATTCCTCTCTGAACAAGAGAAACGGCCAACTCCAGACGTAGGTTTCGGCCTTGTTGGGCCTCATCAGTGAGGTGAAGCTGATGTCTCTAAGCACTGTGAGCAAGGGGTCCAATGCTGGATTACACTATTACCCTTGGGGTGACTAATCCCAAGGATAATTATTATATAATTATACACATAGCGATACGCATATCAATACTAGTATTAACCTGAATAAGTCTGGCGTTATTGAGAAATCCAGCTTGTTCTGAGACGCACAGGCAGACATCTTGCGGTAGCAGCATCTGTGGTCGTGTGCAGTCAGTCCCTTCCTGTAATGTACAATTCAACTTCTCCTCACCAATCCTAGAGGAGACTGGGACAGACATCACAGGCTCACAGATGTCTCATCGGTAAGTTGTCTGTGCTGATGCCTGCCTGTGCGTCTAGGAACAAATTGGATTTCTTAGTAATGTCGGACTTATTCAGGATAATACTCGTATTGATAAGTGTATCACTATGTGCATAATGATTTGGCGGGCACTTTAATTTGAGTGAATGTTCTGCTTTAATGTAAAAAAATAAAATACACCCCCCCCCCCCCCAAGTTTAAACCGTAATAACGCTGGAAATATGCGTCTCTGAACAGTGGGATTACCCTTATTTTACGTAACAGGAAATTAAAAAAAAAAAAATTATCATTATAATATAATGATAAAGTATTCCCCTCGCGCCCCTTTTACCTAGTGTAAGCCACCTCCCCTCAGATGTGGAATCTGGTCCACAGACCAGACCGCTCACAGCAAGGGACAGTCTGCTTACTGTGATCTTGCCCTCCTTATACACACACTGAAGTTTGTCCCTCTCTGCGATCCATCCGGACAGTCTTGCTGCTCTGAGGTGAGCAGTGTTACACTAGGTAAAAGGGGCAGGAGGGGGACACTTTATCATTGAATTACTCTTGTACTACAACTCTAACAGTACTGAAATAACACTCTACATGGCCCAAATACTATGAAGATTAATTGGAGCTGCTTTTATTACAATACATTACTATTCTTTAAAGACCATGTGTTTTGTGCAGTGATACAAATATAACTTTTTGGGGTTAGGTAAGATGGGTTAAAATCTGTTTTCATTGACGCTGATAATTTAAAGCCTGTTTTGAGGTGACAGGTCCACTATAAGGCCTTGTTCGCACTGATGAACAGATCAAGCATGTGAAGAAAACTCGCATAAAACCATTACGATCGTGTCTTATGGGACTGTTCATGCTGCTGGAAAACACAGCTAACGTAGCAACTTTTGTTCCGACAGGGGTTCTGTATTGATTTCAGTTGTATTACATGTTAACTCGATTACCGTGTAGTGTTCAGGAAAAGCGTTCTGGGTAGAAAAGTAGATAATTGTGCTCTAGACATGTTGAAAAATGAATGTAAATAGCATGCACATTTTAATGCATTTTTAAACTTCATTCCATTTCTTAATACTGTGTGAATGTAAAGCTTTGCCTGGCTATTTCAAAATTTTATATCCTGTTTTAAAATCTTTACTGTATCAAGACCGTCTAAAGGAAGAAATGTACCAAAAGAAATTAAGTTTTTAAAGGGATAGTAATACTTTATTATCACTATCCCCCATACTGTAGATATTAGCAAAATAATGTAATAGCCCCCAGGTTCATCTCTCAGACCTTTATGGTATGAGAGATAACCGAAGGCAAAGTTCCCCCCCTCCCTCCCCCTTCCTTGATGTCAGCGTTATACTGACTGCAGGGGAAGTCTATCGTACGACAGGCTTGCGGCTCTGCAGCAGAGCTGAGATTACGTTGGTAAAAAAGAATTATTTCACTGAAACGGTCTTCTATGTGTACTTGGTTTGTGTTTGGTTTGCAAGCACACGTAGAAGACCATTTGAGTGAAATAATTATTTGTCATTAATGTGATTGCGGCTCTGCTGTAGAGCCACCTGATGAAAGTCATACCGGATATCCCTGCAGTCAGCACAACGCTGACTTCAGGGAAGGGGGAGGGAGGGGGGAACTTTGCCTTCAGTTATCTCTCAAACCATAAAGGTCTGAGAGATGAACCTGGGGGCTATTAAATTATTTTGCTAATAGCTACAATATGGGGGATAGTAATAATAAAGTATTATCCCTTTAAGGTACTGTGCATTTAAACAATGTTTGAGCCCCTGTGATTTGGTTTGACTAGATCGCTGTGTGTGCCAGGTTTACTGCACTGTCCATGGAAGAGGACATTAGCAGATAATTTTGCTGAGCCTCAATTTCTTGTTGCTTCTTAAAACCGGTGATACAACTAGGCCTTAAAATGTTGCTTGGCATATAAGTACAGCTGTATAATTGTATATGGAACTAATTGGTCTGTCCAGTTTATCAAAGGCATTCTTATTTATATCCTGGCTTGTCTTATGGTTTAACCCTTTGCAGTGCATTGCATACCCCTCTGGCACTCAAAGGGTTAAAGCAGGGACTGGCAACCTTTGGCTCTCTAGCGTTTAGTGACTACAATCTTGTAATCAGCCATGGCCAGGTGGGGGGATGCCGGAAGTTGTCAGGTCTGACACCTGGAGAGTCATTGGTTGTCTGCTCCTTAAGGGGATAGTAATGTTTCACAATAAAAGCATCTCCAATTAATCTTCATAGTAGTTGGGACATGGAGAGTGTTATTTGAGTACTGAGTTGTAGTTCAAGAGCAATTGAATGATATCCCCCTCCTGCCCCTTTTACTGATGTAACACTGCTCGCCTCCGAGGAGCAAGACTGTCCGGATGGATCACAGATAGGGACAATCTTCAGTGATCATAAGGAAAAACCTGTCAAGGGGGGCAGGGCTTTCCTTATGATCACTGAAGATTGTCCCTCTCTGCGATCCATCCAGACAGTCTTGCTGTTCTGAGGTGAGCAGTGTTACATCAGTAAAAGGGACAGGAGGGGGATACTTTATTATTCAATTACTCTTGTACTACAACTCTGACAGTATTGAAATAACACTCTCCATGGCCTAAACACTATTGGAGCTGCTTTTATTGTGTAACATTACTAGCCCTTTAAAGAAACCAACTGGCCTATTTTGAGAAGCTAGAGAGTTAAAATCCTGGAGCAACTAATCTGCCCCATAGAGGACAAATGAAAATCCCCATCAATTTTTACCCCTTGATTACTAGATATGTTATCTATGCATTGTGGACATCGTGCCCTCTCTAGTACTCAAGGGGTTAAAATGTTTTTAAAATTCATTGGGGATTTTGAGCGTTTTAACTGGCCCCTGAATGTCCGCTCTTTAGAGTCCCGAATGCAACCCCCCAAAATACAAGTTGATCATATGTGAAACAGTGGGTTGTATGTTTAACACATTGCATGCCACGCTGGCACTCCAAGGGTTAAAATAAGTGGTGCAGTTCTGGGGACAACAAACTGCCCCATATGGATCAAACAACAATTCCCATTGATTTTTATCCTCTTGATTGCTCAGAGCCTATTAAGAAGATTTCAGTAGGAGGAGTTTGGAGTACAAGAGTCAGGCAGGATAAATCGTGACTGCTCCTGTGGACGTGATATCCAGTTGTAATCAAATATTACATTTTAGAGAAACAGTCCACACAGAATTGAATTATAGGGACTATAAGGATTTTCTGTCTTGATTAACCCTTTGAGTGCTAGAGGGGCAATGAGTTGGATACCTCTCTACCCTCAAAGGGTTAAGGTAGGGGGGGGATCTTCGTTGGTGTTCCTTTAATCAAGCATATAGCTATATTAACATATTCATAAATACACCCAGAATTGTCTAGTTCTAGCTAGTGACTAATAGAAAAGTTCTGTTAAAGTGGTACAAACAACTTTATGATGACTTGTACCCAGCAAAAACTGTGGACAGTGGGGGGAGGGCCACCTTCTTATATGATGATTAGTATCGCAAACAAATAATTAGTGATTTAGGAGTACTGATAGACGATAGATTTCACAGCAGTGTGTAGCATCACTCGGCTGCTGCAAGAGCAAATAGGGTACTAGCCTGCATAAAAAGAGGTGTAGATGCAAGGGATGCTAAGACATTCAGAGATGTACAACAAAACTGATAAAGGAAAGAGAGAGGCACACGGAGGCGCTTCTAATCTGTAGTGTATCAAACTGAAATGGATCCGAATCTCTTGGATGTTAAAGGGGAACTACCACCCCACACAATGTTTACCTTTACCAGGCAGACAGAATACACAGCTTAGTCCTGCAGCCACAAACAACACAGATCCAACTTTTAATTCCGCTAATTCTCCTCGTCCACACCGTAGAAATAAACCATATAGTATGTTTGAGAGCTGACTTTGCCTTTAATTCTGCCAACCTGTTATAGAAATCCTAAAATTCCTGGCTTTACAATGCCATAGATCAGGGCTATTCAAGTTCAGTCCTCAAGGGCCACCTCAAGGTGGACAGCCCTGATCTGTAGCATTGTAAAGCCAGGAATTTTAGGATTTCTATAACAGGTCAAGAGAATTAAAGGCAAAGTCAGCTCTCAAACTTACTATATGGTTTAAAACTGATAAAGGGATTGGAGGATCTGAGTTGTAAAGAGAGAGACTAGCCAAACCGGGATTGTTTACATTAGAGAAGAGACTTCTAATCGATTATTCATTTATACTTTTTTATTACGAACGGTACCTTTGTCAGTGTCCATAACGTTTTATTCTTTGTACTGTTATCCGGGAAAGGCGTTAAATATTCACCACAGAGTAAACAAGTAATATCACTTTATTGTGTGAGCTTGGCAATTTAGATCTCCACACAGCCCTGTAATATATAAATCAGGGCTCCTCTAGCCAATGTCGAGTGAAAATTCAGCCCTGGTGAGTAGAAATTCAGCCCTGGTGGGTATGCTATGACTTGCAGTGGCGAGTAACTTTTCAGGTCTGGCTAGTAGCAAAGGACTTCAACTTTTAAGCCCTGTATAAATGAAGTACACTCGGTATCTGAAATGTCACCTGGGTGTCCAAAAATCCTCCCACATACCCAGCATTATATGATTTTATACATGTAGTGAGCATTTTAGAATACATGCTCCTAATTGTTTCCAAAAGGTGAAGTTTCAGCTACTGTGCATACTTTATTTATATTTTACATTGCTGTGTGGAGATCTAAAGCGCCAAGCTCAGACAATAAAGACGTTTTCACTTCGGCTCAGTGTGCTTTAGCTGGTGCTTTCAAATTCCGGTCGTATACTGGACTAGCACTTCTCTGGGATTCAATACATATATATGTGGAAACAGCCTCTCTAGCCTAGGGCCATATAATGCCTAGTGCACTATTGGCTGAACCTTCTTTAATTTTAAAATCCTTTAATATTCACTCTAAGCTGGAGATTCTTGTTGTAAATATTTTGTTACAAGCTCTTTTAACAAAGGGATTTTAAAAATAATGAAGGTTCAGCCAACAGTGCACTGGGCTGAAGGCCCTATCTAAAGCACACTGAGCTGGAATGAAAACCAGCACAAGTGAAAACACTGAGAGGCAAGTCGTGACCTCTCTTAAATGTGAGTAGTGTTCTTTGGGTGTTGGTGAAGGGTCATTCCAGTAAGAAAGTACTACACTTAGAGGATTGTTGGCGACATTTTTTCTTCTTTTTTGTCATGTATGGACAACATTCCATCAATAGTTAGGTGACCTAGCCAATACGATGAAAACATTATTTATTTTTTTATTTAAAGTTTTGATTTCACTTAAATTTAACTTACAAAAGTCTCAGCTGAAGCCACTTCCGTATAGACTGCAGCCCGACGCTCTACCTCTGCTTTCCTCCCTCCTCCGATGACGGAGGATGTCTGTCTGTAAGCTGGAGCGATCTCATTGGCTAGATATAGATTTCTGCCAATGGGACCACTCCAGCTTAGAGAAAGAAAGCCTCCGTCATTGAAGGAGGGAGGAGAACAGAGAACTGCAGTCAACACTGAAGTGGCTGCCGCACAAACTTTGTAAGTTAAATTTAAGCAAAATCAAAACTTAAAAAACTAAAATAAAGTTTTCATCGTATAACTATTTATGGCAGAGCTTTCCCAGCTTTTCATGTTGGTGACACACTTTTTAGACATGCATCATTTCGTGACACATTCATTAATTTTTGCTAGTAAACCGGAGATTAACCCTTTGAGTGCCAGAGGGGTACACAACGCATTGCGTACCCCTCTGGCACTCAAAGGGTTAAACTCTTAATCCTTTATAAGAGATACAGACACATACATAAATTGTAATATCAAGATGTATGGGGACACAACATATCTCATGAATTCCTTTCATCCATACTGCGGAAGGCATTAAGCATGTCGTGTGGCTTTTAAAAGGAAGACATGAGAATGTTGCGCTACATATAAGCGCACGATTCTCATGTCGCATTAGTAAATAGCACATAACTGATTTTAGATGTATTGTCTGCCTTTCCTGTCTCATCGGCGCCACAAGCAGAAGCAGCAGCCACGTGACAGGCAGCCTCGGCGCACAGGGACACTCCAGCCTGGCAGCTCAAAGAGAGGGCAGAGGTATAGAGGAGGTGGCACCTCAAAAGATTTTAACAGCTGAAGCACCAAAAGATTTTAACAGCTGAAGTGCCAAAAGATTTGTAACAGCTGGAGTCCCTCCGTGTGCTGCATACATATTATGTATGCAGCACACAGAGGCACTCCAGCTGTTACAAATCTTTTGTGGCGCTCCAGCTGTGTGCAGCACATGGAGGCAATCTCACACTATGTAAATGCGACCATTAAGTAGTAATGTTTATCTCCGCTCCCAGTGTAGCTCGTGCTTGGGCTGAATGACAATCTCGCTCTGTGTAAACGGCACCTTTGCCTGTGACACACCTACACACTACAGCCGACACACTAACGTGTTGTGACACACAGTTAGGAAAGCACTGATTTATGGGTTGTTGTCCATAGGTGACACATCCACTTTAAGTGCAATGGAGTTGTATTGAATTCTATATCCTATATAACAATTCGCTAAATCGTGTGTAACGCCGCGACATGCGCAGTACACACGGCTGCGCGTGCTGCAGTCATGTGCAGTAGAGACTGCCCGCGTTGTGGCTGATACCGAGCTGGGTGCTCCGAAGGGCGTGGGCAGTCTCTACTGCTCGTGACTGCCCCGCGACCGGGTGGCAGTGGCACTGTGGCCCGTGTAACGGGCTGTTCAACTAGTAATATAATGTCTGTTGGATTTGAATAAGCTTTTTACGTATGATTATTATTATTATGACGGGCAACGCCGATCCACATTGCTAGTTATTAATATAAAGGTTAGTGTTGCAGTTATTTTAGACCACCCAACTACACAATTCACTATATTTATTTTAAAGAACAGGAAAATAGTCATCACACTTTATTAATATGGACTTCATTTATTTCACTTGATTAACTGTGCATCTCATTTAGCAGCTCAAATAATTTTCCACTCAGCACAGTATCTAAGAGTTTCATTAAATGGCATTTCTTCCACATATAACAATGTTACCAATAGCACAATTTTTTTCACCTTCCATACTATATTAACAAATTATAGACTCACTTCACTGTAATACTCACATTGTCACAGTAGCAAATTGATTTCATGTCCGCTCATAATTTTATACAATCCTATATTTCTTTCAATCCACTGAGGTTACCAATTCAGTATTAATTCACACTGCATTAGTTTAGTTTTGTTAATGGTTTCACCTCTTCTACTCATTAGGCATTTAATTAGTATTAAAGAAGCAGTAAATTTTTTTTTCTGAAAAATGTGTATATTGTAAGGATTTTCCTATTGAGTAAAATAAGCACTCCCACTGCTGAGAGATTTATGTTTCCAGAGTTATTACAGTTTAAACCCATGGTTTTTTACATTAGCAGTGCCCTCTAGTGGTCAAATTCTAATTAGTTTTCCTGTTACATTCTAATGGAGAGGAAAGTCAAGAAAGTCAGAGACCTACATTTCTCCATAGAATGTGATAGAAACTGCTGAGTCACTTCCTGTCTGTTAGAACCATCAGGAAGTAATCACACAGTAAATTCACTTCCTGATTATTTGAACTACTATAAATTTTGAATAAAACATCTGACAGCGATGGGAGTGACCTTGTTTTATTCAGCAGGAAATTATCTATAAAATGTGTTTTCTTAACCCTTTGAGTGTAGAGAGGGGTACGCAACACATTACAAAGCAATGCGTTGCGTACCCCTCTGGCACTCAAAGGGTTAAAAAAAAGTTTACTGCTCCTTTAACGCAATCGTCTATCTTTATAATCAGTATTTCTCAACGCACTTTATATTTGTAATTTTCTTTTCAATTCATATTTAAATCACATATGTTTCTGATACTTCAGATGCACTTTATATGTATGCATTATGGTAACATTTATCTGCACAACTTATTTTTTGTGGGGAAAAAACTGTCTGGTGAGTTTTACGCCATGTTTTGCTCCACCTATCTGAATCCCTTTGCACTTATGTATACCTGGGTATCTCACTATTTTAATTAGTGCTGTTCATATCGTCTGCTCTCACTTGTTTTAGAATATACCTCCACCTAACTGGGTTGTTATTGGCTGCCTTTCTCTGAGTCATGAGGGTCAATAGATTTGTACTGCGACATGCACAGTCTCTAGGTGGAAGTTAACTGATAAGAGATAGAGGCGACAATTGGTAATCTGGCTTCAACACCTTCCCCTTTGTGGACTGAAACTTAAAGGGATAGTAATGTTTCATAGAAACAGCAGCTCCAATTAATCTTCATAGTATTTGGGCCATGGAGAGTGCTATTTCAATACTGTCAGAGAGTATACATGTAGTGAGGTTTTTAGGATACGTGATTCTAATTGTTTCCATAACGTGACATTTCAGATACTGTGCATACTTTATTTATATATTACAGAGCTGTGTGGAGATCTAAAGCGCCAAGCTCTGACAATAAAGAAGTATTCTGTGTGTAATTTTATTTTAAAGGGATATTAATCTTTCACATAAACAGCAGCTCCAATTAATCATCATAGTATTTGGGCCTTGGAGAGTGTTATTTCAATACTGTCAGTGTTGTAGTTCAAGAGTAATTGAATGATAAGTACCCCCCTCCTTCCCCTTTTACCTAGTGTAACACTGCTCACCTCAGATGTGGAATCTGGTCTCTTGACTGGACAGGTCACAGCAAGGGACAATGTTCTTACTGTGATCATAAAGAAAACACTGCCCCCTTGACAGGTTTGTCAGGTTTTTCCTTATGATCACTGAAGATTGTCCCTCTCTGTGATCCATCCGGACAGTCTTGCTGCTCTGAGGAGTGTAGTGTTACATCAGTAAAAGGGGTGGGAGGGGGATACTTTATCATTCAATAACTCTTGAACTACAACTCTGACAGCATTGAAATAACACTCTCCATGGCCTAAATACTATGAAGATTAATTGGAGATGTTTTTATTGTGAAATATTACTATTCCTTTAACCCTTTGAGTCCCAGAGTGGTACGGAATGCATTGCAAAGCAGAGGGCTGGGTTCTCTTTCTATAGAAGCAGTTATTGGCAGTAAAGAGGGTGAATTTGAAGGTATTGAGTCCACTAGAAGATTGTACCTTCTTCAACCCAGACAAGTGTTGCTCTTCTGATTTTGTTTTAATTTTATTTTGTAATCAAGGTGTTATTTAACATGAGTGTGTGTTACTTCACTACTGGGTTGTGATGCAAAACATTATATAGGAAAATGCTCCCCGGGTGACCCACATCCTCTGTCTCAGAGGACCGGCTGATTCCATTTGATATGCGTGAAGGCAGTCTCAATATCATCCACTAATACCATAACCGTCTGTGTGAAATACGAGCAACTTTTAATGCCTCTATGGATTTTTATCCCCTTCAAATCAAAGCTGGCAAAAATAATATTGCCCTATGAGTCTCCCCACCACCTTTTTGCATCTCGTTATAATGACTTGGGTGGTTTTTAAAGTGCTTTGAAAATCACCTAAATTTATGTGAAACATTCTTTATTTAAAGCAAAACTCACCTATTAATAAGTCTCCATGTAATCATTAAGCATATGGCGACTAGCATGAAAATACATGTCTTGCCTATAAAAAGCATCAGATTCTAAAGAAATCTTTACTCTTTGCTACCTGGCTTCCGGTCTCCAGGGCAGACATCTTGTCTGCGCGCCTGCGCTGTCAGTCCCGGTCTCCATTGAGTAGCACTGCAGTGTGCCACAAGGTAACCGGAAGGGACGGACGGTGCATCAGTCTCTAAATGGTCAAGATTTCTTTAGAATCGGCCACTTTTGATAGGTGAGACGCGTATTTCCATGTTAGTCGCCATATGCTTAATGATTGAATGGCGACTTATTAATACCTGAAAGTTCTGCTTTAAAATTACAATTTATTAAATACTTGGCTTTGTTTATTTGTAAATGATAATACCATATCTAATACAGTATATAATATGATATTATCCTATATAATCGCTAAAACATGTGTAACGACGCAGTCATGCGCAGTAGAGACTGCCAGTGATGAGGCTGATACAGAGCGGGGTGCTCTGAAGGAGCATCCTGCTCTGTATCAGCCGCGGCGTGGGCAATCTCTACTGAGCACTCCTGCACCGCGACCGGCTGGCACTGTATCAGCCCTGGCGTGGGCAGTCTCTACTGTGCATGACTGCACCGCGACTGGCTGGCACTGTATCAGCCGTGGAGTGGGCAGTCTCTACTGAGCACTCCTGCACCGCGACCGGCTGGCACTGTATCAGCCCCGGCGTGGGCAGTCTCTACTGTGCATGACTGCACCGCGAACGGCTGGCACTGTATCAGCCACGGAGTGTGCAGTCTCTACTGTGCATAACTGCACCGTGGGCAGTCTCTACTGTGCATGACTGCACCGCGAACTGCTGGCACTGTATCAGCCGCGGCGTGGGCAGTCTCTACTGTGCATAACTGCACCACGACCGGCTGGCACTGTATCAGCCGTGGAGTGGGCAGTCTCTACTGTACATAACTGCACCGCGACCGGCTGGCACTGTATCAGCCGCGGAGTGTGCAGTCTCTACTGTGCATGACTGCACCGCGACCGGCTGGCAATGTATCAGCCACGGCGTGGGCAGTCTCTACTGTGCATGAATGCACCGCAACCGGCTGGCACTGTATCAGCCGCGGAGTGTGCAGTCTCTACTGTGCGTGACTGCACCGCGACTGGCTGGCAATGTATCAGCCGCGGCGTGGGCAGTCTCTACTGTGCATGAATGCACCGCAACCGGCTGGCACTGTGTCAGCCGCGGAGTGTGCAGTCTCTACTGTGCGTGACTGCACCGCGACTGGCTGGCAATGTATCAGCCGCGGCGTGGGCAGTCTCTACTGTGCATGACTGCACCGCGAACGGCTGGCACTGTATCAGCCACGGAGTGTGCAGTCTCTACTGTGCATAACTGCACCGTGGGCAGTCTCTACTGTGCATGACTGCACCGCGAACTGCTGGCACTGTATCAGCCGCGGCGTGGGCAGTCTCTACTGTGCATGACTGCACCGCGAACGGCTGGCACTGTATCAGCCACGGAGTGTGCAGTCTCTACTGTGCATAACTGCACCGTGGGCAGTCTCTACTGTGCATGACTGCACCGCGAACTGCTGGCACTGTATCAGCCGCGGCGTGGGCAGTCTCTACTGTGCATAACTGCACCACAACCGGCTGGCACTGTATCAGCCGTGGAGTGGGCAGTCTCTACTGTACATAACTGCACCGCGACCGGCTGGCACTGTATCAGCCGCGGAGTGTGCAGTCTCTACTGTGCATGACTGCACCGCGACCGGCTGGCAATGTATCAGCCACGGCGTGGGCAGTCTCTACTGTGCATGAATGCACCGCAACCGGCTGGCACTGTGTCAGCCGCGGAGTGTGCAGTCTCTACTGTGCGTGACTGCACCGCGACTGGCTGGCAATGTATCAGCCGCGGCGTGGGCAGTCTCTACTGAGCATGAATGCACCGCAACCGGCTGGCACTGTATCAGCGTGGTGTGGGCAGTCTCTACTGTGCATGAATGCACTGCAGCCGGCTGGCACTGTATCAGCCGTGGTGCGGGCAGTCTCTACTGTGCATGACTGCACCGCAACCGGCTGGCACTGTATCAGCCGTGGAGTGGGCAGTCTCTACTGTGCATGAATGCATGCAACCGGCTGGCACTGTATCAGCCGTGGAGTGGGCAGTCTCTACTGTGCATGACTGCAATGCGAACTAGTAAGTAATAATACATTATTAGCCAGTACTGACTGATAAAAACGGCAGTCGGGAAGGCTGGAATGTCAGTACATGGCACACCAGGGTGTGCTGGCCAGTACTGTCTGATTTGTGTAAATAAAGTAAAATAAAGCTTCATATCTTTTAAATTATTGTTTTAACACTTTGTATGCGAGAGGGGTATCTAATGCATTTGCTTTACAATGTTTCTGACAGCCCTCCGGTACTAAAGGGGTTACTTAAAGAATGCTTAAGCTCTTTAACGATCACACAAGCCATTTAAAATGTTAGTTCCTCATTAACCCTTTGCTTTCCAAGGAGGTATCCAATGAATTTTGTTGCAATGCATTGGATGCAACTCTGGCACTCAAAGGGTTAATGCTAGTGCTGGCCTTTTTTTTTTTTTTCCCCCTACTTTCAATTCCCACTAACTGACTGGTCTATTTTCTTTCCTGTTTGCACTTTATAATATCCGATTGTGCTGGACTTACTTCTCCATCTGTCTCCTAAAGAAAAAGTAATGCCTCTCCTAAATAGATAGTATTACTTCAGTTTTACTATCCCTCATCTTTAGCCCTTAAAAAACTGAATTAAACGAGCCCAGTGGCATCTCTCAAACCTTTATGGTTTGAGAGCTATCCGCTTTCAAAGTTCCCTCTCCCCTGACGTCTGCATTCTAGCTGACCGCAAGGGAATCCGGTCCCGGGACTGGCGGAACCAAGCACACGTAGAAGACCATTTCAGTGAAGGATTTAATTTTTCATAATGTGATCTTGGCTCTGCTGCAGAGCCTCCGCCGGTCCCAGGACCGGATTCCCTTGCTGTCAGCTAGAACGCTGACGTCAGGGGAGGGAGAACTTTGAAAGAGGATATCTCTCAAACCATAAAATGTATGGTCCTTAAAGTGATAGTAATGTCTATTTTAAAATTAGTTGTCCGAGTCGTCTGTATATTAAGAGGAACAGATTGCGCTATGTCTAAGCACTTAATTCTTTATAGTTCAAAAGTTATTAAGCACTGAAGATCCCCCTCCCACCCCTTTCTAGCCGCCTCTCATAGAACTTGGGGTCGGGTCATGTGACTCGATGGCTGCAGCGAGGGACAAACTTCAGTCAGTAATTATAAGGGAAATCCTGCCCCCCCCCCCCCCCCCCCCGTTGATGAAGGAGGACAGGATTTCCCTTTGCTTACTGAAATGTCCCTCGCTGCAGCTGTCCGGACCAGCCTGCATCTTCTGAGTGACGTGGGGAGGAGGGGTGGGCGGTGGATCATCAGTGCTACATACCTTTTGAACTCCAAAGAAGTAATCGCTTAGACATAGCGCAATATGTTTCTTTTACCATACAGAAAACTCTGTCAATCTAATCTTAAATAGAAATTACTATCACTATCAGTCAGATCTGTTGATATCACCAGTCTGACATTACACTTTGCACACCCCTCTGGACCTTAACCCTTAATGACTCCTGAGGTGCCAGGACTTAAAGGGATAGTAATACTTTATTATTACTATATCCTCCATAGTGTAGCTCTTTAAAAAATAATTCAATTGCCCCCAGGTTCATCTCTCAAACCTTTATGGTTTGAGAGATAACCGAAGGCAAAGTTCCCCCTCCCTCCCCCTTCCCTGAAGTCGGCATTGTACTGACTGCGGGGAAAGTCTGTCGTATGAAAAGGCTTGCGGCTCTGCAGCTGAGCCGAGATCCCGTTAGTAAAAAATAATTATTTAGCTGAAATGGTCTTCTACATGTGCTTGGTTTGTAAGCACACGTAGAAGACCGTTTGAGTGAAATAATTCTTTGTCACTAACGCGATCTCGGCTCAGCTGCAGAGCCGCCTGATGAAAGTCACACCGGATATCCCTGCAGTCAGCACAACGCTGACTTCAGGGAAGGGGGAGGGAGGGGAGAACTTTGCCTTCGGTTATCTCTCAAACCATAAAGGTCTGAGAGATGAACCTGGGGGCTATTAAATTATTTTGCAAATATCTACAATATGGGGGATAGTAATAATAAAGTATTACTATCCCTTTAAGGACCAGTGATGGTCCTGGAACATCATGGAATTGTGGGGTTGCTACACTTTGCTTGGTGATCCCGTAATCCAATGAAAAAAAAAAAAAAAAGTTGAAAATGCCCTATGGTCCTAAACGGCTGGGTGCATGCAGTGTGATCAGGTTGTTAAGGATTAATGTTTTTTCACCAATTTGGTTGTCTTAAGTGTTTTTAGTGAGAAGCAGTAACAAAGTTAGTATTTTCACTGTTGTGTTCTGGAGTCACCCTTCCCCGTGTTGTGTCTGTCCTGACAAGTAACCCTTTACAGTGTTGCTCTCTTGTACGCCAGATCCTGTATGTATGGGTAAAACCTTCACGTCGGTGTGAATGAAATTCATCTATTACTCTCTTCATTAAAGTATTGATACCAGAAGGGGGTTTAGTGCATTGTGTAGTAATGTGTTGCACAAATCTCTGGCCTTCGATGGGGTTAACCATTTGAGTGCCACAGGGACCCACAATGCATTGTGTACCCTTGTGGCACTCAAGAAGTTAACAAAAAAGCTTCTGGATGCAAAATCCACATATATAACTAACTGAACCACCTATCTCCTTCCCTAGTTAAATTGTCTGTAATCCCATTACTTTCAGTTGAGTAACATATTTTTGTCCTGCTTCTTCAAAAATCTTCTTTATCAGTTATGTATTTTTTCTTCATTTCTTATTGTTTTTATGTTTGCTAAAGTCTCACCACAGGGGAATGGTACAGCCAACATATACTTTATTGCAGGGAAACTGTAATGTATGCATTACCTCAGTGGTTCTCACCTCCTGTCCTCAGGACCCACTAACAGGCCAGGATGTGATTTCCTTGTTAGAGCACAGGTGAGTTAATCAATGTGAATGAGCCTCTGATCACATGATTTCCTTGTTAGAGCACAGGTGAGATAATCAATGTGAATGAGCCTCTGATCACCACACCTGTGCTCTAGCAGAGAAATCCCTAAGTCCTGGCCTGTTAGTGGGTCCTGAGGACAGGAGTTGAGAACCTCTGCATTACCTGCAAAGTCTGTTTTTATATCTGAAAACCTGGCTCATGGTATGATGGGAAGCCTTTTCTTCAGGCTAAAATGATTTTGAACTTGAGAATGAAAAAAAATGACTAGTTGCTAGTTTTTGGGGCAGCTTTACAGCTCATCAAGCAGAAAGGGGAGGGAGCGGAGAACTTTATTTTCCTATATCTTACAAACCATAATGGTTTGAGAGATACGAATAAGTGCAAGTACTCTTTTAATTGTATCTTCCATATAGTTAATACTTTTTTCTGACATTACTATCCCTTTAAAGCAAATTTGGCAAGTTCTGTGCTAGCAGCCTCTGCAGTGCATTTCCTCATGACCTCTAGCATGCAATTCAGGAACCTTGTTACCCCCAAAGTTTAGGAGACTGGACCCTCAGGCTCCTGGGATTTTTTTCATCCCTGGGTTAAACCCTATTTATATCTGGGTTGGTAACCTGTGGTACTCCAGCTTTTGTTGATACAACTAATCCTCTCCAGAGCTGCTTATTGAACAAAACTGATCTACATAACCAGGACAATATTTTAATTTGTATTGTACTGGAAAAGACCCAAATAAAGATTTGCAGTATTGACGTGAAATATTTTGCCAGTTGTAGTATGTTGGGATGCTGAGCATGATTTGGTGGAAACAATGTGTCATATTCACAAGAAAAATGGAGCAGTTCAGGGCAAACCGAGAGCGTTGTAGGAAAACCAGAGAAAATTACCCAAATTTCCATTTTGTTTAAATGAGACTAGTAACCCCTTGAATACTGGAGGTTTCTAACACTTTGCAACGCAATGCGTTGGCAACCGCTGAAGCATTCGAGGGGTTAAAATTTCCATTTAAGTCAATGATTCAATTGGTTACCAAAGAATGCGCTGTTCTTCTCTTGTGCAACATGCTTGAGAAAATGTAAAACTAACTTCTCACCTTGATTTTTATATTTGAAAACTTCATTCAGATCTGCCTATGTGCCATGTTACCCAAAAGCCCATCAGATGTCTAGTTCAGGAGATATTCACACTGTTATTTCTGGGAAATGAAAGTGAAAGTCTCCTGGTACAGCACAGATCTTAATTAGCATATTAAATATAGCTAAACATTTAATTGGCATCTTTAAATATGAAACGTCACTGGTACTGCACGGGTACCACAATCGGCTTACATTGGTATGTGGTTCCAAGTATGAATATCTCCTTAAAGGGATAGTAATACTTTGTGTTATCTTTATTTTGTAGGCATTAAAAAAACATAAAGAACGATATAAGTCTTATCTCTCAAACCTTTATGGTTTGAGAGATATTTACAAGCAAAGTTTCCCCTCCTGCCCCTTTTACCTAGTGTAAGCCATCTCTTCTCAGATGTGGAATGCAGTCCATAGACCAGACAGATAACAGCAGGGGATAATCTTCTTCCTATGAGAACAATGAAAACCCTGCCCCCCTTGACAAGTTTTTCAGGTTTTCCCTTATCTTAATTGAAGATTGTCCCTCTCTGCAATCTACCTGGGCACCTCCCTTCTGATCTGGCTGAACAGTGTTACATCAGTAAAAGGGGCGGGAGGGGGATATTTTGTCATTGAATTACTCTTGAACTACAACTCTGACAGAATTGAAATAACACTCTCCAAAATCCAAATACTATGATGATTAATTAGAGCTGCTTTTATTATGAAACATTACTATCCCTTTAAATGCACATTTGCTGGTCTTTTGGCTAACGTGACACAAAGGCAAAGGACCACTTTAGTCTCCGCTAGACATGTTGCTGTGTATATCAGGACTGGAAAACCAGAGGCTCTCCAGCTGTTCAGGACTAAAATTTTACATCATTGGCAGCCACCTGGAGGGCATTAGGCAGCCTACCAATGGTTTACATCCTGTGGGTAAGTTTTGCAATATAGTCAGTAGACTATCCTCTGTGCACAGATGGCTTTGGTATATAGCAGTTGTCTCTGGTGTCTACCAGTTGTCCCGTATTGAGTCAGTTATCCTCAGGATACTAGTGTACATCTGGTAGAAGAGTTCACACGTCTGTCATCTCCCATGTGCAAAGTATAAGATGAACTCCTAAGCACAGAAGATATTAAAGGAACACTAAGATGTCCCAATGATTTGGACAGATAATCCACTGATTAATTGTGAGATTTGGTTCATCAAAATGGATTTTTAAAGCGGAACTTTCATCAAATTGACACCTCATCTGTAGTGCGCTTATCTCCAAACTGAGCTTGCCCCTCCTCGTATGTCCTTTCTCACATGGTAGACGTTGTTGTGTGACTCTAAACTCCTCCCACTGCGCCTTCTAAGAATGTTCTCTTTCTCTAGAGACATGATATCCAGTGCTAATTAAAGATTTGTTTGAGAACCAATCTGCATCAAATTGATTAATAGAAGTCATAGCCCCCCCCCCCCATTAAGGTTTGTGTGTAATACTAGGAGATGTTGGTGTTCCTGAATGTTTGCTGAGATAAATGTTGCATTATCTATGTGAATTAACATGTGTTTAAATGGGTGTTGACAGAAATGTTACCATGGGGTAGGGGGCAAAGCCATAATATGACCCCCAGGTCAACCTGCACATCGTCTATTGTTCGTTTATGTGGAGGTGGCGTGCGTGCGTGCGTGCGTGCGTGTGTGTGTGTGCGCAAGTGCCCCCCACTGACACACGTGTGTCTGCTTGGTATATTGGGCATCTTGGGTCCTGCTTTACATGGAAGATAGATATCAACACCGTAATCCCAATTAATTTTAAATAGATGTTAATCATATTTGTTTAATCCCTTGGACATTAGACTGCACACTGATCAGATCTCTGGTATTCAAAAGGTTAATGATGATGTCCACGTGTACCATTTATACACCATCTGTTTCAGTGTGGATGGTCAGTGTATGGCTTGCCCTTTGTGATCTCCTCTACTTGGATAATGTGGCATTATTGTTTCATGACCTCCACGTGACCTCTTAATCCATGCTGTGCGTCTATACAGAATATTATGACACTTCAAGGAGTGCTGTGTTCAGTAGAATAAAATTCAGTTAACACTTTGTGTGCCAGAGGGGTACGGAACGCAGTGCGTTCACAACCCCTCTGGCACTCAAAGGGTTAAAGGGATACTAATACTTCATTTTATCTTTATTTTATTTTGTAGGCATTAAAAAAAACATGAAGAATGATATAAGTCTTATCTCTCAAACCTTTATGGTTTGAGAGATATTCACTAGCAAAGTTTCCCCTCCCGCCCCTTTTATCTAGTGTAAGCCATCTCTTCTCAGATGTGGAATCCAGTCCATAGACCAGACAGATAACAGAAGGGGACAATCTTCTTCCTATGAGAACAATGAAAGCCCTGCCCCCCTTGACAAGTTTTTCAGGTTTTTCCCTTATCTTAATTGAAGATTGTCCCTGTCTGCAATCTACCTGGGCACCTCCCTTCTGATCTGGCCGAGCAGTGTTACATCAGTAAAAGGGGCGGGAGGGGGATACTTTGTCATTGAATTACTCCTGAACTACAACTCTGACAGAATTGAAATAACACTCTCCAAAATCCAAATACTATGATGATTAATTAGAGCTGCTTTTATTCTAAAACATTACTATCCCTTTAATTTCCTTCAGTGGGAGTGTTTGGTCATTAGTGGAATGTTTAATCAGTGCAGTGTTTAACCCTTTGCATGCCAGAGAGGTATCCAGTGCATTGCGTTGCCTGTTAGACTGTGCGAGGCACTGATACTGGTATACTAAGGAAAGTCGTAGAGTTCTGGGTCAGACTAGCTGCAGCATAAGGAAGTAATACAAACACTTGTTGAGTTCGAGTGCTTTTTAACCCCTTGAACGCTTCAGAGGTCACCAACACGGTGTAAGGAGTTGAAGGGATAGTAATACTTCATTTTAAGATTCTTTAAGATTGTTGGCATTAAAAAAAAGAATGACATCAATGTAAGTCCTGTCTCTCAAACCTTTATGGTTTGAGAGATATACCATGCTACAGTTCCCCCCGCAGGCTGTTTCAGAGAAGTCGGCGCTCTAGCTGACAGCAGGAGATTCCAGTCATTTCACCGGACAGTGGCTCTTCAGCAGAGCCGAAATTGCACTGTTTAGAAATAAATACTTCATTGGAACGGTCTGCAAAGTGTGCTTGCAAACCAGGTACGCTTTGTAGACCCTTCCAATGATGTGTTTATTTCTAAATAGTTTGATTTCGGCTCTGCTGAAGAGCCACTGTCTGGTCAAATCACCATAAAGGTCTGAGAGATGAGACTTGCATCGTAGTTATTTTTTTTTAATGCCTACAATATTACTATCCCTTTAAGCCAATGTTGTGATTAGTGCCCGCTGCTCTTGTTTTGAGAGCGAGAGTATTGACTTATTTCAGCCCATTTACACACAATCGTGGGAAATCAATGAGAGCCCTGAAAAAAAACAAAAAAAACAAAAACAAAACAGGAACGTCTGCTCCTTCAGATGACATGGAGAGATTTATTTATTTATTTTTGTTTTTACAGAAGATAGTATGAAAAATACGGTATTTAAAAATCTGTAACATCTTTAGTTGTTACTGCTGCTTTTAACTAGACCGCACCAGCAGTTTTCGTGACTCCTAGCAGTTAAAAGCTCTTGAACGGGCTATGATTAGTAGAGGTCAAGAAATCGTATGACTCTTATCTGTCATGTGAGTGCACAAGAGGGTGTACAATGGATTCCACACCTAGACACGTTCATGCTCAGGCTGTGTATGAAAGTGTGTAAATAGGTTTGCAGTATTATATAAATACTAGTTGAAGAGTCTGTTACATGGGCCACAATGCCACTGCCAGCCGGTTGCGAGGCAGTCATGCGCGGTAGAGACTGCCCGCGCTGCGGCTGATACAGATGCATGACTGCGTCGTTACACACGTGTTGGCGAATTATTATATAGGATATCTCCGCACTTACTGTAAAATCTCGGGTATAATACCTGTGTAAATTATACCCAAGTGCCCATGAATAATATGTACCCTTGATTTCCCTCCCTCTACCCAAAAAAAAAAAAAATAGTTTTCTGTCTGCCTCGCTCCCTCCACCCACCTCAATATGTTCCCACCTTCCCCTTCCTCTACTCATCCCTCCGGAGTCATCTGGGATATTTGCACAATGGGTGGATAATGCAAGCATGCTTCTCGCATCCCCCTTGAGAGGACCAGTGTTAAAGGGTTAAGCGGAACTTTCACCCAAATAAAAATAGATTTAATCTGATGGCTCTCAGTCTACTATTTTTAACGGTTATATTTATTTTAACAAAATCGGCATATTTAGAAAGTTATTTAATGTAAAAAAAAAAAAAATAAAAAATACCTGGTGACGTCCTTCTGCTGCACACTACTGTACACTTTGCACCGCTCTGCTCTCCAGCCCATCCCCTTGCCGGTCAGAGCCCACCCACAACCATTACCATGTCCCTAATTGTGTAGCGTGTTCCATTCATATGCGCATGTCCTACACGTGCAATGCAGGCTTATTACTGGGCTCTGGCCGGCAAGGGGATGGGCTGGAGAGCAGAGCGGTGCAAAGTGTACCGTAGTGTGCAGCGGATGGACGTCACCAGGTATTTCTTTTACATTAACTTTCTAAATCTGCCGATTTTGTTAAAATAAATATAGCCGTTAAAAATAGTAGACTGAGAGCCATCAGATTAAAACTATTTTTATTTGGGTGAAAGGTCTGCTTTAGTAATGTCTTTTTACAATAAAATGTAATATTGTAGATATTACAAAAATAAACTGATGCTAGTCCCGTCTCTCAAACCTTTATAGTTTGAGAGATATACAGTGATAAAGTCCCTCCCCCCCCTCGCCCGTTTCACAGACGTCATCTGTAAGGCTGACAGAAGGAGATTCGAGTTGTGTGACTCGGCGGCGGCTCTTCAGCAGAGCTGAAATGGCGCCATCTTTAAAAAAAAAAAAAAAAAAAAAAAAAAAAAAACTTCTTCACTGGAACAGTCTACAAAGTGTGCCTGGTTTGCAAGCACATTTTGTAGACTGTTCCAGTGAAGTATGACTTTTTAGATTTCGGCTCCGCTGAAGAGCAGCCGGCCAGTCCCGGTACCAGGATCTCCTGCTCTCAGCTGTACAGCTGACTCCTGTGAAGCGGGGGGGGGGGGGGGTGCGTTATCATCGTATATCTCTCAAACTGTAAAGGTCTGAGAGACGGGAATTGCATCAGTTTCTTTTTGTAATATCTATAATATATTTTATTGAAAAAAGACATTACTAACCCTTTAATTTAAGATAATGGTAGTGCCCTTTGAGGACCTGAAGGTCTTCACAGGGCACTACCATAGAGTCAGTCCTGCGATGACCTTCAGGTTCTCAAAGGGCACTACCATTATCTTAAAGCGGAACTACCACCCGACACAATCTTTAGTTTCACTAAGTCCCCATCTGGCGACTAGCTGCTTAGTAACGCTAGTCACCAGAATAATTACCTTATTTAATAGATTTCTCCTCTCTTCCATGGGTGACAGGCAGGACGGAGCGCGGACATCTTGCCATTGTGACGTCCGCGTGTCTGCGCTGTCAGTCTTAGCCAGGTCTAGGAGGCGTTGCTAGGAGCCATTTGGCTCCGGCTGGGACTGACAGCACAGGCGTGCAGACGTCACAATGGCAAGATGTCTGTGATCCGTCCTGCCTGTCATCCATGGAAGAGAGGAGAAATCTATTAAATAAGGTAATTATTCTGGCGACTAGCGCTACTAAGCAGCTAGTTGCCAGATGGGGACTTAGCTAAGCTAAAAATTGTGTCGTGTGGTAGTTTCGCTTTAAATTAACACTGGTCCTCACAAGATGGGAAGCGTGCTGTAAGTGCAAGCATGCCACCTGCGGATCAGATATCCCAGAAGCCTCTGGGGGCAGGTATAGATGGAGGGGAGGGGAAGAGCGCATTAAGGTGGACAGAAGCAGACATGAGGAGATATATAATAAATACTTTTTCTCTCTTGTATGATACACCCACCTCACATAATTTGAAAAGAGGTGCTTTATTTTGCTTTCTATTTAGTTAGGAAACCAAATGTGCAGCTCAATTTCTCTGTAAATTACTATATAGCCCTATGGTTTGCCTTGCTTCACATTACACACTGGCACTCACAGGGTTAAAAGAAAGCGGGGTACCTGGTTCTTTCATTTGTATTATGTTGTATTGAAACGAACAGTAGCACACAAGAAAAGTGGAGTCATTCTGGTCGAGGGAACTGGTAAAGAGACCTGTTACTTTAAATTAGGCTTTTAACCCTTGGCATGTTAGAGAGCTCTTCCAGCATTGGTGTTCCAGGGGTTAAATCAGCTCATTTTAATCAACAGGAATTTGGGTAATTTGCCTTTGTTCCCTTTAATGCAGTTCGTTTGCTCCAATCTTCTTTCATGTGTAGAACTGTTGTATGTGTTAACCCTTTCATTGCCAGAGGGGTAAGCGTAATATGTTGAATACACCTCTGCCAATCAAAAGGTTAATAGGACAAAGTCTCACCCCCACACTAGAATTCTCAATGCGAGTTTTTGTTCCTGTTTTTACTATTGTGTAATATTTTTTTTTTTTTTTTTATTTATTTATAGAAGTATATGTTAAATTTTTTGTAATGGCCTGAGGGTTATTGTGTAAAGAGTGTTAGTTCATAGAAAGCTTACCATCCGATTAGATCCATTCCATCGTATTACAAAAAATGTCATCTGGCCTATACGCCAGCGAGGCCTTAACCCCTTAGTGACCTGCCGTGAGCGAACGCGGCCGGCACTTAACGACGGGTTTTTTTTTTTTTTTTTTCTGCATTGTAGCGAATGCCTTCCGTGACTTACCAGGTACGTCCTTTGTCACTAAGTGACATTTTTTCGTGACGTACCTGGTAAGTCACTTGTCGGGAAGGGGTTAAATAGATTAACCAATATTCACCTAGCTGGCTGAAATACATGGGTATATTAATCAAACAGCTGGAGAGCCACTGAATGACAACAGTTGACCTAGCTCAGTGGTTCACAAAGCTTTCTATGATTAACGCTTTAACCCCTAACGGCATAGTTTTTTCCAATATGGTAGTTGGATTTGTGTGTAATTCACATTGACTCGGGCTTACCAAACTGCTTATTTCGAAGTGTGGTATGATTGTGTCACTTTGTGTCTCCTGTATCTCCCATATTATGTTGGTTAAAGGGATAATAATGTTTTACAAAAACAGCAGCTCCAATTAATCTTCACAGTATTTGGGCCATGGAGAGTGTTATTTCAGTTCTGCCAGAGTTGTAGTACAAGAGTAATTGAATGATAAAGTATCCCTCTCCCGCCCCTTTTACCTAGTGTAAGTCACCTCCCCTCGCATGTGGAATCTGGTCACTTGACGGGACAGGTCACAGCGAGGGACAATCTTCTTACTGTGATCATAAGGAAAACCCTGCCCCCCTTGACAGGTGTTTCAGGTTTTTCCTTATGATCACTGAAGATTGTCCCTCTCTGTGATCCATCCGGACAGTCTTGCTGCTCTGAGGTGAGCAGTGTTACATCAGTAAAAGGGGTGGGAGGGGGATCTTGTGAACCATTACGATCCTCTTCATTTTGTGTGTGTGATATTAACATTTTCTCTTTAGCCTTAACTTAATATGAATTATATTCATTATATGAATATATGGTTCTCCTCTACTTTATCTGTCAATTTCAAGTGGATTTATTTGGCTCACATTGATCTTATATCCTTATCCTATTCATTTTGAGCGCTGGGATGTCGATATATCTTTTTACATATTATATTTTTACACACCTTTGTAGTGGTGTTTTGTGGATATTTTACAGCTGTTTGTATACATTTTGGATTTGTTCTGTGCAATACTAGATATTCTATTGTTATATTATTACACTAAATATATGTAGTGCATGTTACCAGGTAGCAGAACAAGATAATTATCAGCTCCAAAGTTACAGCGCTGGTGATTTTTAAGAGAAATTGACCAGAAAACAATATTGTGGTGAATGAAATATTTCGATCTACCACAGATTCACTGTAAACTTGTTGCATCCTGAAATGTTGTGCACAAAACCCAATCATGCAGTAAAGGCTGCTATACTAAAGGGATAGTAATACTTTTATCTTTATTTTATTTTGTAGGCATTAAAAAAAACATGAAGAACGATATAAGTCTTATCTCTCAAACCTTTATGGTTTAAGAGATATTCACAAGCAAAGTATCCCCCCCCCCCCTGGTTCAGCCAGATCAGAAGAGAGGTGCCCAGGTAGACTGCAGAGAGGGGCAATCTTCAATTAATATAAGGGAAAAACCTGAAAAGCTTGTCAAGGGGGGCAGGGCTTTCATTGTTCTCATAGGAAGAAGATTGTCCCCTGCTGTTATCTGTCTGGTCTATGGACTGGATTCCACATCTGAGAAGAGATGGCTTACACTAGGTAAAAGGGGCGGGAGGGGAAACTTTGCTTGTGAATATCTCTCAAACCATAAAGGTTTGAGAGATAAGACTTATATCGTTCTCAATGTTTTTTCAATGCCTACAGAATAAAATAAAGATAAAACGAAGTATTACTATCCCTTTAAACTCTTTTTTATAAGCGTTCTCCATCTTGTGTTCTTGTATATATTGTAAGACAGATGCAGCCTTGGTTTGGAGTTTAGCACTGGGAACATATTTGTATTAGAGGTGTGGGTACATATCCCCTTTGTTACAGAATCCCACATACACCGACACCTCAGCCTGGTTCCACAATCACACCGGTAGTCAAATCCTGTGAAAGGACAGTGGTTAGTTAAAGGAACACTAACACACAGAAGTAAACAGGGATTTTATAAACCTTACAATCCCCTGTACTTCATGTTGTCATCTGTCACTGTTTTCTGTTTATCTGAAGTCTAAAATGTAGTTTTACATATATGTTGGAGGAGCAGCTATCTCTGCCTTTTACAGGGCTTCCAGTACCAAATCAATCTTGGATATGATTGTACAGAATTGTCTGTAAATGGGCTGATATGTTGATTTCTGAATACAAGAGCACTAATCACAAATTAACTGATTTAAGCTTTCTCTCATATAAACAGCATGTAAAGGGTTAAATTCTCCCTGAACAGGGCACTTTGTATATGCATAAAAAACAAACCAGGTTAACCCCTTGAGTGCCAGTGCCATACACCTCTGGCACTCAAAGGCTAAAGATGATATTTTAGGGATGTAATGAATAATTTTCACACATGCGAGCTGTAAATATATGAAATGTAAAGTTAGAATAACGCTTTTTTTGTTTTATTGAACCTTTTGAATGCCAGAGAGCACTGTGGGTTAAATGTGCTTCTAACCCTTTCAGTGCATGAAAGGTATCAAACGCTATGTGTTGGATACCTCTCTAGCACTCAAGGTGTTAAATCTTGAATACTAGAAAGGTCTCCTTGTCATTGCAAAGCAGTGTTGTAGGGCTATCTCTGTCCTCGGTGTGTTAAAATCCCCATTTAATTCACGGAGAATTTAAGGACATTTGGGAAATATTTGCTCCCTATGGTGCAATTAGTTTACTCCAGAATTACACATTTCTTGTGTGAATAATGTGTAAGTATCTCTGCTACAGAGCAGCCTCCGTCCTCCCCAGCTGCCTGCTTTCCTTCTGCTTGTGTCCGCTGTCTTAATCCATTCTCCCACCTGTTAATCTACTTACCCCCCCCCCTCTGTGCCTGAGCCTTTAGATATACCTCCAGCTAATCTGTCTGCCATCCCCCTACTGCAAATCTGTCTAAATCTGCCCATTTTTCTCTCTTATCTACGTCTGAACCAATATGGTTTTTGCAACATCCTCTTTCAATTATTATTTTTTCATTTTGTTTCTTTTATCACCCTTATTAATTTTATTTAGAAAGCGTTTTACCAGGAATAATACATTGAGATTTCTCTTGTTTTCTGGTATGTCATGTAGAGCTTTTACAGTGAACATTTACATATTTACACAGAGAAACAATACATGCGCACACGAGCATGTACACATTAATGCATACACACACATCCACTTACAGTTGCTTATTGTTTTTTAGATGCAAAGAAGCAGTTCTTTTTTGGGATTTTAGACAGAGAAGATTGACCGGCTTATTTCTTTTTATTATGGGATACTCAGTGAGTTGTTAGTAGTGCAGTGGAGGTTATAGTTAGTATGGAGATCTGGAGTGATCATCCTGCTCAGGTAGTGTGGAATAGTCAGTGAGTTGTTAGCAGTGGAGGTTATAGTTAGTATGGAGGTCTGGAGTGATCATACTGCTCAGGTAGTGTGGAATAGTCAGTGAGTTGTTAGTAGTGGAGGTTTATAGTTAGTATGGAGATCTGGAGTGATCATACTGCTCAGGTAGTGTGGAATAGTCAGTGAGTTGGTAGCAGTGGAGGTTATAGTTAGTATGGAGAGCTGTAGTGATCATACTGCTCTGGTAGTGTGGAATAGTCAGTGAGTTGTTAGTAGTGGAGGTTATAGTTAGTATGGAGATCTGGAGTGATCATACT
Source organism: Rhinophrynus dorsalis (assembly GCA_037306005.1). Lineage (NCBI taxonomy): Eukaryota > Metazoa > Chordata > Amphibia > Anura > Rhinophrynidae > Rhinophrynus > Rhinophrynus dorsalis. The sequence goes on from CM074718.1 coordinate 20,588,727, forward strand.
GCTCAGGTAGTGTGGAATAGTCAGTGAGTTGTTAGCAGTGGAGTGGACGTTATAGTTAGTATAGAGATCTGGAGTGATCATACTGCTCAGGTAGTGTGGAATAATCAGTGAGTTGTTAGTAGTGGAGGTTATAGTTAGTATGGAGATCTAGAGTGTTCATACTGCTCAGGTAGTGTGGAATAGTCAGTGAGTTGTTAGTAGTGGAGGTTATAGTTAGTATGGAGATCTGGAGTGATCATACTGCTCAGGTAGTGTGGAATAGTCAGTGAGTTGTTAGTAGTGGAGGTTTATAGTTAGTATGGAAATCTGGAGTGATCATACTGCTCAGGTAGTGTGGAATAGTCAGTGAGTTGTTAGTAGTGGAGGTTATAGTTAGTATGGAGATCTGGAGTGATCATACTGCTCAGGTAGTGTGATAGCTTTCCAGAGAAATGGTTGTATATAGTAAGCAAGAAAGCTGAAAGGCACATCTAGATTCGAGTGTTAGCCAATTTTAGTTATTTAAACATATCACAGTGATGGGTAGTGTAATTACATTGGAGGACAAAGCGACATAATGAATTATACAGTGTGTCAAGTTTACCAAGATTTGTGGCGCTGGAGCATAAACTACTTCCCCTTAGTCTATGACTGGCATTGACATCTGCTGAACAATATGTTTTCTTACCAGGGGACTTAAACAGGATTATTTTTCTAAACAGAACACCTATTTTATTATAAAGTTTGGATGTTAATTATCAGGATGAAGACAGAAAGTGACGGTTCGGGTCAAGCCACATAGCAAGATAGAAACAGAAAGCCTGGCAATACCATGATTAACACTGCATGTCCTAAAACATTAGGATGTGCTAAAAACTGATCCTGTCATTAAAATCGTTTTCATTGAGGCTGGCAGAAAATAGCAAAGTTTCCCCTCCCGCCCCTTTTACCTAGTGTAAGCCATCTCTTCTCAGATGTGGAAAGCAGTCCATAGACCGGACAGATAACAGCAGGGTACAGTCTTCTTCCTATGAGCCCCCCTTGACAAGTTTTTCAGGTTTTTCCTTTATCTTGAAGATTGTTCCTCTCTGCAGTCTACCTGGGCACCTCCCTTCTGATCTGGCTGAGCAGTGTTACATCAGTAAAAGGGGCCGGAGGGGGATAATTTGTCATTGAATTACTCTTGAACTACAAATCTGACAGTATTGAAATAACACTCTCCAAAGTCCAGATACTATGATGATTAATTAGAGCTGCTTTTATTATCAAACATTACTATCCCTTTAAGGAGAATGAACACCACCTAATATCCTTTCACTTACCTTATTGGCCAGAAAATCCTAATGACCTCATGAAGATGATATCTCTTGCACCAAAGACCAAGTGGAAAGTTATTAGGAGGTATTCTTCTTTAAAGGGATAGTATTGTCAGAAAATAATAACACAAAATCTTGTAGGTATTAAAAAACTAATGTAAATGCCCTCAGTCCTATCACAGCAAAAGATTCCCCCTCCTTCTCCTGTCCCTGACATCCGCGTCTAGCTGACAGCAGTGGAATCCGGTCCCGGGACCGTCGGAGGCTCTTCACCAGAGCCGAGGATCGAAAGAGCTAAAAAGAGTTACTTCACAGGAACGGTCTGCTAAGTAACATAGTAGATAAGGCTGAAAAAAAGACATGCGTCCATCAAGTCCAGCCCATGCCAAAAACACCGCTGTTGATCCAGAGAGAGGCAAAAAAGCCCTCTGGAGCCATTTCCAATCTAGTCCCAAATATGGTATGGGGGGGGATTATTCCTTCCTGACTCCAACTGGTAATCAGATAGTTCCCTGGATCAATATCCTATTTGCTTTGAAGCCATCTGTCATAATTGTCAATATTCTGTGCTAGATAGGCATCCATTGCTTTTTTTGAATGCAGTTGCATTATCTGCAAGCACAACATCCCGAGGCAAACAATTCCATAGCCTTACCACCCTTACTGTAAAGAATCCCTGCCTTTGTTTTAGTCGAAAGCGCCTTTCCTCTAGTCTTAATGGATGACCTCTTGTTCTTAGCTCAGCTCTTTGAGTAAATAATTAATTGGATAGTTCTTTGTATTGACCTTGAATGTATATGGTAATCATATCACCCCTTAGACGTCTCTTCTCTAATGTAAACAAGCAACCGGCTTTCGTATCGGAGGAGACTTTGCAGGACGTAGGTAAAACGGACCGGAGAGGGAAATACTAAAATTAAATTACAAGACCATTTCACTGATATGGACAATTACAAAGGTGTAAAGAGCATTAAAAAATGTATAATGTCTAATCAAATATGACATTTTATCATACCATTACTGTCTCTCTAATTAAACCACAACATCCAAATTCTTTTATTTTGATTCTCATTATAGTAATGTCTTCTACAGCTGGCAGTGAATATACTAGGGAAATTGTTTCCCAGATCACTCTGCAAGACTGTACAGGCAATTTAAACTCTATTGGTTTCTACAACTCCCTTCACATCCAGCGAAATGTTTCCTGCCCTCATGCTTTATGGCTTTTATATGTGTCCTTGGGGTACAACTGGTGTAGTCGGCCCCAGCCAGCTCTTTGGGGAATATCATTCCGTCATCCCCATTCATTTAGTGTTTTTTGGGGGAATAATGGGAATTTTAGTCTCCAACAACAAGAGGCTCAACAGTTGACTCAACCTGTTGCTGTTATCATTTCTAGTTTATATATGGTCTGAAGATGCGTGGAGTTGTAGTCCAATATTCTCTGGAGAGTCACCGGTGGCCACTTTTATGAGTTTATAGTTGACATCTTGGATGACTGTAATATTTGCCAGGCATGGACTAAATGATACAACACCACAACAATCTCCCTGAGGCGCTAATGTATACAAGAAATATATTTTAAAAAATATATAATATTTAGAGGCACTTTAAGATAATAATAGCACCTTGGACAAACAAGAGAGATTCCAAATGTGGGTTCTACTCTCAGTTGCTGCCTCTCACGTACCTCCAGCACAGGTTATCCACCCCACATATAGAAAATACCAAAAGACACTCTCTAAGTGTAAACTGCTTAAAGTTCAGTTTTTTCTCACACCTCCACTTTTTTAATAAATAGTTGGAGCAGATTATATAAAACTATCCTCTGGTGTACTTGCCCCTCATTGGCTCATAGTCAAGTAGATAGGTCCTATCCTAAGTAGGTGGCTGCCCTAGATAGAGGGTGAAACTCTCTATAATCCCTGAATATCGGAGATATTGGTTGGGCCATCTACAGGAGAACAACAGAAGGAGACCAACACAGAAGTGAACCGTTGCCGGGGGTTAACCAGCAAAAGCACACACACCTAGAGGCAGGCATTGGCCTCAGCAAAAGGTGAGTGCAATAAGAACATATCACCAAGGTGTTCCATTGCATGGTGAAGGAGGATTTTGGCAAATAACATCACGGTGGAGGTGTGAATTTAAGCGGTTTACACTTAGAGTGTGCGCCTTCTCTCTTTTTGTATTTTCTACATGGACTAAATTATTGTTGTCTAGAAGCTATCTAGGAGATTCAGGAGCCATAGAAGGTGCTGTCTGCATATTAGTATATATAAACTACCTACAAAACACAGTCAGAGCTAAATGTTTGAAAATCCAGAGCATCCGAGAAGTGAAAAGTCATTTCCACCACTGAGAATTTTGTTTAATTTGGATTTCTCCAGAACTGCGCACCTTATATGAGATGATAGCGCTCAAAGTTCCCCCCTCCCTCCCCCTTCCCTGACTGAATGCTGACTGCAGGGATATCCGGTATTACTTGCATGAGGCGGCTCTGCAACTGAGCCGAGATCGTGTTTATAAAAAAGAAATCTTTCACTAAAATGGTCTTCTACGTGTGATTGCAAACCAAGCACAAACCAAGCACACGTAGAAGACCGTTTTAGTGAAAGATTTATTTTTTATAAAAGCGATCTCGGCTCAGATGCAGAGCCGCCTGATGCACATAAGACTGTCGTATGACAGCTTTCCCTGCAGTCAGCGTTCAGTCAGGGAAGGGGGAGGGAGGGGGGAACTTTGAGCGCTATCATCTCTCAAACCATAAGGGTTTGAGAGAAGACACTGGGGGCAATAAGTTTCTTTTAACAAACCTACAATATGGGGATTAGTAATTTGCAGGTATTACTATCCCTTTAAGGGTGATTGATAAGGCCCAAGTCTTGGAATTGCTTGAGGACATGGTTTCCTGCACTACAATGCTGCTTTGTTTGCCTTGTGTCACTGGGCTCTTTGTTTCGGCTGGGTTCTCTGACTACTTTATTTGGACCATTTTATTAATAAGAGGAGGGAGTTTGATGATTTTCCTCCGTAGGCTAAATATATTTTATGTCCTCGACTGTTCTGTTTTTGTATATTTTGGTACACAGATCACTTAATAAATAAACACTGTTTGTATTCACTTTATTTAGTGCCAGTATTGCCCTTTGGTACTTTTATCCCGGTGCCCTGTTTTTGTTTTCATTTTAACCCTTTGAATGCCAGTGGGGTGAGCAATGCATTGCTGTCCTCTGTGGCATTCCAAGGGTTAAGGAGGGGTTATTGTTGTGCTCCATGGCGCATTCCTGACTGTTATCACCAGTAGCCATATGACATCTACATTCCCTGTGTTCTGCAAAGGAACTGAACCACTAAATATTAGATAAACCACTAAACTGATTTAAAGTGATAGTAATGTTTGATAATAAAAGCAGCTCTAATTAACCATCATAGTATTTGGACTTTGGAGAGTGTTATTTCAATTCTGTCAGAGTTGTAGTTCAAGAGTAATTCAATGACAGTGTCCCTCTCCCGCCCCTTTTACTGATGTAACACTGCTCAGCCAGATCAGAAGGGAGGTGCCCAGGTAGACTTCAGAGAGGGACAATCTTCAATTAAGATAAGGGAAAAACCTGAAAAACTTGTCAAGGGGGGGCAGGGCTTTCATTGTTCTCATAGGAAGAAGATTGTCCCCTTCTGTTATCTGTCTGGTCTATGGACTGCATTCCACATCTGAGAAGAGATGGCTTACGCTAGGTAAAAGGGGCGGGAGGGGAAACTTTACTTGTGAATATCTCTCAAACCATAAAGGTTTGAGAGATAAGACTTATATCGTTCTTCATGGTTTTTTTTAATGCCTACAAAATTAAAATAAAGATAAAACGAAATATTACCATCCCTTTAATGCAGTAGTAACCCTTTATCATTATCCTGCATTGTATGTTGAGCTCTGTCATTGCCCACGGCACTGTACAAAATAAGCCTGAGGAGCACACACTTGATCAAAACAGATTGCATTAAGAAGGGCCTTGATTGTGAGAGCTTATTTTTAAATATTCTGCTATAATATCTAAAATAAGTGAGAGTGTCTGTTTTATTTATTTATTTATTTTTAAATCATACCCACTTTTTTTTTTTTTTTTTTTTTTTTTAACTGTACATGTATACATCACAAAGGAAATTTTACTATCCCTTTAATCGGAGCTTTTAACTTCTTGAATGCTCTTGACATTTTTATTGCTATTTTTTTTTTTTTTTTTTTATATCTTTATATAATTTTTAGATGATGACAGCGACTGATAATTATTTGCATCGCATTTATACATCTCTTGCATGTCCTCGCTGATGCACTAGCTTAAAACTTTGAGTGCCAGAGAGCATTGCATACCCCTCTGGCACTCAGTGTTAAAATACCCCAAATTCTCATTTTTAATGTTTTATGTGTGTTCCCTATGGTGCAATACGGTTTGCCTATTTTCTTCACCTTTTCTTACCGTTTGAGTGCCTTTTGCAATGCGTTGGATTACCCCTCTGCCACTTAAAGGGTTAACATACCCTCGGCCTGCCTGCGCGCAATGTTCTCAACCATGTGAAACAGAACGTGGGACTATTGTGTCTGCACGTTTTTACCTTCTGGTTTATCTTGGTCTCACTATGTAAAACCAAGAAGAAAATTCAAAAACGTTTATTTGTCATGCACTGGATAAACAACTTGGCAGTGAGAAATGACTAGTGGCCACTACCCCTTAAGACTAGAGGTAAGGAGGTTTCAACATCTGCAGAGAAAGGGGTTTTTTACCAAAGGTCTGTTAAATTGTGGAATTCCTTGTCCAAAGATGTGTGATGGCAGATACAATGGATATATTTAAGAGAAGATTAGATGCATTTCCAGCAGAAGGGAACATACAGGACTATAGTGTATATTAATAAGTAAAACTGTAATGGTTTGAGAGATGGGACTGGTATTGTTTAGTTTATTTTTTTAATATCTGCAATATTACATTTTTTATATAAAGACATTTCTAGCCCTTTAATAAATACTGCACTTAGATTTGCATCCCTTGTCTGCCTTGTGCTCACTCTGTCTTTTGACCACACTTTCCCCCTGGACAGTCACTTAAACCTGTACACCTGTAGTAGAACAGACATTGAGAGAATATTTTAATATTGCAGTATTATACCTTTGGACATCCTTTTGTTTTTTTTGTGTTTCGTATATAATTTTAGAAATGAGGAGAGGTCATTTATATCTCTGAATCAAAATCTGTTTTTTATCTGATGGGTCTTTCACCTTAACCCTTTGAGTGCCAGAGGGGTACGCAACGCATTGCAAAGCAAAGGGTTAATCCAAGTTTGCATATTTGAAAACTGTGTTAAAACTGCCTATGTGTCATTCTAACCCAAAGTCCAGCAGATGTACAGTTCAGGAGATATTCATACTTCTTACATATGCAAATACTAGTATGAAAGCCCGTATACACGGGCTAAAGTGCACCCAGCGGCCCCGGGTGCTACCCCGGAGCCGGGAGCAGAGACGGGCGGTGAGCAGTCTCTACTGCGCATGTGTGGTTACGCTCACAGGGAGCGACGCATTCTATCACTTTGTTATAGGATATGATTATTGCAGTACCTCAGCAGTACCAGTGACATTTTAATATGCTAATTAAGCTAATCAGTTATGTTTTATTTGCTAATTATGCCATTTCAGTGATGTGTCATATGCTAATGCAGGTTTCAGTGATGTGTCATATGCTAATGAAGCTCTGTGCAGTACCAGGAAATGATCCCTTTCATTTTGCCCACAAATAAGTGTGAATATATCCTGAACTAGACATCTGCTACTCTTTTGGTTAACATGACATATAGGCAATTTTTAATGCAGTTTTCAAATATGCACACTTGACTTAAAGGGATGGTAATACTTTGTTTTACCTTTATTTTATTTTGTAGGCATTAAAAAAACATGATGAATGATAAGTCTTATCTCTTAAACCTTTATGGTTTGAGAGATATTCACAAGCAAAGTTTCCCCTCCCTCCCCTTTTACCTAGTGTAAGCCATCTCTTCTCAGATGTGGAATGCAGTCTATAGACCAGACAGATAACAGCAGGGGACAATCTTCTTCCTATGAGAACAATGAAAGCCCTGCCCCCCTTGTCAAGTTTTTTTTTAGGTTTTTCCCTTATCTTAATTGAAGATTGTCCCTCTCTGCAATCTACATGGGCACCTCCCTTCTGATCTGGCTGAGCAGTGTTACATCAGTAAAAGGGGCGGGAGAGGGATACTTTGTCACTGAATTACTCTTGAACTACAACTCTGACAGTATTGAAATAACACTCTCTAAAGTCCAAATGCTATGATTAATTAGAGACACTTTTGTTATAAAACATTACTATCCCTTTAAGGTGAAAGTTCCACTTTAAAGTTTGGTTCAGTCCTTTTAATGCCAGAAAGGTACCCCTACGCATTGCGACAGTAGAACAGGTGTGGTCTAATTGTATCTCTTCAGCTGCCATTTGACTACAGCTCCAGTTGTACTCAGTCAGCTGTCTGGATGATAATGGGGATTTTATTGCCGAACAACTCCTGGGGACCTACAAGTTGCTTTCCTGTACAATAAAGACTGGTGAAATATATCCTCTTTACCTGTGCCCGTCTCTCACCATCTCTTATGGTGCCCACACACTGGTGGATTTCCGTTGGTAACAATCTGCATTTCCTCCCTAGACACTCAGACCAAACACAGGAAATCTGTATTGCGCAGCCTTCAGATTGTGGTTTAGTTTTGTTGCGTAGGTTGCACTCTCGATAACCTTTTTTCAAGTGAAACAAATATAATTTATTCAGTCAATTTTTCGGCCAACACTTTGGCCATGGAAAAAATATGTTTTATTCAATCAAAGTTTCAGTGTTGGCCGAAAAGTCGATTGATCTTTGTTTCACTTGCAAAAAAGGTTCCTGATACAGACTGGGCTGGAACCCAATATCGCAGACCCATGTATTCCTCTGTGGTTTGGTCTGTTGAGCTCGCACAATGGTTGTATCAAATCTGGTAGGGAACAAAAATATCAATATCAAACCAATAAATCTGATATGATCTCATTACCTAACCACCACTCATAGCATATGGGTACTACCCTCCCCCCCCAATTGCATCTATTTACCTCTTATACCATCTATAAGTTGCTATGAGATGTTTGGGACCTTAAAGGGATAGTAACACTTAATGAATAGCAAAATTTGTATTGTTACTATTGTAGCGTTTATCTCCCAGACTACAATGAGGGAACTCCCATTGCTGAGAGGTGTTCTATTCAAAAGTTATAGCAGCTGAAACATGAATTTTGTAGGTGCAGAATCTTGGTGGCCTCTCAGATGTTACAGTGACGCTGTTGCTATACCATCCTATGGACAGCTTGGGTCAGCTGACCATGAACCTCCATAGGATGGTCCAGCAACAGCGCCACTGTAATGTTTGAGGCCACGGAGATTCTGCACCTACTAAATTCAAGTCTGAATTATCTACACTTTAGTCAGCACTATGATCTCTTCTACAAGCTTAACTTTGGGTGAATTGGTATCATTTTATAATTTACTTGTCTATCTAAAGTTGAACCAACACATTATAACAACTTAGTTATAATTGAAAGAACTTTTGAAATGTTATATTTAGATATCTCAGCATACATTTATATCTTATTTGTTAGTTTATACAAAGTAGGCATATGGGCACACACAGTTTGCTGTAGTTTGATACAAATGTTACACACTCTCTCCCAACTACTACTTCCTACCAGGAAGCACTAACTAATTTGTGTAAACTGACAAATCGATATGTATCAAATATTTGCCTATAATTTTTTTTTATTCCTATTTTTTTATCCGCTTATCTGCCTGATAGTGAGCTTCCTTTTTCTGTCTGGAGGAAGCTTTCTGTCTGGTTATGAAAGCAGGGATAATGTTACCATGTGAAAACGATGGCATACAGAGCAATCAATCCTGCAGGGATAGTGTTAAACTTTATCCCTGTCTTTGAAACTATGATTGACTGCTCAGCTCAGGAAACATCCATCGAGCTTACGGTCACATCAGTCCCTGACCGAAAGCTCTCTCCATACAGGTCCATAGATCTCAATACCAGACACCTGTAGCTCCCCCCACCAAAAAAATGAATAAGCAATTCAGCTTTGCTTTTTGTGCAATTACATAATAATGTATGTGAAGTACAAATAAAGGTATACTACCTCCTTTAACCAGAGGAGTATGCAATTGCATACCCCTCTGGCGCTCAAAGGGTTAAAGATTTCTGTGCCTGTGCACAAGTGATCTTTTGATTTGGTTAGTTCACCTGTTCTCAGGTAGGGAAACCCAGAAAACCTGCAGTGTTGGGGGTAATTTAGGGGGGCAATTTTGAGAATGTCTGCCATATGGGGCCCATGCTTTGCCCTAGAACTGCTCTACAATGCCCCTAGCTTATAATGAGGCCCTACAATATGCCAGTAACCTTTTCCTAGTAGTCCCCTGTTGCCTCAGCTAGGAAAGTGCATCAATATAATAGTGTTACAGTGCTGGACTCTGTGCCGGCCTTCCCTTTACTGATGGGCTCATATTGTGGACTGATGATATAACTGCAGCATCAGCACCAGGCCTTGTGTATTACCTGGGTATCCGACGTTCCACGTCTGTTCTCCAGCTATTGAGTCCTGCTGAAAATGGCAAGTTAACCATTGCTGTGCCAAAGGCTTTAGCAGAGCATTGTGCAGCACTCGAGACGAGGAAAGGTAGAGCAATTCAGGAGCAAAATTCGAAATGATTCTAAAATTAGGCTTTTAACCCCTTCAGTACTAGCGAGGTCTGATGACCTTTCTATAATTGGTATTCGTGGGGTTAAAAACCATATTTGAATCAATGGGATTTTATTTTATTTATTTATTTTTTTTTTATTCTGCATCCACGTTGCATTTGGTTTGTTCCAAAATTGTTGTACTCTTGCAGAAAGTTAACCCTTTGAGTACCAGAGCAGTGTCCAACACATTACTTCACTCCTTGCAGGGTTAAAGGGATAGTAATGTTTGCAATTAAGTGGATCGGCGAGTCTTCTTTATTGTAAATCTGACACATTGCTCTATATTTATCTACTTTTATGTAGTTCTCAAGATATTAAATGTAGAAAGATGCCCCTTCTGGCCGCCTCCCACTGAATCTGCAATCTGGTCCCAGAACCGGACGGATGCAGCGAGGGACAATCTTCAGTGAGCAAAGGAAAATCCTGACCCTTCTACATGTAATACCTTGAGAACTATAGAAATGTAAGTTGCTAAACATAGCACAAAGTGTTAGATTTACAATACAGAAGACTCTGCGATATCGGTAATTGAAAACATTACTATCCCTTTAAAGGATCTGTAACGTTGTGCTGTTCTTGGTGGGGGGGAGAAGTAATGAAAAACACTTGCTGCAGGGCTTTTCCTTCTGAACAAAACAACACTTCTCCCACTGCTTGGGAGCTGCTTCGTTCAAAATTAGTTACACTTCTATTGTTGTTGTTGTTGTTGTTATTTGTGTTTAACCCTTTCAGTGACAGAGGGTTCCGTTGCCTATCACTCTGGCACTGAATGGGCTAATATATAAAACTGAGAAATAGTGCCACATGATGTCTAGTCGGCTATTCTATTGCATTCTATGGGAGAGGTCAGTCATTGACTGCAGTTGTTCACAGGAAGTGAGATTAACCCTTTGAGTGCCAGACGGGTACGTAACGCATTGCAAAGCGATGCATTGCGTACCCCTCTGGCACTCAAAGGGTTAACATCTCCACCACCGTGTGACAATTCCAGCTGTATTAAAGCAGTGAAAGTTCCCTTATACACTAAAGTGCAGGGGTGGACACAAGATACAAATCTCTTGGAGCCAACCAGGAGTTAAAATGTGCGTGTTTTTAATAAAAAAAGAAATAGATTTCCCAAATGTTTGGAGCCAGAAGTAAAATTTGAGGCTTCCCTGCTACGTGTTAGGAGTGTGATCTGAGCAGTTCGTGTTCCCGTTTGGGGAGGGACCTTAGACTCTTGAGTTCAATTAAGATGGACACGCAGCCCTTGTGTGATTTACCGTAGGTCAATAATACTAAAAATTGACCGTTGCTTTGATTAATTGAGGTCTGACACTTCCCAGCATCGCTTCTGCCACAAGTGAAGGCTGTATGCCCTGCTGAGACCGTGGGGAGAGTGTGGGAGTGAAAGTGTTAACAATACCAGACCCCTGGTTCCCTGTTTCTATTCCTAGCAACCACCAAATTAACTGCTGAAATCCCTCCTGCACTATCATCCCAGTATTACAATTTGCTGCCATCACCAATACTTTATATCTTAGGCTGACCAGACCTCATCTTTAACCGGGGACGCATAGGAGAAATGCATACTGCAGGACTGCTTTCATTTCAGTGAAGTACTGCAAAATGGCTATTTCCTATGTGTCCCCGGTTAAAGGTGAGATCTGGTCAGCCTATTATATCTGGGCGTCTTAGGTTACCCCAAACACAACAGAATACAGTATAAAATCCCCTTAATAATCAGACATATATAATTAACTCTTTAGTAACATGTGCTTCCTTCAGAGTAGTGAGTTCATATTAGAGAACAGAGGCAAGAGCTGATTAATTGAACATTTAATCTAAAAAAAGCTTCACAGTGCTGGTTACAGAAATACAGAAATACAGGAATAAAGGACATGCACAAATAAAGATTACACATTGGCAAAGCAGTCCATAAAATAAAATGGGAGAAACACAAGAGATCCTTAAATACAATTACCAGTATTTTAAGAATCCTTGCAGGAACTTCAGATGGTATTTCCCCCTTCAGTTGTTAAAAGAAATTCACCTTTTTTTATTCACAAACCCATATTAAATAGGAGTCCACCGTTGCTTCTAAGAGGCCAAACCCCCTGGGTGTTACCTGGTGGGAGGTTTGGCCTGACAGTTTACAATATACACATGTTCTCTGGATAACCCCATCAAAGCAGAGGGCCCAAGACCTTTTATGGCACTCTATATGTCCTGCTCTGGTGATTTACTCATTCAGTTTCTGGTGATGTTATCTACTCGGCTAATTTAGCCAACACTTTAAAAGGTACAATAAAATACAAAAAATAAACAAATTATACATACCAGGGCCCTGCAAAGGCCAACCCATGCCTTGGCATGACAGCTTCTGTAGGAAAGCACGTTAAGGTAAATAATTGAATTATCAGTTAAAAGAGTTGATTAAGACTGTTTAATTAGAATATGCATTTTTTTATAGCCTTAAAGGGAAGCCGCCACTTTTAAGCTTATATTCTGTTTTCTATGTTGATTATAATGTACTTTTGTATAGTCTATGCTCAGATATGTATCCACAGGGGCCAGTGCAGTGACAATTAACCCTTGAAGTACCAGAGATGTTATCCATTGCGTAGCAGTGTGTTAGCCACACCTCTGGCACTCAGAGGGTTAACCACTTGGATGCCAGAGGTCTCATACATTAGTTTGCAATGTGATGGGGACATCTTTCGTATGGGAGAGGTTAAAGGAAAAAGTGCTCTACTTATCCATCTCTTCTTTAAAGGCTTCTTTAAAGGAGCAGTAAACTTTCTGAAAAAAATATATATTGTAGGGATTTTCCTATTGAGTAAACTAAGGGTACTCCCACTATAGAGATATTTATATCTGCAGAGTAATTACAGTTTAAACACGTTTTTTTTTACATTAGCAGTTCCCTCTAGTGGTCAAATTCTAATAAATTTTTTTTTTGTTAAATTATAATGGAGAGGAAAGTCAGTGACGTATAGTTCTCCATAGAATGTGATAGAAACTGCTGAGTCACTTCCTGTCAGAACTATCAGGAAGTAAACACAGTAAATTCACTTCCTGATTATTTGAACTGCTATAATATTTGAATAAAACAACTGATAGAGGTGGAAGTACCCTTGTTTTACGCAACAGGAAAAGTCCTATAACGTGTAGGTTTTCATAAAAAAAAAGTTTACTGCTTCTTTAAAGTGTTGACATCTGGGGCTATTTCGTTCTTTAATGTCTTGTTTTTTTGTTTTTTGCTAGGTAGATGTTAAATGAGTCTTTATTTTATTAAGTGAACCCAAGTAAAATTATTTATTTATAGTGGGGTGGTAGAAGAAGCTCTGTTTTGGTACCATATGTAAGTATAGTCCCTTTGTTCATTGATGTATGTGTTGTATACGAGGGCTTGACCGATTTGGTTTGACTTTAGGAATAAGACTCATCACAGCAAGCGCCCGTCAATGGACCGAATACGTAGCCTACAATTCAAACACGGAATAGTAGGCTACTTTTTCAGTACATTGATGGGATCTTCTTAAAAATGGAAAGTTTTTGTGATTTCACGTGCTCACTAATCCTTTGATTGCCGGGGGTATGCAATGCATTGCACTCCACTCTGGAATTCAAAGGGTTAAGCCGTGGGATGCACTGAGATCTTCAGTTGCATAAATGGGTATCGGGCTCCACACTCAGAGCTCACAAATGTATCAGTATCTCTGAAACAATGTACGATAACTGCTGGGCTTTTGGCTAAAGTGACACATAATTAGTTTTCAAATACGCGAACTTGAATACCATAACTGACAATGCCCTTAGACGTGGCTAGCTCAGTGACCAGGTGCTTTTTGTGGACCTTAAGCCCTGAGGGGGAAAATCTTGGCTTTGCTCAGGAGTTGCCCACCGAGGCTGCTTCTTAATACATGGTACTCTGAAGACAGAAGATCTGCAGGAAAGGTGAGCAACCCTTTGAGTGCTGCAGGTTCACATGTCCCACAGTGCCCCCTCCGCACAGGGGTTTTTCCTTTGGAGTTCCTATTGCACACTCCTGCACTCACTGGGTCTATCTGTATGTCTGTTGGGTGTTTGGAGCAGGTTTATGTGGTACTGAACACTTTAGCTGCTGGTTTGGCATTCAGTGTTTTTTGGTGTCCTAACATGTTCTAGTGATTCATGTCTTTTTATATTATACCTTCAATTTTGTAAAATTTGAGTTTACAGCATAGGCTCTATCGCTCCACTCACTTCTACGGGACTGTACAGTTTGGGACATATCTCTGCAACCGTATAATCTGGTACTTCAGAGATGGCTCATTTTACTTGTCTGCCCTTGCTCAATTATCTGGTTCATGTTTCTAGTGTGTTGGGGTCTCAGGGGGCTTCAGGCACTGTTGGGGTCCTTTTTCTGGGAAAACTACATTTCCCATGGGCGCTTGCTTCGCGTGCTTGTTTCTGATTGGCTCCCGCTGCAGCAGCCATTTTGTGATCTTTCCAGAACAAGTATCCTATGCAGGGCTTGGACTCTCCTTCTCTCCTCTGCTGATTAACCCTTTGCCTGCCAGATAAGTCTAAATTAGCGATTTCTGGGGTGAAACTTTAATCCTACACACTAGTTGGGTGATTATACTGTAAGGTTATTGACAATGTGAGTATGTTATACCGTTGAAACTTTTGGCCAGATCTAAGACGAAGGAGGCTGGAGTCTCTGTACCCCCTATTGCGCATTGCTCTTCATGTCATTCAGGGTTACATAGAGAATTCTCAGGTAATTTATGCCCAGCATGTTCTAATGTCCCTGAGAGTCTTCCAGGGACCTCCAGCCATGCATTAGAGCGAGTCTGGTGCAAGAGTTCAAGGCTGCTGCTTACGGTCCACATTGCAACTCTTTTCATCCCAGTTACAGGGGGTCTTCCATTCTTGGCAGATCCCTTCCTCTGTCAAGTCTCCCCTGCTAAAACTTCAGGGAGTACCTTACATGTCAGATTCCTCTGAGGAGGAACTGCTGGTGGATTCAGATGTTGAAGAATGTTCTGCTGTGGGCTTCTCTCCGTTTTTTGGGGGATCCTTTTCAGGCTGATCCTGAGCCCTCAGCTGATGGCCTGACCAGGGCTGTTTTAAATACCTTAAACATTCATTTAGTTCAGGAAGTTCCTTCTGATGTATTTCAGGAGCCTAAAAAGTCCCCTACTTTCCACCTAACCCCACTCTTGACCGACTTGTGTCTGAAGAGTGGAAGTCTCCTGATAGGAAACAGTCCGTCTCTAAGAAATTTGCCAAGATTTATCCCTTTTCTGAGGCTGTACTTGCTCAGTGGGTTCATCTCTCCAAAGTGTATGCTCCTATCTCCAGGCTATCCAAGTCTACTGCCTTGCCAGTGTCTGATGAATCTGCTCTGAAGGACTGGACTGACAAGAAACTTGAGGTCTCCCTCAAGTCCATCTTTGCCACTACTGGCACTGCCATGCATCCAGCATTCGCTGCAGCATTGGTGAACTAGGCCATTGCGGTCTGGACTGAACAGCTTACCCTTGCTGTTCGTCAGGGTGCTCCTACTTCGGATATGTTGCACCTCCTTGTCAACATTTCTGAGGCTCAGCACTGTGTTTCTGCTGCCTTATTTGATGCCATCCTTTTGGTGGCTAGGGTTTCCACCATGTCTGGTTGCCAGATGGGCTCTTTGGCTCAAGATCTGGTCTCCTGACACTGCTTCCAAGAAAGCATTGCTCTCCTTACCTTTTCTTTGTTTGGGCCAGATTTTAAGGATCTGATCAGTGAGGCCACAGGGGGTTAAGAGTACCCTTCTACCCTTGGTCCCTAGGAAGAAAACGCCACTTAAGCGTTACAAGTATTTTCATCCCTTTCAGAATGAGACCCGTCTGGCGAACCAGACAGTTCCTTTAGTGCCACGTACCTCCTCGAAGCCCAAGGTATCCTCCAAGCCCAAGACTCACCGAGCCCGGTTCCGCACTCTGTTGTGGCTGGTCATCTGCACCACTATCACAGCATTTGGGAGGATTCAGTGGCAGACCCATGGGTTTTACATCCCTTTCGCTTCTTTCCTTCTCATATGCCTCAGGGCTCAGAGAAACGCCGTCTGATTGGCGTTATTCAGGCTCTTCTGGACATCTATGTTCTAGAGCCGGTTCCAATTCAGGACAGAGGTATGGGTTTTTACTCCAACCTCTTTGTGGTCTCCAAGAAGGACGGCAGTTGTCGTCCCATTTTGGACTTGAAGGATCTTAATTCTCCGGAATCATCACCAGGAGTCCCTAAGAACGGTGATTGCTGCTATGTCCCCGGGGGAATCCCTTGCCTCTCTGGAATTTCAGGACACGTATCTACACATCGCTATTCATCCAGAGAGCCGGCAGTACCTCAGATTTCCCTGCGACCAAGGGCACTTTCAGTTCTCAGCTCTTCCATTTGGTCTGACGACAGCTCCTCAAGTCTTCAACTGTGTCCTGGGAGCCTTAGTGTCCGTCCTCCACCGGGATGGCGTCACAGTTACTCCATACATGGATGTCTGGCTTCTAAAGGCCCCCTTTGCGGAACTTCATCAGCAGGTCCAGCAATGCATTCATGCTCTCGCCTATCACGGGTGGATCGTCAACTTGTACAAATCAGATCTTGTTCCATCCCAGCACCTGGACTTCTTGGGCCTCCTCTTCTACTCCCAGAAGAGCATGGTGTTTCTCACGGACGACGTGACTCACCAGATCACCCACATGGTTTCTGAGGTCCTGGCTCAGGACCCAGTTGCAGCCAAGAAGCTGTCCTCTTTCTAGTGGGGAAATTCATTTCTACCATAAAGGCGGTACCGTTTGCCATGGCGCACACCAGTGAACTCCAGCGGTTTGTGATCCAGGTGAGCAGGGGTCAGCCAGACTTTCTGAAGATATCTGTGTCCCTACCTGTTCATGTGGAACTGAGTTTGTCTTGGTAGCTAGACCTCTCCAATGTGCTGAAGGGCAAGTCCTTCCTGGTATCCTTCTGGACCACCGTGATGACTGATGCCAGCCTCTCCGGCTGGGGAGCAGTCCTGGGTCCCCTGAGCGCTCAGCATTGATGGTCTCCAGAGGAATCTCTCATTCCCATCAACATATTGGAGCTTTGGGTGATATTCCATGCCCTTCATCATTGGACATCCCAGCTGGAAGAATGCCTAGTCCGGGTCCAGTCTGACAATGCCACAGCGTGTCTTTCATCAACAACCAGGGCGGAACAAGAAGTCTCACTGCTTGGTTAGAGGTCAAGGCTATTTTGTCCTGGGCAGAGGAACACGTTCCTGCCATATCTGCAGCACACATTCCTGGCGTAGACAACGTCATGGCGGACTTCCTCAGTCGGCACACAGTGGACAGCGGAGAGTGGGAACTGCATCCAGAGGTGTTCACCCTAATTGTTCAGAAGTGGGGTCTTCCTTACATCGACCTGATGGCGACAAGACACCACAAGAAGGTTCCGATGTTCTGCTGTTGATGGAGGGACCCTCTAGCTCTGGTGATGGATGCCATGTCGATTCCTTGGTTATTTTCTATGGCCTACATGTTTCTTCCCCTCCTAATGTTGCACAGGGTGTTATGGAAATTACGACTGGAACGCTGTCCATTCATTCTGATTGCTACGTACTTGCCTTGGTTTCCGGAGCTTCTGGATCTGTCTGTGGAGGAGCTTTTCTGGCGGTGTAGTTTTGGCGTTCCAGATCAATCAGGAGATTGTGGTGCCCTCTTTCTGCCCTGACCCCACTTCTGACAAGGAGAGGGATCTCCACTTGTTAGACGTGGTGCGTTGTCTCAAGTTTTATGTACATCACACTGAGTCTGTCAGGCAATCAGATGCGTTGTTTGTCATTCCTGAGGGTCCCAGGGCAGGAAGTCCTGCATCCAAAGTGACTATTGCTTCTTGGATCAAGTCCACCATTCATAAGGCTTATGAGCTGAGGAAGAAGCCTGTCCCTTTCAGGGTCACGGCTCATTCCACACGATCTATTGGGGCCTCTTGTGCTTATTACAAGAATCAGGCCTCTGCTGATCAGTTGTGCAAGGCTGCCACCTGGTCGCCTGTGCACACCTTTTCGTAGCACTACCGTGTTGATGTACTGTCATCAGCTGACACCAGCTTTCAGAGGAAAACTCTGGAGGCAGTTTTGCCTGTCTAGGATTTTCTTTGGTTCTTGATGCTTCCTTCACTTCTGAGCCCTGTTGGCTCTAGTTCAGTGTTGTGTCACAGTTGGGGTGTTGTTACCCCCTGTTCAGTGTCTGTTGACACTTCAGTTGTTTTTGTTGGGTTATCTCTGATCTGATGGTTCATATCTGCACTGGTGACTTTGGTGGCCTTGCGTCTGGTCCTTGCCTTACTTCCCTCCTCTGGGAAGCTCAGTGGTTGGACATCCCAGAGTTACCAGTAACCTGTACTGGACGACAGAAAAAAAAAGAGGATTTTAGTCTTACCTGTTAAATCCTTTTCTCTTAGACCATACCGGTTACTGCTCTCCCACCCTGTCAAGGGACCATGCTTGGCTCTCCTGTGGCAGACCGTGGGGGTCCTTCGGGGTCATGCTCACAGGAGTCTTCTTTCCCTTCTACTATCTAGTCAATAGTTAGTGTCTCAAATCTTTCTGGAGCTGGTTTGCTAGCTGCAGCCAAGTAAGGAACTTAGGCTCCACCCCCTGCATACAATTCTAGAATTGTTCCTGTCTACAATTAAAGGGGCAGATCGCCTACCCAAAGTTACCAGTAACTAAGAGAAAAGGATTTAACAGGTAAGATTAAAATCCTCTTTTCAGCAGCGGGAGTACCCTTGTTTTACTGAGGGGGATAAACCCTACTAATATATATATATATATATAAATACACACACAAACTACCAGTATGTAAAGCTTCCATGCGGAGGTGGCATCCTTCCATTTGCCAACCCCTACCTTCAATGGGCTTTCAGGACCTTCCTCCTATTGTATTGCCCTGTGAGGACCTTGAGGTTCTCACAGGACATTGGCTGTAGACGAAGGTCCATGAAAGCCCATTGTATCTACCAGCCTTAAACCAAACAAACAAAAAAAAAACGTAGTTATGGAGAAAACAGGGGTGCATATTATACACAGGCACTCTTGTTTTCCCCTAAAATCTTGGGTATACACCTGAGCAATTATACACAGGTGCGTATTATACCTGAGATTTTACTGTACTTACTGAATGAACACTGTCCCTCGCTGCGTCCGTCCGGTCTCACAACCAGATTGCAAATCTAATGGGAGGCGGCCAGAAGGGGGCGGGAGGGGGATCCTTTCAGCTTGAATCTCTTTTGAACTACAGAACTGTAAGTAAATTAAATATAGCGCTACATGTTAAAAAAAAAAAAAAAAAAACACCCATAGAGAAGACTGGGAACACAGCTTTAATATAGACATTACTATCCTTTTAATAACCACAGATTGCTGAACTTGGCTGTATCCCTTTGTGTTCAGAATCCCCCCCCCCCCCCGTAAGTCTCTAAGACGCATGGGTTAACCTGTGCATGTCAGTGGTCTCCAAAGTATTGAGAAGCAAGGCAAACCAGTCCTCTGTAGTCTCTAAGCGGTTAAAGGGATAGTAATGTCAGAAAAAAGTATTAACTATATAGTAAATACTATTAAAAGAGTACTTGCACTTATTCATATCTCTCAGATCGTTATGATTTGAGAGATATAGGAAAATATAGTTCACCGCTCCCTCCCCTTTCTGTTTGACGAGCTGTAAAGCTGTCAGAAGCAGATTCTGGTTCCTGGATCAGACGGCGGCTCTTCAGCAGCGCTGACATAAAGATACCTTAAAATAAATACTTTATCGGAACGGTCTACAACGTGTGCCTGGTTTGCAAGCACACATTGTAGACCATTTCGATGAAGTATTTATCTTTAGATATCGTTATATCGACGCTGCTGAAGAGCCACCGTCTGATCAAAAAAACAGAATCTGCTTCTGACAGCTTTACAGCTCGTCAAACAAAGCGGAGGGAGCGGTGAAATTTTATTTTTATATATCTCTCAAACAACAATGGTTTGAGAGATACGAATAAGTACAAGTATTCTTTTAATAGTATTTACCATATACTTTTTTTTCTGACATTACTATACCTTTAACCCCTTAGTGACAGTCACGTATGCACGTGGCTGTCACCTTAACGCCCGTCTAAGAAAAACATTCTGATTCCAGAGTCCCCGAACGGCGCGAAGCTGCACGGGGACCCGGACTTCCGGTACTACTTCAGGGACTTACCAGGTACGTCCTCTGTCACTAAGTGACAGTTTTTTGTGGGACGTACCTGGTAAGTCCTTTGTCATTAAGGGGTTAAGCAGTGTCCTTACTGCAATGTGACCCTGTAAGATAAGAAGTAAATCATGTTGTGTGTGTAGAGGTTTCAGTGCACTGAGCAGCCTCCGGCTTCACGTGACCCAGGTCCATTAGAATATGAATGTCTCTATTGTGTGTCCAAGTATAACGTTTCCTGTTTGGTGACCGATACTCAGCGCCAAGCTTGGCGTGTTCAGTGGAGCAATGGTCTGGAACTACTGGACATTATGTCCGTATACCTGAGGGGCGGAAAAATCCCAGGTGACTGGGATCCTGCCCTTCTAAAAGGTTTCTTCTGTCCCCTGAATTTAGAGCCTATTTTATGTACAGAAATACCAGGCAACACTTGACTGACTCGGGGAAACTGCCGTCTTACTCTTGGTTCAGTCTGGTTACAACGTTGTGGTGTTTCTTATACTCTTTTGTTTAACCCCGTGAAAGCCAGGGACGTCTCTTCTGCATTGGAAGTTCTCATTGGAATATCTTGTGGTATTTCTGAGGTTAACCCTTTGAGTGCCAAAGCAATGCATTCCGCACCCCTCTGGCACTCAAAGGGTTATTGAGTCACTGTGCATTTCATCACCTTTATTGTATGGTTTATTTTGCACAGTAAAACAAAGGGTGACGTCACGCGGGGAGATAATTCATTCAAAAGTTATATCCGCTCAAGCTTGTTTGATTTCTTTTTTTTTCTTTTTCTTTTCTCTACTTTAACCCTTCGACTGCCAGAGAGGTATCCAACACATTGCTCTGCATACCCCTCTTGCACTCAATGGGAAATAAACACTATCCATGACCCCCAGCCCCATACTATTGGGCAGAAAACAAAGGACCCTATAAGAATATTAAATTAGCGGAGGAGAATTTGGTACGGCAAATGTTACACGCACCTCTGGTCCTTCAAGGGTTAAATCATGACATGTAATTATGTTGTGTGCTTCAAAATGATTGTACCGACGCTGCCACAAAGTGGATCTGTCAGTTCAAGAAAAGCTTCTTTAAAGGGATTAGTAATGTTTCACAATAAAATCGGGTCCAATTAATCTTCGTAGTATTTGGGCCATGGAGAGTGTTATATCAATACTGTCAGAGTTGTGGTTAAAGAGTAATTGAATGATAAAGTATCCCCCTCCCGCCCCTTTTATGATGTAACACTGCTTAGCTCAGAACAGCAGGGTGGAACCTAAGCGGATTGCAGGGAGGGACAATCTTAAGTGGAAAGATAAAAACCTGTCAAGGGGGGCAGGATTTTCCTTATGATCACAGTAAGAAGATTGTCCCTTGCTGTGATCTGTCTGGTCAAGAGACCAGATTCCACATCTGAGGTGAGCAGTGTTACATCAGTAAAAGGGGCGGGAGGGAGATACTTTATCATTCAATTACTCTTGAACTACAACTCTGACAGAATTGAAATAACACTCTCCATGGCCCAAATACTAAAGATTAATTGGAGCTGCTGTTTTTGTGAAACATTACTATCCCTTTAAGGACTGGTGATGGTCCTGGCATGTCAAATAATTCTGGGATGGCAGTGCTGGCCATTTAAGGGGTTAAATTGATCTGGCACACCTGCCTTTGGTGCATTTCATTTTCCCCACAGCTGCTGCAGCTCTTCTTTGTAAAAAACACAGAGCGAGACTGATGTACAGTCTGTTATAGCACTGCTGTGTGATTAATAACATCTAAAAATAGCATCATAATCGCCTGGGAAGGCGCTCCGAAAAGGGCGAGAGTAATTACAAAAGTATTACAACCAGAAACCACCTAATTCACTGTTACAAAACAATGGGCATTGGCAAATGTTCATTAAATTGTGAGCAAAACACTTGCACTGTATTTCAGAGGCAAGACTTAAAGGGATAGTAATGCTATAGATATCTATGTAAAAAGTAATATTGTAGAGAATTAATCAAGAAACCAATCGATGCCATTCCTATCTCTCAAACCTTTATGGTTTGAGAGAGAGACTGTTTTAAAATCCCCCCCCCCTCCCCTTTCCCTAATGTCAGCCTCTATCTTACAGCAGGAGAATCTATTCCCGGGACTGACAGACACACACACACGGCAATTTTGGGCCATAGCAACTGCATAATAGGAGACAGATTTGAAAACTCCAATTCCTGTTGATTTAAAGGGATAGTAATGTTTCACAAAAAAGCAGCTCTCATTAATTTTCCTAGTATTTGGGCCATGAAGAGTGTTATATCAGTACTGTCAGAGTTGTAATTGAATGACAAAGTATCCCCCTCCTGCCCCTTTTACTGATGTAACACTACTCACCTCCGAGCAGCAAGACTGTCCAGATGGATCACATAGAATGTCAATCTACAATTAACATAAGGGGAAGAACCTGTCAAATGGGACAGGGTTTTCCTTATGGTCACAGTAAGAAGATTGTCCTTTGCTGTGACTTTTCTGTTCAAGAGACCAGATTCCACATCTGAGGTGAGCAGTGTTACATCAGTAAAAGGGGTGGGAGGGGATACTTTATCATTCAATTACTCTTGTACTACAACTCTGACAGTATTGAAATAACACTCTCCATGGCCCAAATATTATGAAGATTAATTGGAGCTGTTTTTTTTGTGAAACATTACTATCCCTTTAACACTGAGTGCCAGAGGGGTACACAACGCATTGTTCTCTGGCACTCAAAGGGTTAAAGTGGCACTGCTTTCTTGAATTTAAAGGAGCATACATGAAAACGTAATTCAGAACGGCCTACTTGCTATATTAGGAATAATAAACTCTTGTACAGTGCTGTGGAATGAGTTAATGGAATGTAATTAAAGGATGATAATTGTAGGTAAAAGTCCAACAGGTATGAATATGTATATATGCATGTCTGTGTATGTATGTATGATAATATATGTGTGTGTCTGTGTTCCACCAAGCATAACTGATACCCCCTGAGAAAACAGATGGGCAACAGCGTCCAAAACTACTAGTAATAAATAAATAATAATAAAAAAAAAAAAACCCCATATATATTTGCAAATTGTTGAAATTACTATCCACTGAATAAGTAAGTTCTTGTGCCTTAGACTACTGCATCACAGTTTGGTTATTCTGCGTATGGGTGTGGTTTAGGATTAGGTGTTCTGACATCTCAGAAAGATGGCGTCTTCCTTTGTTTTTTGTATTTGTCCTGATCTTTAGGGGTTAAACAATACCATGTAAATTTGTATACAACTGGTGCAGGGAAATTGAGAATGCCCTAGCCACACCCACAACTCAGAATATGGGTGTCGTCAGCACATCTGGGCCACAGCCCCCTCAAATTTGGAACTGAAGGCAGTTGCTGTCTCTGCCTATTGGGAAATCCGGCCCTCTGCAGCGTTCCAGCACGGAAAATATGGAATTGATGCTGACAGAAGACGATAGACTGTAATGACCAGTAGATGGATAATGAGGAAAACCTTTTTAATGGCTGCCTACATAGCTTTAGTGTTATTACTGAATTTTATTTAAAGGAGCAGAATATTTTTCTTATGGAAAAATGTAGGTCTGCTCCTGTTCAGCAAAACAAGGGTACCTTCATTACAGAGAGTTAGTTACATTTTAAATCCTTGGTCTTTTACAGTAACTGTGCACTCTAGTAGGCAGATTCCAGTTAGTATTCTCTGGGAGAGGTGAGTCAATGACAAACAGTTCTCCATAGAAAGTGATAGACACTTCCTGTCAGTTTGAAATTTCAGGAAGTGCTCATTCTGTAGTTCACTTCATGACAATTGGAGCAGTTATAACATTTGAATATATTTCATATAAGTTTGTGGGTGGTTGTATTGTGTGAGCATGTATGTGTGCAAGATAAGTCTCCAAGGCATTGAACAGGTCCCTATCTTCAAAATGCACTGGAGACTTTATGGTCTTCCAAACAATTTAAAATGCTTATCACAATTATAGTGTATTTAACTAATAGCTGTGAACCACATTGATATATTTCCTTCATATGTGTTTTGTTATAGGTTAACTGGACCTACTGGAATTGTGACAGATGGACCTGGAAATTACAAATATAAAACAAAATGCACTTGGCTCATTGTAGGAAGGTAACTGTTTAATGTAATATTTTATATGCGTTATGTAGTCTGTAATTCTTCCCCCATATTAAAGGGTGGCCTCAGTTAGATGATGGCTCAGAGGGACCTCTTTGCCTAAAGACTTTTGCTTATTTTGCAAGGTCTTGCAAGGTTTTGAGTTGTTTAGATTTATAAATTATGCTAATGAAGTCATGCAGTGCAGGTACTTCCTGTCTCAGACCCTCCTCCTCCCCCCCTCCCCTTCTCAGTGAGTGGGAGAGGAAATATAGAGCAAAGGCATTCCATGTTATAGTACTACATTAACACCACTCACTGACACTGCATAGCAAGGAATTGCCCACCTACGGTAGGACTGTAGTATAACTGAGTGGGGTTAGTACTGTAGGGCTAAGAGAGTACATGGCATAATTTAGAAATCTAAACTCGCAAATTGCAAACTAGTTTTCCAAATAAAAATGGATAATACAACATATAAGGAACTTTCAAAGATATTTCAAAATACCCAACAATGTTGTTAGGTGATGGGGTCCCTTTAATGTTGGGAGTTGTGTATGGCAGGGAGTAGCACATTGTTGGAGCTCCAGGTGTTGGGGAGTACACCTCCATTCAGGAAGTGGCCTGTTGGGGATGATGGAAATTGTAGTTCCCAACAGCTGGAGTGCCAGCAGTTGAATACACCTGGTATGTATGGGGCTGTTACATAAAGAGTAACAGATTTTAAAGGTATAGTACAGTGTTAATATTTTGGTGTATATACTGATTATTTTACGTTCTGGCTTTCTTTAATGCCGGGTACTTGGCTGTTTGTATTAGTCTTTCACTTTTAGAGATGTGTGCTCCCTCTACCTGCAGTCTGTAAAAAGAGTCTGGGACTCAACTGTATCTGCAAACGATTGTAAGACCTGTGTGTTTGTCTGTCTCCTTTGCTGTTGATGATCTAGTTCTCTTCAGCTAAACAGCTGGGACAAATAAACTGAGAGCAGACAGAGTTTACATGATGCTTTTTAGATACAATTGAGTTGCAGTCTGCAGGTAGAGAGCACTCACATCACTGACCGTGAAAGGAAAATTAAAGGGGAACTACCACCCCGCAATAACTTAACCTTAAATGAGTCTTCATCTGGCGACTAGCTGCTTAGTAGCACTAGTCCCCAGCAATATTACCCGTTTCCAAAGATGTTTGCGTTTTTCCGACGGTCACAGGAGCAGGAAGCACGGACATCTCGTCACAGTGACGTCCGTGCGCCTGCGCTGTCAGTCCCTTTCAGAGCCACTTGGCTCCAAAAGGGACTGACAGAGCAGGCACACGGACGTCACTGTGACAAGATGTCCGTGCTTCCTGCTCCTGGGACTGTCGGAAAAACGCAAACATCTTTGGAACCAGGTAATATTGCTGGCGACTAGCGCTACTAAGCAGCTAGTCGCCAGATGAAGACTCATTTGAGGTTAAGTTATTGCGGGGTGGTAGTTCCCCTTTAAAGGGATAGTAATACTTCTTTCCCTGTCGTCCAATACAGGTTAGTGGTAACTTTGGGTAGGCGATCCACCCCTTTAAATAGACAGGAACAATTCTAGAAATGACTGCAGGGGTGGAGCCTACCTTCCCTCCTTGGCTGCATCTAGCCAACCAGCTACTGAACGATTTGTTCCTTGGTAAAGATAACACAGGCAAGAGAACAATTCTGCTATAGTTTTAGAAACGTTTTTATTTTTCTGTTAGATATGGTATACCACCATTAGGCATATTACCATAACTGACAATGCCCTTAGATGTGGCTAGCTCAGTGACCAGGGGCTTTTTGTGGACCTTAAGCCCTGAGGGGGAACTTTTAAAGGGATAGTAATACTTAAAATGTAAAAAAAAAAAATATGTTGTAGGGTTTATCCCCCTGCGTAAAACAAGAGTATTCCCACTGCTGAAAGGTGTTTCATTCAAAAGTTATTAAATTTCAAAGTTGAATTCTTTTAGGTGCCATATCACAGTGGCCTGAAATTGTACAGTGGCGCTGTTGCTACACGATCCTATGGACAGCTCTGGTCCTGGGACCATAAATCTCCCTAGGATGGTGTAGCAACAGCGCCACTGTACAATTTCAGGCCACTGTGATATTGCACCTAAAAAATTCAACTTTGAAAATTAATAACTTTTGAATGAAACACCTTTCAGCAGTGGGAGTACTCTTGTTTTACGCAGGGGGATAAACCCTACAACATATTTTTTTTTACATTTTAAGTATTACTATCCCTTTAAGAAGGAGCAAGCGATGTTGGGGAAAAAAAAATGAGGGGGGGGGGGAAGCAAACTAACTGCACCATAAATTGTCAAATTTGCTCCCAGATTGTATGTCGCTGTAACATGGTGTAAAGTTTGGAGGAATACAAGTGATCTAAACAAATGATGCAGTCACCATTATACATTAACATTGTTGCACTCATACTTACTCCACCATTTTTTGCACATTATTTCTTTAGACCACATTGAAACATCCCCTCACTGCCCATGCATTGCACAACCCTCTGGCACTTAAAGGGACAGTAATATTTCACAAAAACAGCAGCTCCAATTAGTAGTATTTGGACTATATAGAGTGTTTTTTCAGTACTGTCAGAGTTGTAGTTCAAGAGTGATTGAATGATAAAGTATCCCCCTCCCGCCCCTTTTACCTAGTGTAAGCCACATCCCCTCAGATGTAGAATCAGGTCACTTGACTGGACTGGTCACAGCAAGGGACAATCTTCTTACTGTGATCATAAGGAAAACCCTTCCCCCCCCTTGACAGGGTTTTCCCTTATGATTACTGAAGATTGTCCCTCTCTGTGATCCATCCGGACAGTCTTGCTGCTCTGAAGTGAGCAGTGTTACATCCGTAAAAGGGGCTGGAGGGGGATACTTTATCATTCAATTACTCTTGAACTACAACTCTTGACCGTATTGAAATAACACTCTCCGTGGCCCAAATACTATGAAGATTAACTGGAGCTTTTTTTATTATGACACATTACTATCCCTTTAAGGAGTGACCAGTCTTGCATGGTTTAGGTTTTGGGAGACACCACTATTTACAGCTTCTTGCAAATGAGCAGTTAGCTTGTAGCTATTATGACTGAGAACAGCAACAAAATCCCTTATGACGAGGAACTGCAAATTATTTAGTTATAATTGCGCCTCACCTTTAGACTTTGAGCGGTAGTACCAGTGTTTGTACGGCGACGCTTGCCAAAGAATGTGTTTAACCTTGACGGTTTGACAAGCAGCTGTGTTTGTACCAGTTTACTAGGCGCATACACAGAGTGTGGGGCCTGTTCTTACGTGCATCAATACTGGTGTAAACCAACCTCCCCGTAGAAGACAAAAACAATCACTGTTTTAACTTGTTCTTTTAACCCTTTGAGGGCCAGAGGGGTATGCAGCGCATTGCTTGTAACAATATTGCAAGATGATAATTCAAACAGTATTCTCAGGTCCGCTTGTTGCTGGCACAAAGACTTTATTGAAGGATCCTTGTTGCCAGCAACAAGCGGACCTGCGAGTGCTGTTTGAATTACCGTCTTAAATATATATAACGTTTTTTTTTTTTTTTTTTTTTTTTTTTTTTTTTTTTTTTTTTTTTTTTACAGTGTAAGTATTACTATCCCTTTAAACCCATGAGCATGCCAGAGGGGTATGCAATGCATTGGCAGCAGAATGCATTACATTGCGGTGCACCCTGTGCACCTGTTTTGTTTTCAAGGGTTAACTTGTGACAGAAGATAACATTGACTATTACTGGGTTAAGGTTTAACTTTTATCGCCATAAAAAAGCATATCTGTTCTAACACATACACCCATTTTGCCAATATACACCCTGGGCTGGCTGTGTTACTGTTTAGAAATGAAACGTTAATATTTGCAAACCCTGGGCCATGCTTGGGAATGATCAGGGTTTGACCCAAATCTCAGCTTTCAAGGTAAGGGGCCAAATTATCAGGGTGACAGTGTCCTGTGTTACCTAATATCTGATTTGCACCACTTAAAGCGGAACATTCATTCAAATTAAAATGCCCCCAAATCGTCATTAACATAGTGATACGCATATCAATATTTGTATTATCCTGAATAAGTCCGGCATTATTGAGATATCCAACTTGTTCAGAGACTTACAGGCAGGCATCAGCACAGACATCTTGCCGAAGAGGCATCTGTGAGTCTGCGCTGTCCATTCCGTCTCCTCTAGGATTGGTGAGGGGGGAGTTGCATTGTACCTTAAGGTACAGGAAGTGGCTGATAGCGCAGATGCACAGATGCCGCTGCAGCAAGATGCCTGCCAGTGAGTCTCTGAATAAGTTTTATTTCTTAAGAATGCTGGCTTATTCAGGATAATACAAGTATTGATATGTGTATCACTATGTGAATAATTATTTGTGGGGGGCGCTTTAATTTGAATGAAAGGGTATCCTTTTAAAATGTCACACACATAAGAGAGTGCGACATGAAGGCTCAATGACGGTGCTGCCCAAATCAAAAGGGTGAGATTCTTATGCTGCAGCCTAAAATGTCACCTCCATCCACTGCCTGCACACCTTAAAGGGATAGTAATACTTTATTATTACTAGCACCCTTATTGTAGGTATTTGTAAAATAATTTAATAGCCCACAGGTTCATCTCTCAAACCTTTATGGTATGAGAGATAACCGAAGGCAAAGTTCCCTCTCCCTTCCATGAAGTCAGCATAGTACTGACAGGTGTGTTTTTATACCTAATGCATTCTGAAATGGCAGCGTGCCATCCCAGAATTCCATGGCATAGCAGGACCGTCACTGGTCCTTAAAGCCATAGTAATACTTAATTTTTACTATCCCCCATGTTGTAGCCCTTAAAAATCTGAATTAAACGAGACCAGCGACATCTCTCAAACCTTTATGGTTTCAGAGATGTCCTCATTCAAAGTTCCCTCTCCTTCTCTCTCCCCTCACGTCCGCGTTATAGCTGAGTGCAGGGGAATCCGGGACTGGCGTCGGCTCTGCAGCAGTGGCGAGATTGAGTTATAGAAACAGAAATCCTTCACTGAAATGGTTTTCTATGTGTGCTTGTAAACCAAGCACACGTAGAAGACCATTTCAGTGAAGGATTTCTGTTTCTATAACGTGATCTCGGCTCTGCTGCAGAGCCTCCGCTTGCTCACAGAGAGGATTCCCCTGCTGTCAGCTAGAATGCTGACGTCAGGGGAGGGAGAAGGAGAGAGGGAACTTTGAATGCGGATGTTTCTCAAACCATAAAGGTTTGAGAGATGCCGCTGGTCTCTATTCAGATTTTAAGGGCTACAACATGGGGGATAGAAAAAATGAAGTATTACTATCCCTTTAATACACAAACACCGATGACAGTCCTGGAACGTCATCCGAACAAAGTCTTTTCTTAAACAAAAAGTAGTGCGATCTTGGTACATTTGTGCCGTTATTCATAGGAGATTATTAAAAAAAAAAAAAAAAAAAAAAAAAAAAAGGACAGAAGAGAGCGTGCCCAATAGTGCCTGTTATATTGAAATTATACATGCCATTGAGATATCAAATATACTCACAATGGAGGTGGTTGCAGAGAGGCTTATACCCCACAGCAACAATATGGGCTTGCAGAGATATTTCCCTGTCTCTGCTGAGTTTTCCTTTAGTTAGGAAACAGGAAATCCCACGACTGCTGCTTTTTAAGTCTCCAAAATTGTTTATTTTAAAAATCTTAATATATCAAACAATACAAAAATGAATATTAAAAGTTAAGTCTTCTGTGTTCTTGGCTAATGCTATTTCTGAAGAAGTAGTCAGATCAGACTACGAAACGTCACTTTAATCTATTCTATCACGCCTTTGTTTTTAACTTTCAAACAATACATACAAGGTGTGCTATATTGGATTAAAGTGACATTTCGTAGCCTGAGATGACTACTACTTCAGAAATAGCATTAGCCAAAAACCCAGACGACTTAACTTTTATTATTAATTTTTGTATTGTTGGATACATTAAGATTTTTTTTCAAAATAAACAATTTTGGAGATTTAACCCCTTAACGACCCTTGACTGTCATAGCACGTCAAGGGTCGATTTGACTTAACGACCGATGACGTACTATGACCGTCATCGCGTTCTGTGCTCCCCCCGTGGCTGCACGCCGTTCGGGGAGTCCGTAACGCAACGGAGCAATAAAAAAAAAATTGCTCCGTGGTCGTTCAGTCGCGTCCGTGTCCGGATTCCCCGGTCGTTAAGGGGTTAAAAAGCAGCAGTTGTGAGATTTCCTGTTTCCTAACTAAAGGATACCTCAGCAGAGACGGGAAAATATCTCTGCGAACCCATATTGTTGCTGTGGGGTATAAGCATCTTTGCAACCACCTCCATTCTGAATATTTGATATATTGAAATTATACATGCAATTGAGATAATCCGCATTATTGGGCATCCCTCTGTTCTGTCCCCCCTTTTTTTTTTTTTTTTTTAATATATAAGTTGGAATGAAATATATAAAATAAACTTCTGTCACGTTGTTCTGAGGAGCTTCTCTGACGCAACAGAAAATCTTCAAAAGACATCAAACCGCAGTGATGACGGTTATAATATCCCATGAGCTCAGTTGAACAAGTTCCTTGTGACTATAATTCTTAAAAGGTGACGGGTTGGTGAGAACATCCCATTGAAACAATGTTGCACCAGAAGTGCCTTCTTTTTTGTTTTTTCTTCATAGCCTATTGCTGTTCTCACAATCATTATTTTATTTATTAACCTTTAAGGACACGAGGGGTTATTGAATCAATGCACTGAAGGGTTAATGCATTTGAAGGGTTAATGAGTTTTTATTTTTTTTTTTAATTTTATATAAAGCTTGGGATTAACGTTGTGAGTGCCAAAGCAGATACACAATACAGAATTTTACCACCAATAACTCGTAAATCTTGGTGCCATTACTCATTTTGGGCTATGTTCCAGTGCTCCACTTTAGGATTTCCCCCCAAAAGTGTATATTTTTGGAAAGTAGACACTTCCAGCTTTCATTTTATGTATGTTTTCAAATTTTTTACACAGCCATTTTACCACCACTTTCTCGTAAACTTGACGTAAGTAAAACAAAAACAGCGTTTTTCACACTTTGCCTTCAATGTTGATGTGAATTTCAAGCACAGAATAGGTGAAGATTTTATAAACTGCATTGATTAGTGTTCAGCTCCTTTTTCTGAGTACGGCAATACCCCATATGCATAGCTTTCTCATGGTTTGGGGGAGCTACGGGGGCCAAATTGGAACATGTGCGTTTCCAGGTTCACACTTTGAATTTTCACAGCTTGCGTTACTGGTGCCATGTCTCATTTGGGGCTGTGTAACAGTGCTCTTTTTTTAAGATTTCCCCCCAAAAGTGTATATTTTTTGAAAGCAGACACCCCAGGCTTTAATTTTAGGTGTGTTTTCAAATTTTGCAAACAGCCATTTTACCACCAATCCTGTGAAAACTTGATGTAAGTAAAAAAAAAAAAATCAGCATTTTTCACGCTTTGCCTTCAATGTTGATGTGAATTTCAAGCACAGAACAGGTGAAGATTTTATAAACTGCATTGATTAGTGTTCGGCTCCTTCATCTAATTACGGCAATACCCCATATACATAGGTTTGTCGGGGTTTGGGGGAGCTACTGGGCCCAGTTGGAACATGTTAGTTTCCTTTTACAGACATGCCATTTTTACAGCTGGTGCCTTGTCTCATTTCGGTCTGTTTGTCAGCAATTAATTTTACCCCCAAAAGTAAATTTTGTAGAAGAGTAGACACCATTTTTCACATTTCTATTTTAGTGTTGCTCTGGATTTCAATCAGATGATATTTGCAGATTTTTTTAAATGCTTTACATTGGTGTTGAGTTACATTGTCTGAGTACGGCAATGCCCCATATGCATAGGTTTGTCAGGGTTTGGGGGGGGCTACTAGGCCCAGTAGGGAACATGTGTGTTTCCATTATCAGAGATAAATTTTGATAGTGTTAGATCTAAGGAGGGATGTGTGTTGAAAAATAAAAAACAGGATATTTCAGGGGGAAAAAGTGGCCAAATAATAAAAGAACCTTTACAGCACTACTGCATTGTGCCTGAATGGTATTCCTTGAAACAGTCACCAAGGCAGAGGCCAGGTTTGGAAGGGCAATCAGGACAGTAAGTGGTGGTGTCTGTCCTTATTCCCTTTCTGTAGCAAACCCTGCAGCGCTTCTGTGGTTTGTTCTTTTGGGGAGTTGGGGGGATTTTATAAATAAAATGTACTAACCCGGGTCTTGGTGGAATTATTTCAGACGCACCTTGAAATAAAAATATGGAAAGAAGTTGTAGCTGGTACTGTAAAAAGCTACATGTTTGATTGGGGTTTGCCAGCTTGAAAAGTAAAAAGGAATTATGTACAGCAGTCTGCATCATATAGATGGCAACTTTTTTATACCATGCCCTACACTTCCTCATTGCGAGGTATGGCTGCATTAGTTGATCACTCAGATCAACTCCCCCCATGTTTTTATTATATTCCCTGATGCAGACTGGCTTTCTCATTACCATTGTCCTGCCACGAACAGTGACTGCCACAGATCTGTCCTCATGCATTGTGGTCAGCATGTAGACATCTTTTTTGTCCCTAAACTTCACTGCCAGCAGCTCCTGTTGGGACAAAGATAAGGACATCCCAGGTTTTAGTTTGCTATCTACTAGTGTTTTGGGCAACTCCCTGCAATTGCGCCTGACAGTGCCACAGGCCACGGTGTCAAAATAAAACGGAGACCTAAATAAAAGGGGGCTGGTGTAATAATTATCAACAAATAATTGATAGCCTTTATTTAATAAGGGGTAAATTAAATCCCAAACTATTTTCCCACTTGTTCCCATAAATTCGGGGCACCCAGGAGGATCAAGTTTGCTGTCCTTGCCCTCATAAATTCTAAAAGCCTGGGTGTAGCCTGTGGCACTTTCGATCAATTTATAAAATTTTACACCAAATTTAGAATGCTTTGAGGGGATGTACTGCTTGAACCCTAACCTGCCTTTGTATTTCATTAGGGATTCATCTACACTAATTTCTTTTTGGGGCATATACACTTGGGCAAACTTGTTCTGTAAATGGCTTATTAGGGGATGAATTTTGTACAGTCTATCATACTGGGGGTGTTCTTTTGGGGGGCACAGGGTATTATCGCTAAAATGCATAAAGTGCAAAATGATTTCAAATCTGGACCTGTTCATAGTCTTGGGGAATATAGGGGTATCACATACGGGGTTTTTGCTCCAGTAGGATCGGATACTTAGCTTTTTTATTATACCCATTGCCATTATTAAGGCCCAGAATTGTTTAAATTCTATGATGTCTATGGGTTTCCATATTTCTTCCTTAACTACAAAAGCTGTAGGGTTGGCGGCAGTATACTGGGCTGCATACAAGTTGGTTTGGGACACAATTTCACCTAAAATGTCTTCCCCCAAAACAAATCAAAAAAATTATCATAGTTAAATCCCTCAACATCAATTTGAATCCCTGGGGTGCCTGTAAATTCTGGTATTTGTGGGCAAAAATTGATTGGGGATACCCAATCATTATGATCAGGAGTGGCTGGTGTTGGGGCATTCCTTTGGCCAGATCTTTTTGCAGGTGCTGGGGCAATTGCCAGGGCAGCTCTTGGGGCAGCACTTGGGGCATTCCTTTTGGCAGGTATTTTGCAAAGTCTTTTGGCAGATCTTGTGGCAGGATTTTTGGCAGGTGCTGGGGCAGTTGCCGGGGCAGCTCTTGGGGCAGTGCATCTTTTCTTGATAGAAGGCCCAGCGTCGTCACTAGAGCTGCTCTCACTTTCTGAAAACTGCTCTATATCAAAATCTGACGCAGTATCTGTTGCCTCAGAGTCAGATGCCAAAAAGGCATATGCCTCCTCAACGCTATAACTGCGCTGCATTTTGCCCACTAAAATTTTTTTTCTAACGCTATCCCTAAACCTAACTCTAACCCTAAAACTTACCCTAACCTACTATATCCAGAACCTACCTAACCCAAGTAAACTACCTATCTAAACTATACTTCATATAAATATATATATATATATATATATATATATATATATATATATATATATATATATATATATATATATATAAATATTTTTTTTTTTTTTTTTTTTTTTTTTTTTTTGGGGAGGGGGTTTTCCCTTAAACCTTTCCCTAACACAAGTCTACACTAAACCTACCCACCTACCTACCTAAACTATATTTTAAATCAATTTTTATTAAAAAAATAAATAAATAAAAAAAAATTTCAGAGAATACAAGGGGGATGGGGGGTATCCCACAGATCAGCAAACGCTGATCTGTAGTTTATTGATCACTCTAAAAGTGATCAGATGGGGGGGAACTTAGTGATCACTGCAGAACAGTGATCAAATGGTTAATTTTATAACTTTTTGACAACTTTTCTTCACCAACAGGCACAATCTCTCTCTGGCACGATCTCTCTCTGTCTCTCTCCACCTCAGCAGTGTGCAAGATGGAGGGAGGCAGAGATATATGACAGGGACAGTATTTACAAATACTGTCCCTGTCAGTCAGCATTTGCAACATGTGATTCGCTCATCAAGCGAATCACATATTGCAACAAACTTTCTACTGGTTGTTACTAAGTGTCCCGGTATCGGGACGCTTAGTAACTAGCAGCCCGTGCTCTCCCATCGCTCTGTGCGGCCGCAGTGGGAGAGTTTAACCCTTGACGTACCGGGAGTCGCTAAGGGGTTAACTACACATATATATCTATAATATATATATATATATATATAATATAATAAATAAAATGGTAAATGCAAAAATAAGATATTTACAATATTCTCTTTCCCCTTCTTTCTCATTTTTAGCCCAAATTCAGTTCTGCGTTTGCGTTTCACTCATTTTGCCACAGAATGCAGCTGGGACCATCTGTACGTTTATGACGGAGACTCGATCTACGCCCCCCTGGTTGCAGCGTTCAGGTAAGATCTGCTTTTGTCTAGTGCTCCTTCCTGTGAGCTCAGAGTCCTCTTCAGATGGATGAAGGCTGTATCCACACAGTGACACACTGATTACTTTTATTTACTAGACGTCATTGGCTTCTCGAGTGACGAAGGGATAAATGTGGTTTTCCTGCACGTCTCTGTTCACAGGACAATTTTGTGTTAACATAACAGAATTTTCCTTTGTGTACAGAGCATTTGTGTATATTCTGTTGTTGATTTATACTTTATAAAATGTGTATATAAATGTCCACTTCCTCTCCTTCCTCACAGCTCTCTCTGTATATATATATAATTTCTTACCACGGTGATTCCAGACAAGTTTTCATTGCCGTCAGTGTTTTACCTTAATTTTTATGTTGCTGGTACCTTTCCCCCTAGTATCAACACCCCTTCCTAAAAATATTGTACCATAGGTAAAATATTAAATAATCCGTACCAATACTTTTGATACGGTGACACTGATTTGGGGGGTGCTTCTGCTTTGTATGTGACAAGCAGATAACACTCAGTAACTCAATATGCCAAAAACGTAAGCAGAACACTTCTAGTTTAACCCCTTAACGACCCTTGACGGCCATGGTTCGTCATGGGTAAAAAGTGCCTGAACGACCCATGACGTACTATGACGACGTACTATGACCGTCATGGATTTCAGGGCTCCCCGCGCGGCTGCACGCCATTCGGGGAGTCCTGAGTCCGATCATAAAAAAAAACAAAAAAACTCCATGGTCCTTTAGTGACCACTGCGTGCCTGCGCGGCCGGTCGTGAAGGGGTTAAACATTTTTATTCCAATGATCAAGATTAGAATCCAAACAGGACCAGCTTCAACCACTGGCAGAATACTGTGCTGGGTGTGTACATTCCCCCTCTGGGGGGGTCACTGCAGCTACTCTTAACCATTTGAGTACCAGAGGGGAAAATGCATTGGATCAGGCACTCAAAGGGTTAATAATATTGCCGTATACAAAACAGTGGAAAAAAAAACTCTGGTTAAGTCCATATACTTCTAATCATTACAAGAGATCTTCTCCTGATTGGCACTGTCACTCTAAATTTTCATTTTTAATTCACACTCATGTTCATGAGTCTTTGTTGTAAGTCTCAGGAACCCCAAACTCCTCCTACTGAGGGTTTCTTTGGAGGAAAGCAAGACTTCTGTGACAGATGTTTCAGGTCTCAGAGTCCTGCAACAAAGTGTCATGTCTGCTTCCGTAGGAATCATATCCAATGCTAATTAAAGATTAATGTTGGGGAATTGGTGTGCGCAAAATTTGTTTGTAGTAAACATTAGGATGTTAGGGCCACAGTAAGATTCATTATTAGATGGTGGTCATATTCCTTTAGCCAATTCAGTGCCAAGGTCTAGGGAATTTTATCTTCTGGAGGGACCAGGCACTATTTCATCCTTTTGGTATCATTCTGTTGAAGTGTGATTCCTATATGTAGGTAGCTATATATGGAGGTGTGTGTGTGTAAATTAAAGAAATCTTATATATAATATTGCAGAGGTCTCAACATATAGATCGTGAACTACAGGTAGTTATTTGTCCACCTTCAGTCCAGTCCGTTATTAAGCTATCTGGCCTGCCAGAGACAGGTACAGTGGTTGAAATATTCTCCACAATTGGCTGCAGCCAATCTTCGCACAGCTATGGTACCCAGCAGCGGCCAATGAGAGAACTGATATCAATGCAAATACAGTGCCTCACATAGTAACACAGTAACATAGTTGATGAGGCTGAATAAAGACATGTGTCCATCAAGTCCAACCCATGCCAAATCACCCCTGTTGATCCAGAGGAAGGCAAAAAAAAAAGCCCTCTGGAGCAATTTCTAATTTAGCCCCAAGTGGGTAAAAAAGATCCTTCCTGACTCCAAATGACAGTCAGATATTTCCCCGGATCAACAACCTATGTGCTTTGAAGCCATCTGTCATCATTTTCATTATTGTTCTGTGCTAGATAGACATCCATTGCTTTTTTGAATGCAGTTGCATTATCTGCAAGCACAACATCCTGAAGCAAAGAATTCCATAGCCTTACCTCCCTTACTGTGAAGAATCCCTGCCTTTGTTTTAGTAGAAAGCACCTTTCCTCTAGTCTTAATGGATGACCTCTTGTTCTTAAATAATTCATTGGCTAGTTCTTTGTATTGACCTTGAATGTATTTGTAATCATATCACCTCCTAGAAGTCTCTTCTCTAATGTAAACAAACCCAGTTTGGCTAGTCTCTCTTTATAACTGAGATCCTCCTATCCCTTCATCAGTTTTGTTGCACGTCTCTACACCTTTTTTCAGTTTTTAAGAACTGGCACCCAAAATTGTACTCCATATTCTAGATGAGGCCTAACCAAGGATTTATACAGAGGTAGGATAATATTAGCATCCCTTGCTTCTACACCTCTTTTTATGCAGGCTAGTACTCTATTTGCTCTTGCAGCAGCTGAGTGACTCTGCACACTGCTGTAAAGTCTATCGTCTATCAGTACTCCTAAATCTTTCTCTAATGAGTATTGCCCAAGTTGTTTCCCATTTAGAGTATATGTAGCAAGTTTGTTTCTACAGCCCAAATGCATAACCTTACATTTATCTACATTAAATGTCATCTGCCACTTTTCTGCCCATTCACTTAGTTTATCTAAATCCTTCTGTAGGGAAAAACATCCAGCTCTGTATGTATTTCCTTACACCGTTTAGTGTCATCAGCAAAGATTGAGATGCTACTTTCAATTCCCACTTCTAGATCAGTAATAAATTAAAAAGCATTGGTCCCAGGACTGAACCCTGCTGCACCCCACTTATAACTTTAGACCAATTTGATAAGGTTCCATTTACAACAACTATCGGCCATCTATCATTTAACCAGTTCTCAATCCATGTACAGATAACACCATCCAAACCGAAGCCTTTTAATTTATGCAGTAACCTGTTGTGAGGCACTGTATCAAAGGCTTTTGCAAAATCCAAGTATACTACATCTACAGCAATTCCCCTGTCCAAATTACTACTTACTCATTCATAAAATGCAAGTAGTCTGACATGATCTATTCTTCATGGAAACCATGCTGATTCCTAATAATGATATTGTTCGTCTTCACATAGTTCTGAATAGTGTCAGTTAGTAACCCTTCTAGTATCTTACCCACTATGGAAGTCAAGCTCACAGGTCTATAATTTCATGGTTTGGATCTTGCTCCCTTTTTAAACAATGGAACTACAGCATTTCCATGGTTTGAATGTCCCACTGCCATAAAAGCCGCTTACAGATTATTCTTCTTGTTTTGTAATATAGTAAGTGATGTGAAAAATATGTGGTGTCAAAGTGGGGAAGACCCTTGGTGCATTTCCCAATTCACTGATACATTTTAATAATAATAAAAAAAAAAAACTCAGTTTTCTGTTATATTCATTAAATATTTTTAAGAGTTAGTAATGCCGAAATTAAGTATATTAAATAATGTAGATGTTAAAAAAAATAAAGTATATGATGAAAGTCCTATCTCTCAGACCTTTATGGTTTTCTCCCTCCCCTTCTCCTGACATCAGCGCTCTACTGACAGCAGGTGATCTTGTCACTGGGCCAGCTGGCGGCTCTTCAGCAGAACCGAAATAGTGAAATTTAAAAATAATTACTTCATTGGAACGGTCTATAAAGTGCGTCTGGTTTGAAAGCACACTTTGTAGACCGTTCCAATGAAGCAGTTCTTTTTAAATGTCGCTATTTCGGCTCTGCTGAAGAGCCACCTCGAGTCGCATGACTCAAATCTCCTTCTGTCAGCTTTACAGCTCACATGAGGTCTCTCAAACCTTTAGGACTTTCTTCATATACTTTAACATCTACAGTATTTAATCTACTTACATTTCGGCATTACTATCCCTTTAATAAACCACCTTAATCATTTTAAGCATGCATAGTAATATGGGATAGTTTTATTAAGGACGGGAAGGTAATATCAATCAGAAAATATACGGCTCACTGACGAGCCACATGTTATAGTGAACTAGTGTAAAAGACCGGGTAATGTTAACCCTTTGAGTGCCAGAGGCTGCTACCTCACTGCTCCACGTGATGCAGTCTTGCGTCGTCTCACCCATGCGATGCAATCACGCGCAGCAGAGACTGCCCGAACGCTGGCTGTCTCTACTGCGCATGACTGCATCGTGACAAACATCCTAGCGAGTTAGTATACAGGATGTTTGTTTGCTTTTCTGCTAGAAATGAACCCTTTGAGTGCTTTGCAATGCGTTGTGTACCTCTCTGGCACTCAGAGTTAAGAAGCTCACTTGTTGTTTTGTGCAGCAGTTTACTGTTGGAAGGATGGAAGAGTAGGTAGCAGCAGCTTTGGACCTTGTTTATTACACAGTCATAAATTCATATATTTTCAGTGTATGTTTTGGAGTTGCTCAGTACAAGTTTCACTGATTAACAGCAGCTCCCTTTAAAGGAGCAGTAAACTTTTTTTTTTTATGAAAACACATATTTTGTAGATCATTTCCTGCTGAATAAAACAATGTCACTCCCATTGCTGTCAGATGTTTTATTCAAAATGTATAGCAGTTTAAATAACCAGGAAGTGAATTTACTGTGTTTACTTCCTGGTTGTTCTAACTGACAGGAAGTGAGTCAGCAGTTTCTATCACATTCTATGGAGAACTGTATGTCTCTGACTTTTCTGACTTTCCA
The DNA here is from genome assembly GCA_037306005.1 of Rhinophrynus dorsalis. Taxonomy (NCBI): domain Eukaryota; kingdom Metazoa; phylum Chordata; class Amphibia; order Anura; family Rhinophrynidae; genus Rhinophrynus; species Rhinophrynus dorsalis. The sequence goes on from CM074718.1 coordinate 20,628,900, forward strand.
TTAGAATCTAATAAGAAATCTAATTAGAGCTTGACCACTAGAGGGCACTGCTAATGTAAAAAAAACATGGGTTTAAACTGTAATAACTCTGGAAATATAAATCTATCCACAATGGGAGTACCCTTATTTTACTCAATAGGAAAATCCCTACAATATATATTTTTTTTCATAAAAAAAGTTTACCTCTCCTTTAAAGAAAAGGTCGGAGACCCCTGTTATATAGATTACTATGTAGAGATCTAGGCAGATATAGATACGTAAACATAATGGAGCGAGAAAGACAGACTCAAAGAAGCGGCACCAGTGTAACTTTTTAAATCGAGCAAAAGGCAACATTTCTTGGTCAATAATTTTGTCCATTCCAGGACCTTTCACTTATGTTTTATGGTATTTTGCACCTGGGCAGTAGGTCTTTCTAAATACAACGCTTCCATCTGTGTGTAATATTTTTTCTTTACAACAAATTCAGCTTTTTCTCGGTGCTTCACATGCAGCCAGTTTTGCTTTTGCTGCAAACTGACATCGCAAATAGAAACAAATATAAGATAAAAGTTATTATTTTACTAGTAGTATACAACATAAATCAGAAAGATTTAAAGGGATAGTAAAGTCCCAAAAAAAGTATCCTGTAAATGGTAGCAGCAATAAAAAAACACTTAACACCCTCATTCCCATCTCTCAAACATAGAGTGTTAAATTGCCTGCTGCAGTGAGCAGAGTTTGAGGTCGGGTGGTCACGCCAGTGGCTACCTTGTCTTCCTCCGTGGAGTTTACATCCAGGACAGATAGAGCATGTTGTTTATTAAACTGGTGAGTAAGGGAATTCGTAGAGGCCATTTAGATTTTCTGGTCATGGTAAGATAAGTGTAGGGTGGTTATTATTTGGAGATGTTAAAATTCAAACACTCACACATTGAAATTAATATAGAGAAGTTGTGTTTCTTCCCTTTCAGTGGACTTATCATTCCCGAGCGAGAAAGCAATGACTCTGTACCGGAAGTTGCCGTCACATCCGGATACGCTTTGCTGCATTTTTTCAGTGATGCTGCCTATAACCTGACGGGATTTAACATCAGCTACAAGTAAGGGAACTTCACTCGCTGGAACGTGGCTTTTCTCTTAGATCTATCTATCCCCAAGATTGGATATTATGTGATAAACAGACTGCTGTTTAGGAATTTACAATGAACTTGGAGGACCTGTCACATTAAGCCAAGCTTAGTTTGTTTCACAGAAAATTGAAATCTACGTATACGTTGCACTTGTCATTTTTGGTAAAATAAATAGTTTTTGAAAAAACATGTGCCATGGCACCACGTCACACTTAACGGGATAGTAATACTTGCAAATTACTAATCCCCATATTGTAGCTTTGTTAAAAATAAACTTATTGCCCCCAGTGTCATCTCTCAAATCCCTTATGGTTTGAGAGATGATAGCGCTCAAAGTCCCCCCCCCCCCCCTTCCCTGACTGAACGCTGACTGCAGGAGAAGCTGTCATACGACAGTCTTATGTGCATCAGGCGGCTCTGCAGCTGAGCCGAGATCGTGTTTATAAAAAATAAATCTTTCACTGAAACGGTCTTCTACGTGTGCTTGGTATGTGCTTGGTTTGCAAGCATACATAGAAGACCATTTTAGTGAAAGATTTCTTTTTTTATAAACGCGATCTCAGCAATGCTGCAGAGCCACCGGATGCAAGTAATACCGGATATCCCTGCAGTCAGCGTTCAGCGTTCAGTCAGGGAAGGGGGAGGGAGGGGGAACTTTGAGCGCTATCATCTCTCAAACCATAAGGGTCTGAGAGATGACACTGGGGGCAATATGTTTATTTTTAACAAAGCTACAATATGGGTATTAGTAATTTGCAAGTATTACTATCCCTTTAATGGCGATTCCCTGTACAGTTCTGTTTTGAGGCCAAACGTGCTCCTTGCTGCAGTGTGTGTTGGTTCTGCCTAGATCTAATCATATCACATTGTCTAGTAATACTGGCCCAACACAGACAGTAATTGGCCTAAGTGCCACATTGTGGCACTAACAAATAAAAATTAAGGCTAGAAAAACATATAGGCAATTTACAATTCCCTGAAATTAATTAAACTTGTCTTTGAGGGATAGTAATGTCTCTATTAAAGGGATAGTAATACTTAAAATGTAAAAAAAAAATATGTTGTAGGGTTTATCCCCCTGAGTAAAACAAGAGTACTCCGACTGCTGAAAGGTGTTTCATTCAAAAGTTATTAATTTTCAAAGTTGAATTTTTTAGGTGCAATATCACAGTGGCCTGAAATTGTACAGTGGCGCTGTTGCTACACGATCCTATGGACAGCTCTGGTCCCGGGACCATAAATCTCCATAGGATGGTGTAGCAACAGCGCCACTGTACAATTTCAGGCCACTGTGATATTGCACCTAAAAAATTCAACTTTGAAAATGAATAACTTTTGAATGAAACACCTTTCAGCAGTGGGAGTACTCTTGTTTTACTCGGGGATAAACCCTACAACATATTTTTTTTTACATTTTAAGTATTACTATCCCTTTAAAGGGATAGGAATACTTCGTTTTATCTTTATTTTATTTTGTAGGCATTAGAAAAACATGAAGAACGATATAAGTCTTATCTCTCAAACCTTTATGGTTTATGAGATAATTCACAAGCAAAGTATCCCCCTCCCACCCCTTTTACTGATGTAACACTGCTCAGCAAGATCAGAAGGGAGGTGCCCAAGTAGACTGCAGAGAGGGACAATCTTCAATTAAGATAAGGGAAAAACCTGAAAAACTTGTCAAGGGGGGCAGGGCTTTCATTGTTCTCATAGGAAGAAGATCGTTCCCTTCTGTTATCTGTCTGGTCTATGGACTGGATTCCACATCTGAGAAGAGATGGCTTACACTAGGTAAAAGGGGCGGGAGGGGAAACTTTGCTTGTGAATATCTCTCAAACCATAAAGGTTTGAGAGATAAGACTTATATTGTTCTTCATGTTTTTTTAATGGCTACAAAATAAAATAAAGTTAAAACGAAGTAATACTATCCCTTTAAATTGCAGCTCCAATTCTTCTTTAAGGTTTTTATAACACTTAGCGGTATGTTTAACGACTTATAGTTCTGTAGTTCAAAAGATTCAAGCTGAAAGGATCCCCCTCCTGCCCTTTTCCCTGCTTCACGCTGCCTGTAAGTGTGGTCCGGTTGGAGCTCTTCTACAGTGTGTGGGAGAAGTCTCTAACATCCATGCTATTAATATTCTAATACAAGATAATTCATAATAATTGTATTTCTTACTTACATTTTAACGTTATTTGAATTTTCCAGCCTCGATACGTGCCCCAATAACTGTTCTGGAAGAGGGGAGTGTGTACAGGACCCCGGCGGCCATGTTTACTGCGAGTGTTCCAAGCACTGGAAGGGAGAGTCATGTGACATTCCATTCTGCATCGACAACTGTGGATTCCCTGACCGTGGGTTCTGCAATGAAAATGGCACCAAGGGCTGTATCTGTAATGATGGTTGGCAGGGTGAGATTTAATTATTTTTCACTAAATTCCGTTTGGAAGGAATCATTCATATGTATGTTTTCTGATCTTTAAAGGGATAGTAATACTTTATTATTACTATCCCCCATATTGTAGATATTTGCAAAATAATTTAATAGCCCCCAGGTTCATCTCTCAGACCTTTATGGTTTGAGAGATAACCGAAGGCAAAGTTCCCCCCTCCCTCCCCCTTCCCTGAAGTCAGCGTTGTGCGGACTGCAGGGATATCCGGTCTGACTTTCATCATGCGGCTCTGCAGCGGTTGCGTTAGTGAAAAATAATTATTTCACTGAAATGGTCTTGTACGTGTACTTGCAAACCAAGCACAAACCAAGCACACATACAAGACCATTTCAGTGAAATAATTATTTTTCACTGTCGGGATCTCGGCTCTGCTGCAGAGCCGCAAGCCTGTCGTACGACAGACTTCCCCTGCAGTCAGTACAACGCCGACTTCAGGGAAGGGGGAGGGAGGGGGGAACTTTGCTTTCAGTTATCTCTCAAACCATAAAGGTCTGAGAGATGAACCTGGGGGCTATTAAATTATTTTACAAATATCTACACACAAGCACCTAAAAATGAACTGGGGCTATATAAAGACCCTAAAAGAGTGACCTCCCCCCCTTAACTTATTTTTACCAAAATAATCCTAGCAGTCCCTGTGAATTTTGACTTTGTGCCTTTTCTCAAGAGAGAATCTCGTTAATCCGTCCTGGATGGCATGTCCATTTCATGCACGTGGAGGCTGACATGACAGTTGCCAGCAGAATTGAAAAAAAACAAAAACAAAAAAAAAACACCTCTCAAATTCTTTTCACTGAAGTCTTAACATTTGAGGACCAGATTGTTTATCAAATTGTAAAAAACAAAAGGGGAAAAAAAAAAAAAATCACAGGTTCCTGGTGAGCTCAAAATAGCACTTATCGTTAGTGTTCAAATGGATACGTGTGTACTCTGGAGAGGAGCAAGGACTGTATATTGACTACATACACCTACTCCTATCTTGGTTGGGAGCTCCCTGTATATTAAAGCGGAACTACCACCCCGCCTAAAGTTTCCTCCAAAGAATTACCCATCTGGTGATTAGCTGCTCAGTAGTTCTAGTCGCCAGAATTATTAACTCCTTATAGAGAATTCCTACTGCTTCCGGGTCTGACAGCCAGGAAACGGCACAGACATCTTTGCACAGTGACGTCTGTGCTCCAGAGCTGTCAGTCCCAGTCTGCTCTAAGATGACAATGCTAGGTACCATATGGTACCAGAAGGGACTGACAGTGCAGGCGCGCAGACATCACTATGCAAAGATGTCTGCACTGTTTTCTGGCTGTCAGTCCGGGAGCAGTAGGAATTCCCTATAACGAGGTAATAATTCTGGTGATTAGCACTACTGAGCAGCTAGTCGCCAGATGGGGAATTATTTGGGGGAAACTTTAGGTGGGGTGGTAGTTATGCTTTAAAGTATTGGCATTAATTTGGAAAGGTATAAATACCTCTCTCATTTCCCCCACAAGGGGTTTGTCCACAGTAGGGGTAAGGTGGTATCACTGCTTTTTAATTGCATTACACTAAATACACGTTCACAGGTTGAAACAGGTAGGGGCTTTCCTAAATCTGGGGTGCTTTGATGTGGCAGGCAAGCTTATCTTGATTTTGGCCACAAACATGCATGTGAACCCCCACTGTTAACATTGAAACATAGACTCTGACGGCAGATAAGAACCATTCTGCCCATCTAGTCGCCAGTTTTCTTACTGTTACAACCTCAAACCTTACTTGTTCCTTGGTCTTTTCTTATGTTGAGGACATCCTTATGCATATGCCATGCATGTTTATTATATATAGTGGGGTTCTCAATATTTTCTTACTCAAGGCACCCCTAACACTCATTCTTGAATGTTTGGGGCACCCTTGACATCTGATACAGGGGTTCTCAGCCCTTTCCCTCAGTACCCACTAACAGGCCAGGACTTAGGGATTTCTCTGCTAGAGCACAGGTGTGGTGATCAGAGGCTCATTCACACTGATTAACTCACCTGTGCTCTAACAAGGAAATCATGTGACCAGAGGCTCATTCACACTGATTAACTCACCTGTGCTCTAACAAGGAAATCATGTGATCAGAGGCTCATTCGCACTGATTAACTCACCTGTGCTCTAACAAGGAAATCATGTGATCAGAGGCTCATTCGCATTGATTAACTCACCTGTGCTCTAACAAGGAAATCATGTGATCAGAGGCTCATTCGCATTGATTAACTCACCTGTGCTCTAACAAGGAAATCATGTGATCAGAGGCTCATTCACACTGATTAACTCACCTGTGTTCTAACAAGGAAATCATGTGATCAGAGGCTCATTCACATTGATTAACTCACCTGTGCTCTAACAAGGAAATCATCACATCCTGGCTTGTTAGTAGCCACTAAGGGCACGGGTTGAGAACCACTGATCTAGTATATCCGTTATCAGTGAGTAGTGGAGGATATAAATATATCTTTAATTTTAGGTCTGTCAGTAAGAATAGAGTTAACAAACAAACTGTGCATAACAGTAACTTGACGTTTGCATTTTTGTTAGTGTGCCACGGACCACTACTTATGGCTCCCCTTTTTACCTATAAAGTGCCACGGCACCCTCTCTACTGTGCAGGTGTGATTCCACACACAGGTAGCTTTGCTGTGAGCTGTCTGGAGCTCCCCGTTAAGGAGCAGCACGTTCGACGAGTCTCTACTGCGCATGACTGTAGTAGAGACTCGCCAAACATGATGCCACGCTCCAGACAGCTCACGTCCTGGCTCCGGGGACTATATTTATTTTTCAGTTTATGGAAATTAGTTTGGACTGGCATGGCAGTCAGATACAATGTCCTGCTCATGCTTCCACCTGCCACTCCCTACCAGCTACATATTCTCTTTGACACACTGCTCTCCCACCTGACCCCCTCTGCCAGCCACACAATAAAATTCTACACTGCTCTCCCACCTGACCCCCTCTGCCAGCCACACAATAAAATTCTACACTGCTCTCCCACCTGACCCCCTCTGCCAGCCACACAATACAATTCTACACTGCTCTCCCACCTGACCCCCTCTGCCAGCCACACAATACAATTCTACACTGCTCTCCCACCTGACCCCCTCTGCCAGCCACACAATAAAATTCCACACTGCTCTCCCTTCTGACCCCCCTCTGCCAGCCACACAATAAAATTCTACACTGCTCTCCCACCTGACCCCCTCTGCCAGCCACACAATACAATTCCACACTGCTCTCCCACCTGACCCCCTCTGCCAGCCACACAATAATATTCCACACTGCTCTCCCACCTGACCCCCTCTGCCAGCCACACAATAACATTCCACACTGCTCTCCCACCTGACCCCCTCTGCCAGCCACACAATAACATTCCACACTGCTCTCCCACCTGACCCCCTCTGCCAGCCACACAATAACATTCCACACTGCTCTCCCACCTGACCCCCTCTGCCAGCCACACAATAAAATTCCACATTGCTCTCCCACCTGACCCCCTCTGCCAGCCACACAATAATATTCCACACTGCTCTCCCACCTGACCCCCTCTGCCAGCCACACAATAAAATTCCACACTGCTCTCCCACCTGACACCCTCTGCCAGCCACACAATAATATTCCACACTGCTCTCCCACCTGACCCCATCTGCCAGCCACACAATAAAATTCTACACTGCTCTCCCACCTGACCCCCTCTGCCAGCCACACAATAATATTCCACACTGCTCTCCCACCTGACACCCTCTGCCAGCCACACAATAATATTCCACACTGCTCTCCCACCCATGTGTGAACACCCTCTGCCAGTCACATACTTTCATGGCACACTGCCCTCCTACTTGCCATTCTCTACCACCTAGATACTAACATCGTCGGCCGGCTCCAAAAGGTACTGACAGCGCAGGCGCAAGGACGTCACTATGGCAAGATGTCCGTGCTTCCTGCTACTGTCAGCCACCGAATAAATTGAAAATCTTTTAAACCAGGTAATATTTCTGGCGAGTAGCGCTACTAAGCAGCTAGTCACCAGATGAAGACTTAATTAAGATACAGTTTTTGCTGGTAGTTCCTCTTTAAATAAAAAATTGTATGGTTATGAAAGATCTGCAATGCATTCTGTACCCATCTAGTCCAAAAAGGGTTAAGAACCTTGTAATCCGCATAGCGTTTCTAATCTTTATTGAGGCATGTGGAAATGCAGAATCACTGCGTGGCATTGTGTTCTATTGTATATAAAATATTCATGATCACAAAAGGTACAGTTTGGGTGACATTAGAACAGAAGTAATTCTCTAGACTGTCTGGCTGGAGCGCTGATGTGTCTGGGTTTTTCACATAAGCTCATGTGCTCTGTTTATTGTAATAGTATGTGGTGAGGCGCTTCCACCACAGAAATGGATTTCAGACGTGCAGCGATACGCTGATATAGAGATTAACGCTTATCATGGTAGTCCTGCCCCCCCCCCCATCTTTCATCCCTCCCAAGGCCTTCTCTCTCACCCCAGTGCGCTCTCCATTTCGCTTGCACGCTCTCTCTCCGTTTCTCTTGTGCGCGCGCACTCTCCCTCCGTTTCTCTTGCGCGCGCGCACTCTCCCTCCGTTTCTCTTGCGCGCGCGCACTCTCCCTCCGTTTCTCTTGCGCGCGTGCACTCTCCCTCCGGTTCTCTTGCGCGCGCGTGCACTCTCCCTCCGGTTCTCTTGCGCGCGCGCGCACTCTCCCTCCGGTTCTCTTGCGCGCGCGCGCACTCTCCCTCCGGTTCTCTTGCGCGCGCGCGCACTCTCCCTCCGGTTCTCTTGCGCGCGCGCGCACTCTCCCTCCGGTTCTCTTGCGCGCGCACTCTCTCTCCGGTTCTCTTGCGCGCGCACTCTCCCTCCGGTTCTCTTGCGCGCGCACTCTCCCTCCGGTTCTCTTGCGCGCGCACTCTCCCTCCGGTTCTCTTGCGCGCGCACTCTCCCTCCGGTTCTCTTGCGCGCGCACTCTCCCTCCGGTTCTCTTGCGCGCGCACTCTCCCTCCGGTTCTCTTGCGCGCGCACTCTCCCTCCGGTTCTCTTGCGCGCGCGCGCACTCTCCCTCCGGTTCTCTTGCGCGCGCGCGCACTCTCCCTCCGGTTCTCTTGCGCGCGCGCGCACTCTCCCTCCGTTTCTCTTGCGGGCGCGCACTCTCTCTCCGTTTCTCTTGCGCACACGCACTCTCTCTCTCCTTTTCTCTTGCGCACACGCACTCTCTCTCTGTGTTTCTCTTGCGCACGCGCACTCTCTCTGTGTTTCTCTTGCGCACGCGCACTCTCTCCGTTTCTCTTGCGCACGCGCACTCTCTCTCTCTGTGTTTCTCTTGCGCACGCGCACTCTCTCTCTCTGTGTTTCTCTTGCGCACACGCACTCTCTCTCTCCGTTTCTCTTGCGCACACGCACTCTCTCTCTGTGTTTCTCTTGCGCACACGCACTCTCTCTGTGTTTCTCTTGCGCACACGCACTCTCTCTCTCCGTTTCTCTTGCGCGCGCGCGCGCACTCTCTCTGTGTTTCTCTTGCGCGCGCGCACTCTCTCTCTGTGTTTCTCTTGCGCGCGCGCACTCTCTCTCTGTGTTTCTCTTGCGCGCGCGCACTCTCTCCGTTTCTCTTGCGCGCGCGCACTCTCTCCGTTTCTCTTGCGTGCGCGCACTCTCTCTCTCCGTTTCTCTTGCGCACACGCACTCTCTCTCTCCGTTTCTCTTGCGCACGCGCACTCTCTCTCTCCGTTTCTCTTGCGCGCGCGCGCACTCTCTCTGTGTTTCTCTTGCGCGCGCGCACTCTCTCTCTGTGTTTCTCTTGCGCGCGCGCACTCTCTCTCTGTGTTTCTCTTGCGCGCGCGCACTCTCTCTCTGTGTTTCTCTTGCGCGCGCGCACTCTCTCCGTTTCTCTTGCGTGCGCGCACTCTCTCTCTCCGTTTCTCTTGCGCACACGCACTCTCTCTCTCCGTTTCTCTTGCGCACGCGCACTCTCTCTCTGTGTTTCTCTTGCGCACGCGCACTCTCTCTGTGTTTCTCTTGCGCACGCGCACTCTCTCTGTGTTTCTCTTGCGCACGCGCACTCTCTCCGTTTCTCTTGCGCGCGCGCACTCTCTCTCTGTGTTTCTCTTGCGCACGCGCACTCTCTCTCTCTGTGTTTCTCTTGCGCACACGCACTCTCTCTCTCCGTTTCTCTTGCGCACACGCACTCTCTCTCTGTGTTTCTCTTGCGCACACGCACTCTCTCTGTGTTTCTCTTGCGCACACGCACTCTCTCTCTCCGTTTCTCTTGCGCGCGCGCGCGCGCACTCTCTCTGTGTTTCTCTTGCGCGCGCGCACTCTCTCTCTGTGTTTCTCTTGCGCGCGCGCACTCTCTCTCTGTGTTTCTCTTGCGCGCGCGCACTCTCTCCGTTTCTCTTGCGCGCGCGCACTCTCTCCGTTTCTCTTGCGTGCGCGCACTCTCTCTCTCCGTTTCTCTTGCGCACACGCACTCTCTCTCTGTGTTTCTCTTGCGTGCTCTGTTGCACTCCCACGTGCCCTCTTGCTCTCCCGAGACACTTTGGTATCATCCAGTGGGTTACATTGTTTGTATTTTTGGGTTCATGTGAGACCAAAGAGTTCCACACTGCAGAAGGTTTGCGAATCAGTGTCTGTTTTCTCACAGTGAAAGTGACTAGGCCACTAACTGATCCACCTGTACACAGGCCGGGATATCCTGACATCACAGACCGCTAATAAACCCATAATGACTAGCATTGTCTAAACATGAAACATCTGGAGAATGGCCTCTTTGAAGCAGAAGCTCTAACTTGGATCATAAATGTTTTTCTATGAATGTTTAGTAAGCTGTGTTCTCAGATTTTATTATAAAGCTTGTTAACCCTTTTAAAGGCCTGAGAAGTACGTAACACATTGTTTTGCTTTGTGAGAAATGTACATCTCTTGGTTGCACCATGTGTTACTTGATGATAAGAATGACGTGTGTGTGTGTGTGTGTGTGTGTACTCTAGATTCATTCATAGCACTGTGTGTGGTAATGTACAAACATATAAACTGATTCACATTAAGCTCCAGACTGTCACCAACAAAGGTTCATTTTTATCAAAAACTGTACAGTAAACGGCCTGTAGGCAGGTTTTTTATTTCTCTTTAGACCAATGCGTTGGATACCTCTCAAAGGGTTAAAGGGACAGTAATGTCCCAGAAAAAATATTTAGAATTTCGTAGTGCTTAAAAAGTTGAATTCAATGCAAAAGACCCCTATTTCTCAAACCGCTATGATTTGAGAGATATACGCATTCAAAGTTTGACATTTCCTGTTGTCAGCTGTAAAACCGATATGGAGGCTCTTCAGCAGAGCAGCAGTCACGTTATCCTATATAATAATTCCTTAGGATGTTTGTCAGAAGCCATCATGAGCAGTAGAGACTGCGCGCGTTTGGGCAGTCTCTACTGAGCAAGATTGCATATCATGGAGCCGTGAGGTAGCGGCCCGCTTAACCCTTCGACTGCCAGAGGGATACACAAAGCATTTCCTCGCAACGCATTGCAAAGCAATGCGTTACATACCCCTCGGGCACTCAAAGGGTTAACATTATCCGGACCTTGGCCCGTGTACACAGGCTTTTACACTAGTTTTAAAATGAATGACTTCATTGGAATGGTCTACAAAGTGTGCCTGGTTTTAAATAATGAGATTGCGGCTCTGCTGAAGAGCCTCTGTGTCGGCCGACATGGCTCTCCTGCTGTCAGCAGGAAACGTCAAACCGTGGCGGTTTGAGAGATAGGGTTTTTTTGTATTGAATTCAACATTTTAAGCACTACAAAATGTTAGTGTTAGTAATGTCTAAAAAATACTTTTTTGCATTTAGAAGAGCCTAAAAAGCTGATCTAAATGCAAAAAAAGTATCTCTCAAACCGCTATGGTTTAAGAGATACGGGCGTTTAAAGTTTGATTTCTCCTACTGACAGCTGTAAACCTGTCAGCAGGAGATCTGTGTCGGTCGACACGGAGGCGCTTGAGAAGTGCTGAGATCTCGTTACTTACCACAAATCCCTTCATTGGAATGGTCTAAAACGTGTGCCTGAACACTAGGTACATGTTTTAGACCATTCCAATGAAGGGATTCCGTGTAAATAACGAGATCTCGGCACTTCTCAAGCGCCAGCGTGTCGACCGACACGGATCTCCTGCTGACAGCTTTACAGCTGTCAGTAGGAGAAATCAAACTTCAAACGCCTGTATCTCTTAAACCATAGCGATTTGAGAGATATGTTTTTTTTGCATTTTAAGCTCTTCTAAATGCAAAAAAAACTTTTTTTTTAGACATTACTAACACTTTAAATATTCTGGGACATTACTGTCCCTTTAAAATTAACTAAGCTTATCTTCGGGTTACAAGTCTAGTTGAGAGGCGGTGAAGATCTTTTTCAAGCGACACTGTACAGAATTGCAACATGGTCCAGAGAAAACAGAAATTAGAACATATTAAAGCGGAACCTGTAATAGTCCCTTTTCATATTATTAGTGTAGTGTTATTATTATTATTATTTTTTTTGTAAGTTAATGAGAAATTCGCTGTCAAAATTAGATTCCTGTACCCACTTCCTCATTCTGCAGCACAGGGAAATGGTGGCACAGTGGCACAGGACTTCCCAGTACTGAAATTCTTCTCACCTCTACCAGGGAGCGAATTCATTCACTGTACTGATGTGCATCATGTCTATCGTTACAACAAGCTCCGTTTATCATTCTAGTGAGCTTGCACGTATCAGTATAATGATAAACAGAGCTTGCTGTAATGATAGACGTGATGCACACCAGGACGAAGGGGAAGCCTGAACGTGCTCCCTGGTAGAGGTGGGAGGAGAATTTCGTTACTGGGAAGTCCTGTGCCGCCGTTACCCTGGGCCGCTGAATGTGGAAGTGGGTACAGGAATCTAATTTTGACAGTGAATTTCTCATTAATTATGGACTTACAAACAAAAACAAACAACAAAAAACCCTTCAATCTAGAAACAATTACACTAGACTAATAACTTTTTAAGTGCCAGAGGGGTACGCAACGCATTGCAAAGCAATGCGTTGCATACCCGCCTGGCAATCAAAGGGTTAATATGAGACAGGGTTTATTATAGGTGAAAGTTCTGCTTTATGGTGTTTCCAGTGAAATACAGCGAACAGGCTCATATTTACTTTACCCCTAACTGATATTCTGCCTTTACTATATATATATATATATATATATATATATATATATATATATATATATATATATATATATATATATATATTTGAAACATAACATGTATGTTATTCACTGAAGTAAGAACATTATAATATTGTGTTCATAAAGACTTATTATAAATGTGATAATTTTCAGTATTTATAGCAAACAGTTAAACCGTACCCCTGAGACATGAACATAGATGAGTGCAATTAAATTATAGCCATGTGGATTTGCAGCGGTACCCTAAACATCTCGGTTTTAAGATCAGATTTTACCACTCAGTGCTGGAGTGGTGCCTGGCACATCTTGAAGCAGATGGGTAATTATCTGGCACGCAGAAGGTTAAAAGGGAACTATCACCCCAAATAAAGTCTCCCCCCAAAAATTAGCCATCTAGCGATAAGCTTAACAATGGTGCTATTAGCCAGCATAATCAACGCATTAATTGAAATCCTACTTCTGCCGAGACTGACGGCCAGGCAACAGCATCTGCGTGCCTATCCTGTCAGTGCCTTCTGGTACCTAAAAGTACCACGCAACACCTCCTAGAGGAGACCAGGACTAACTGCGCAGGCACAAAGATGTCTGCCCTGTTGTCTGGCTGTCAGTCTCAGCATAAGTAGGATTTCTCAGTAAAGCTGTAATTATGCTGGCTAATAGTACTATTGTTAAGATTATCTCTAAATGGCTAATTGTTGGGGGGGGGCTTTATTTGGGATGATCCCCCATTAAGGAATTGGTGGGGGATTTTTTTTCTTTCTAATTTTTATTTATTTGCTGAGATAGAAATAAATTCTATGAGCTTGGGAGGCCTCTGAAATCTTACTTCTACCTCCTGAACGTTGTGGGTATTTTGTACACATTAACCACATACGTTGCCTGTCAAAACAATCTTTCTGGAATCTAAGCTTATATTTTTTTCACCCCCTGTGTATGTGTTGAAATGCCATTATGAAAATGCTATATTTACCAAAAAATAAAAGCTTTAAATTGACTTGTTCACCGCTCTGTCTCTCAAAAGGTTAAGCAAAACCTAGACATTTTAATTGTTCACATGATCGTGTACATCCAAATAGAGCAACGTGCAAATCATTGCTCGATTTTAACCCTTTGATTGCCTTCTAGTGCAGTGCAATACGTTGGATACATTTTCTCTGGCACTCAGTTAAAGGGATAGTATTTCTTGAAAATAATTTTATTTTATATTGTAGCCCTTAAAAAAATCATTAAAAATGATATAAGTCATATCTCTCAAACCTTTATGGTTTGGGAGATATTAGCAAGTAAAGTTTCCCCTGGAGTGACGTCACTGCTCAAGTCTTCAGATTTGGAATCCGATCCGTGGACCGGCCACGGCTCTTCAGAAGTGCCGAGATCACAATCTTTAAAAAGAATCTCTTCATTGTAATGGTCTACAAAGTGTGCTTGCAAGCCAGGCACACTTTGTAGACAGTTCCAATGAAGTAGTTCTTTTTAAAGATCTTGATCTCGGCACTGCTAAAGAGCTGCCGGCTGATCTGTGGACCGGATTCCAAATCTGTCCACTAGATGGCAGACTTGGCTAAAACAGCCAGGATAAGGGAACTTTACTTTACTTGCTAATATCTCCCAAACCATAAAGGTTTGGGAGATAAGACTTACATCATTTTTAATGTTTAAGGGCTGCAATAGAAAATAAAATTATTTTCAAGCAATAATATCCCTTTAACTTTTTTTTTTTTTTTTTTTTTAAATAGGAAATATGAGGTTTTCCCTATATAATGTTTCAACATGTGAACCAACACTCTCAATTATTTATTTAGTTATTTATTTATTTTTAAATGAAAAGGATTGAAAGTGTAATTTGCTGCTTTTCACAATTCAAGCTTTTTCTTCTCTGTATCTTGTTACCTTGTGCAGGTCCCGGCTGTTCCGTGTCGGTTCCTGCAGACGAGTCGTTCTGGACCCGTGAAGAATATTCGGATCCCAAGCTCGCCAGAGCGTCACACAAAGCGGTCGTGCTGGATGATATCATGTGGATTGTAGGCGGATACATGTTCAACCACTCGAATTACCAGATGGTTAAGGCGTGAGAACCACATTTATTTATTTTTAAAGGGGAACTGTACGCTAATAATAAGTGGATTTGAATTTATCAGAAGGACTCCCCTATGTAGGTGTCATTCAAACAGCAGCCATTTTTTTTTGTTTTCTGTTTTAGTTTCCTGGTAGTTTGACCAGTTTTGCACGGCGGCAATGCTGCATTGGTGATGTCGCCCATTGTGAAAGGTTATCTACAGGCAATGGTGCCTTTCATATGGGCAAATATCGCCTCACATGAGCGCACCGTTTTTTGTATTCACACAGGAATGCAGTAGAAATGCAGTATGGAAGATCTGCCTGTCTACATGTTGGCAGCCTGCAGGCCTTTCACACAGGAATGCAGTAGATATGCAGTATGGAAGATCTGCCTGTCTATGTGTTGGCAGCCTGCAGGCCTTTCACACAGGAATGCAGTAGAAATGCAGTATGGAAGATCTGCCTGTCTACGTGTTGGGCAGCCTGCAGGCATTTCACACAGGAATGCAGTAGATATGCAGTATGGAAGATCTGCCTGTCTACGTGTTGGGCAGCCTGCAGGCCTTTCACACAGGAATGCAGTAGATATGCAGTATGGAAGATCTCCCTGTCTACGTGCTGGCAGCCTGCAGGCCTTTCACACAGGAATGCAGTAGATATGCAGTATGGAAGATCTACCTGTCTATGTGTTGGGCAGCCTGCAGGCCTCTCACACAGGAATGCAGTAGATATGCAGTATGGAAGATCTCCCTGTCTACGTGTTGGGCAGCCTGCAGGCCTTTCACACAGGAATGCAGTAGATATGCAGTATGGAAGATCTCCCTGTCTACGTGCTGGCAGCCTGCAGGCCTCTCACACAGGAATGCAGTAGATATGCAGTATGGAAGATCTTCCTGTCTGTGTGTTGGGCAGCCTGCAGGCCTTTCACACAGGAGATGTTGGAGTTTGTAGTTCTCATCGCAACATCCAGCGAATGGCCATCTTGTTAAGGCCATCCTATATAATAATTCGCTAAAACGTGTAACGCCACAGTCATGCGCAGCAGAGACTGGCCTCAGCACAGAGTCCAGCTCTGTATCAACCGCGGCGCAGGCAGTCTCTACTGCGTATGACTGCCCCGCAACTGGCTGGAAGTGGCACTGTGGCCCCGTGTAGTGGGCTCTTCAACTAGTCCAGTAATAATGTCACACCTATGCTAATATTACCTCTAACGTGACCAGCAATCACTAAAAGTGTTAAGATGAATTAAAACTGGGCTGGGTGCATCAATTAAAACTGGGCTGGGTGCTTGATGCACGTGTAATTCCAATGCAGCCTTTCCATACGCTGTCCTTTCTAACTCTGAGTGTTGAGTTGCTCAATTTTGCTTTCCTTAGAGGGAACGCTGTATTGTGAGTTGATTTTAACGCACCTGTCTTCTGTCTGTGCCGGCAGTGGAATGCAGAAGGCAAGTGACGGATTGTGTGAAAGAGCCCTTTAATTTCATTCTGTTAATCTGATAATATCTAAGGTCCCTTATGAGTCATCCAGGTCCATTGTTTGCAGTGAGGAGGTGTGACCTAGAGACAGGCTTCAACAGACATCGCTACATACAGGAAATAATATATAAGATGTAATGCAGATAATAGATACACCTGACTGCTGTATGACGCCTACCCAGCTAAGTCAATGGGCCATATGTTTAACCTTTTCAATGCCAGAGTACTCCTCTGGCACTCAAAAGGATAAAAGAAAAGTTATTCTGGGGCAAACTAAAAATTCCCATCAAGCTAAATCAGAGTTTTAACCCCTTGAATGATAGAGAGGGGTCTAAACGCATTCAGGGGTTAAAAGTAATTTCTCTGTCTTCCAATACAGGTTACTGGTAACTTTTGGTAGGTGATCCGCCCCTTTAAGTAGGCAGGAACAATTCTAGAAGTGAATGTAGGGGGTGGAGCCTACCTTCCTTCCATGGCTGCAGCTAGCCAATCAGCCCCAGTAAGATTTGTTCCTTGGTGAAGATACAGGCAAGAGAACAGTTCTGCTATAGTTTTAGCTAAATTTGTATTTTTCTGTTGGAATACCACCATTAGGCGGATTACCATAACTGACAATGCCCTTAGATGTGGCTAGCTCAGTATCCAGGTGCTTTTTGTGGACCTTAAGGCCTGGGGGGAAAATCTTGGGTTCAAGTTCTTTCCTCAGGAGCTGCCCACGGAGGCTTCTTCTTAATACATGGTAATCTGAAGACTGAAAATCTGCAGGAAAAGTGAGTAACCCTTTGAGTGCTGCAGGTCCACATGTCCCACAGTGCCACTCCGCACAGGGGTTTTCCTTCTGAGTTCCTATTGTACACTCCTGCACTCACTGGGTCTATCTGTTTGTCTGTTGGGTGGTTTGGATCAAGTTTCTGTGGTAACTGCTGGTTTAGCATCTTTTGGGGGGCTATTGGCACTTTCCCTACTGGGTTCAGTGTTTTTTTGGGTCTAGTGACATGTTTTAGTAATGTCTAGTGCACATTCACTTATCAGTTACAACTTTGCAAAATTTGTGTTGGCGCGCTTTTACTGCATAGACGGCATTGCTCCATTCACTTCTATGGGACTGTACAGTTTGGGACATATCTCTGCAACCACTCCTTTTAGCGACTTCAGAGATGGCTCATTTTAATTTAATCTCTCAATGTCCTTTCGAGATTCTCACGTTACCAAATTGTAGAGAGTCGGGGGTGGACACTAGCAATGCTGGATTTTCAGGGAAAGGGGTAATTTTCATACAGGACTTCAATTTCCACTCGCCCTCACTCAATTTCTCCTCGCCAAATGCGAGGAGGCAAGTGGAAATTTTGAGCCTTGGTTAATGGTATGGTAAAAATTAGTTGGGGGTATAATTTTCATTAAAGTTCAACTTTAACTCCTTGAATGCTAGAAAGGTTACCACACATTAGGAAGTAAAACATCAGTGACCTTTCTAGCACACACACATTTAAAAACCCCATTTAAATCAGAGAGACTTTGCATGTGTTCCATGTGACTTGGCTGGTTTGATACAGAGTTTCTCCACTCTTATCCTTGTGCATACTGCCACATGATGGGAATGAAAACATGTCTGTACGTAGAGCCCTATATCTGATCGGAGTATCGCAGGTATTCAGGGTGTAAGTAACCGGCTCTAGTTCTTTGTTCGATGCAGTGACCGTTCATTATAGTGTAGGGCGGAGTAAGCGGCGTATGTCTCTTGCTGTTGAGGACTACAACGCTCATTATCACCCTACTAGACAATGGTTGGTTGGGGATGATGTGAGTTAGTCTTCAAAGGGTGCCTACACTTGGAATAATGACATTAAAGTGCAACTTTCACCTCTGACAAACTTCTTTTTTATTTTTTTTATTTATTTATTTTTTTTAATGCTATTTCTTGAAAGATAAGCACTTTTATATTTATACTGTTACGTCAAGGTTTGCCATCCCCTTTAATGGGGAATCTCCACCCACCACGTGAGCTCGGGTGATGAACTAAATATGTGTGTGCATGGAGAGCCGGCTCCTGAGCGAAGGCGCAGGCATATCGGCACCACTGACAGAGAGTAGGAGGAATAACATAAGCAAGATGGCCGCGCTCTCCCTCCTGGATCTGATGTTAGACAGAGATGTAGTGTGTTTTTTTTTTTTTTTTTTTAAGTTTAGTTTTTTTAAATTTTTTTAATTATTATTAAAGCAGAACTTTAACTTAGAATAAAGTCGCCTTGCAATAGTTAAACATATGGCGACTAGCTTCCTAATATTTCTATTACCTCTCAGAAGTGCCAGATTCTAAAGCAATCCTTAATCTTGGAACACCAGAAACCAGGTATCGGCTCAGACATCTTGTCTACGTGTGTGGGCTGTCAGTCCCGGTTCTCCTCTAAGTGGCATTGCACTGTGCCACAGGGTAACCGGAAAGGGACTGACGGCGCAGACGCTCAGACTGCACTAACCTGGCCGTCAGTCTCTGAAGATTAACCCTTTGTGTGCCAGAGGGGAACGGAATGCATTGCAAAGCAATGCATTTGTACCCCTCTTGCACTCAAAGGGATAAAGATTACTTAAGAATCTGTCGCTTCTGAAAGGTAATAGAACTATTATGAAGATAGTCGCATATGTTTAATTATTTCAGGGAGACATTACAGAATGTGAGTACCGATTTAACACGTATGTGTTTTCATAAAAATAAACGTGCATTTTACTGCATGAAAGGCATATAAAGATATTGGGAGGGGGTAGGCAAGGTGACAGTTACGCTTTATACACTTGTTATGGAAAATAATTATAGGACGTTTTCAGAGGTGTAAAATGACTATCTTTCTACTGTTGGATGATACTTTATTCAAAAGTTATTACAAAGCAAACTTTTTGTATCTAAATTCCCATTTGGCCTTTCCTTTTCATGGTTACGTTGTCTCTACTGCAGTTTGTGGTGAGCTCTGGTCAGTGACGTGACCTTTCCATAGACTGCACTAGCAAACAATGCCCCATACAATGGATTGGAATGTTAAACTCGGGGGGCTGTATTTATTAAGACAAAAGGGGAGACATTCTGTTAAGTAAAAAACAAATAAAAAAAAAAAAACTGCATCACTTTTATCAAAGGAAACATCTCTGTTGAAGGCCACAGAATTATATCTGTGATAAATGT
Source organism: Rhinophrynus dorsalis (assembly GCA_037306005.1). Taxonomy (NCBI): domain Eukaryota; kingdom Metazoa; phylum Chordata; class Amphibia; order Anura; family Rhinophrynidae; genus Rhinophrynus; species Rhinophrynus dorsalis. Next base: position 20,648,398 of record CM074718.1, read on the forward strand.
GATCCAGTTCTCATTTGACATTAGATTTGCTCCAGTTTAGCTTAAATGTCCTCAAATGTAAAAAAATAAGAACACAGGTTTGCACTGTAATAACCTCTGTTAGTTTAAAAGAATAAAAATATGCAACGATGGCCAGGGGTAAATAAAGCATGTGTATTCTCCGATGTGTCATTGCACCTTGGCCAGAGATAACAGCTGTTTGATTCTTTTACAGATATGACCTTGTGTCCCGCGAGTGGCTCCCACTGAACAGTTCAGTGAATTCAGTCTCTGCACGATACGGACATTCCTTAGCACTGCACAAGGTACATAGATACAGTGTATGTCTCTGTACGATACGGACATTCCTTAGCACTGCACAAGGTACATAGATACTATGTATGTCTTTGTACAATACAGACATTCCTTAGCACTGCACATGGTATATAGATATAATACATCGGTCTTTGTACAATACAGACATTCCTTAGCACTGCACATGGTATATAGATATAATATATCAGTCTTTGCAGGTTACTGACATTCCTTAGCACTGCACATGATATATAGATATAATATCGGTCTTTGCATGATACTGACATTCCTTAGCACTGCACATGGTATATAGATATAATGTATGTCTTTGTACAATACAGACATTCCTTAGCACTGCACATGGTATATAGATATAATATATCGGTCTTTGCACGATACGGACATTCCTTAGCACTGCACAAGGTACATAGATACTATGTATGTCTTTGTACAATACAGACATTCCTTAGCACTGCACATGGTATATAGATATAATGTATGTCTTTGTACAGTACAGACATTCCTTAGCACTGCACATGGTATATAGATATAATGTATGTCTTTGTACAATACAGACATTCCTTAGCACTGCACATGGTATATAGATATAATGTATGTCTTTGTACAATACAGACATTCCTTAGCACTGCACATGGTATATAGATATAATGTATGTCTTTGTACAATACAGACATTCCTTAGCACTGCACATGGCGGTGATTCTCAACCAGGGTGCCGTGGCACTTTGGTGTGCGACGGACATCATCTTAGGGTGCCCCACATTTTCTATGAAGACTAACAAAAATGGACTTTTAAATAAAGATTAATAGAAATAGTTCTGCACAGTATGTTTAGTTTTGTTACTATGATTGATTGTAAGACCTAATAATAACTTAATATATTAACATAATTACATAATATATTTATGTATTGTACCCTTCATTATGCTCTTGGTAAAGTACATTAAATGTTAGGGGTGCCCCAAATGTTCTAGATTATGTGTTAGGGGTGCCCCGAACAAAAAAAGATTGAGAACCACTGGCATATGGTATATAGATATAATACATCGGTCTTTGTACGATACTGACATGCCGTAGCACTGCACATGGTATATAGATATAATCTATCGGTCTTTGCAGGTTACTGACATGCCGTAGCACTGCACAAGGTACATAGATACTATGTATCAGTCTGTTTTCGTAGGGGGTTTCTGTTGGTTTCGTTATAGCACTGTGGGCTTATTCTGGAAGTAAAGTGCAAGCCGATCTGGAGGGAACCATCTGCACTATAGGGCACAAATAAAATCTATATCAAAAATGACCATTGATTTTAATGGGGATTTTAACAGTTTGAACGGTGGGTCTCCAACGCGTTGAAATTTATTTGTCCCCTGCTGTGCAGTTGGTTTGCCCCCAAACTATTCCACTTTGCAGTTACACTTAAGGCTTCTGGAGCAAACCAACTGCCTTTTTAGGGGACCAATAAATATTCCAACATTTTGCATTGATTTAAATGGGGACTTTAACCCATTGAATGCTACAAATGCTAGAGGTCTCTAGTCTCCAGCATTCACGTGGTGCAATGCATTGGGTGCCTCTCTGGCACTCAAAGGGTTAACCTTTGAGTATCCGAGAAGTGTCCAACGCATTGCCGTGCACTCAGAGGGTTAAGGCTATTGCTATGGGAGCCTGAGCTGATGTCTAATGCCCCCACAGAGCCAGCGCACTTGCGTGAAGCTGAAATGCTGCAGAATTTGTGTTCTGCACGAGCGCGCTGTCTCTGTGGGGACTTGAGACGTCAGTCCCAGCTTACACGGCGCCAGTCGCTGATCGTGATCAGGACAGGAAGTGGATCCTCTGCTTCTCTGTGGTTTTAATGGAGCACCGCGGGATCAGCAGGAGACTCATTATTATTAACCCCAGCTCTACTGGAGCAAGGTATCAGCTGTCAAAGACACAGAGCCAACATTTTAGATTAGTGTAAATGGGGATTTTAACTCTAAAGAGGTCCCCAACTCATTCCTTCTCAATGCGTTGGAGACCTCTGACATTCATAGAGTTAAAGTTTTACAAAGCTGCATCTTGTAGAAATTAAATACCCCCAGTCACTTCTCTCAAACCTTTATGGTTCAAAAGATCATTGTATTTAGTGTCCCCCCCCCCCCCCCCCTGACTTCAGCGCTCTAGCTGACTGCAGGGGAATCCAGTCCCTGGGAGATATTGAAAAACAAATCCTTCACCAAAGCAAGCACACTTTGTAGACCATTCCAATGAAGGATTTCCCCTGACGTCAGGGAGGGGGGAACTTTAAATACAATTATCTCTCAAACCTAAATCGCAGGAAACCCCTTAAGTTCTTGTACAGCAGCTGTGTTTAGCCCTTTGAGTGCCAGAGGGGTACACAAAGCAAGTTTGACGTTTTCTGTAAAGCTGACAGCAGGAGATGCCGGTCCGGAGACCAGCCTGTGGCTCTGCAGCAGAGCCGCGATCACGTTATTTAAAATGAATGACTTCATTGGAATGGTCTACAAAGTGTGCTTGGTTTGCAAGCACACTTTGTAGACCAGTGGTTCTCAACCTGTGCCCTCAGTGGCTATTAACAGGACAGGATTTTAGAATTTCCTTTTAAGAGCACAGGTGAGTTAATCAATACAACTGAGCCTCTGATCAACACACTTGTGTTCTAGCAGGGAAATTCCTAAGTCCTGGCCTGTTAGTGGCCACTAAGGGCACGGGTTGAGAACCTCTGTTGTAGACCATTCCAATAAAGTCATTCTTTTTAAATAACGCAATTGAGGCTCTGCTGAAGAGCCTCATCGTGTCGGCCGTCAAACTTTGAATGCAAATATCTCTCAGGTTTTCTGCATTCAGTTCAACATTTTAAGGACTAAAAAATGCTAAAAAAAATTATTGGACATTATTCCCCCTTTAACGGGTTAAAAGTATGGTGATGATCTATTTTGACTTATATTATTTCAGCAGAATATAGTTATTTACCTGCTAGAATTAATTTGATGTAATTGTGTGCTTACCTTGAATCAGCTGTGTAGATTTTCTCTTCCATCCACTTTATGCGACTTAAGCGCCATCTAGATGTCAGTAATAATAGTGCAACTCAACTAGAACTGTCGCTCTGGTCTGGATGTTAAGGACTGGTGACGGTTCTGACGCGTCGTGGAATTCTGGGATGGCAGTGGGGCTGCACACCGCTCTGCTATCTCAGAATTCATGGCAAAAAAAAAAAACATTTTTGCTGTGATCGTTAAGGGGTTAAATACAGTTATTCTTACATCTCACAATAAAAAAGACACATTATAAATGCCACATTCACATTTTTAAGTCTTTATAGAAAAAAAATGGGGTACCTTAAGTGGAAGTCCATGGCACGCAGGAATGCCGCTTCACCCTGGTTAAGAACCACCGTTCTAGACAAAGGGCAGGGCAACCTTTGGCTCTCCGGTTCTTGGAGAGTAGAACTCCTAAAATCCCTATGGCTGGTTGGGAATGATTCGAGTTGTTACCAGCAGCTGCAGAGCCAAAGAAATTGAGAGCCTTCACTCAATAAAGATGTATGTTCTAATGTAGTACTAGTGTTGTATTTCCCATTAGACACAGTGGGTAACCACTTGGTTTGATTCTGTGTTTTTTTTTTTTTTTTTTATATTAAGAGGGGTAGTTTATTGTTCCTTTTTGAATATTTCACCAAACTTATTTCATAAAACATGTTTAGCAGCAGCAGTGACCCTTTCGGCTGCACACATATTCTATGACGGCTGTGGTCAGAGAAATTCCAGTACGTCTCCTGCTGCTTAGGGTTTATTGTGGATAGTTACCAGAATATATATCTTTTTACTGAGTATTTTCCAAGCCTTTGGATCCTGAAGTGTTCTCACAGTACATTGCAGACCTCTCCATCATTCAAGGGGGTTAAAGGGATAGTAATATTTTATTGTTACTATCCCTCATATTGTACATATTTGTAAAATAATGCAATAGCCCCCAGGTTAATCTCTCAGACCTTTATGGTTTGAGAGATAACCGAAAGCAAAGTTCCCCCCTCTCTCCCCCTTCCCTGAAGTCAGCGTTGTACTGACTGCAGGGATATCCGGTCCGACATTCATCATGCGGCTCTGCAGCAGAGCCGCGATCCTGTTAGTGATAAAGAATTATTTCACTGAAACGGTCTTCTACATGTGCATATAAACCAAGCACAAACCAAGCACACGTACAAGACCATTTCAGTGAAATAATTATTTTTCACTATCAGGATCTCGGCTCAGCTGCAGAGCCGCAAGCTTGTCGTACGACAGACTTCCCCTGCAGTCAGTACAACGCTGACTTCAGGGAAGGGGGAGGGAGAGGGGAACTTTGACTTCGGTTATCTCTCAAACCATAAAGGTTTGAGAGATGAACCCTGGTGGCTATTAACTTATTTTACAAATACCTACAATATGAGTGATAGTAATAATAAAGTATTACTATCCCTTTAAAAGAATCCTTTGCATAGGAAAGTCTGACATGTAAATCTAACAGTCAATAGCTCAGTGCCGGGTAATCTGCCACTCTTCAGCTGGCCCACAGCTCCCTCTCCAGGTGAGGATGATTGGACTTGCAGTCCGGTAATGGTTGGTGGGCTGCATGTTGCGCATTCCTAATGAGGCTCATCCTCTCCTCTGTATTATTTTGTTTTTGTATATTTGCTTAGGAAATCAAACAACCCTATTCAGCAATTATTTCTGTTTTCATTTCAGGATAAAATCTACATGTACGGTGGAAAAATAGACTCCACAGGCAACGTCACGAACCAGCTGTGGGTCTTTCATATTAACAATCAGTCATGGGTTCAGATTGTGCCAAACGCTAAGGACCAGTATGCAGTGGTTGGCCATTCCGCCCACATTGTCACACTGAATGACGGCAGCGTGGTCATGCTCGTGTTCTTTGGACATTGCCCTCTCTACGGGTACATTAGCAATATTCAACAGTACACGTTGGGTAAGTGCAGGTACTGCCTGGGGCATACTTTTTTAAATGAGTAATACATTAATTTTGGGGGTGGCAGCTAAATGCACACACTTACATTCATGCACACACATGAATTACACCTTCCTGTGTAAATCAATCTGTTAAACTAATCAAAAGCCAAGTGTCCCACTGACTAGGTCTCCTTTAGGCCCCTGTTGTGTAGGTGACATTGTAGCAGCGACTACAACACACACAAAAAATGCATGAGTTGTGAATCATTGTATCTAAATGGGCAGTTCTCTCATGCAACATTTGCTGAGATTGTGACAGAGATGCAGCATCTTCCCTTTAACAGTTCCATAAGTAATAGACAAATTGGTAATATTAGTTTCATGGAATCACTTTGAAATTGCACAACTATAGCAGGTAGCTTTGTTTTACTGTAACTTGGTTATATTAAAGGGGAACTACCCCCTCTTCAAGAATTTAACTTAAATCACCATCTGGCAATTAGCAGCTTAGTAGAGCTAGTCGCCAGATTTATTACATTATTCCAAAGAAATGTGCATTGTTCTGGGGCTGACAGCAGGACGGATCGCGGACATCTTGCCATAATGACTTCCGCACGCCTGCGCTGTCAGTCCCAGCCGGGTCTAGGAGGCGTTGCTAGGAGCCGGGCGGCTCCAGAAGGGACTGACAGCGCAGGTGCACGGACGTCATTATGGTAAGATGTCAGTGATCCGCTACTAAGCTGCTAGTCACCAGATGGGGTTCAAAACAAA